>CM053998.1:0-46636 GCA_028641955.1 Protonibea diacanthus | reverse complement strand
GGCTTCAGGAATTTGACTTCATATGATGAGACTGGATTGGAGTGCTGATGGTTGACCTTCTTTTCAGGTTGGCCTTCCTCACTAATGTTTATGGTGTAGTTACCAATGGTAGAGCTTGTAATGCTGATCTGGAAGCCGTACTTGACAGGTGTGACAGTGTAATCACCTGCGCACAAAATCAACAGAATTATGAAACCTCTTGTTTTATATAAACCACCTGATGAGACTTTTTAAGCTCAGACAGTTTGTTCATGAAGATGTTGAATGAACTCATGAGCTGAAACAAAATGAAATCCAAACACTCTAAACAGTCACTGTATAACTCTACTATAATGGCATTTATCGCAAAGTAAGAGAGAAATACTGTAATGAGTACATGTGTCTTTTTAAGTCACTGTAAAGATGTATAATACTGATACTCACACTGTGGAGTCAGAGAGCCTTGTGTGATGGCCAGAGAATGCATTGAAAAGAGATTAGAACAGGAAACAACTAAATGTTAATATGTTGTTATAAGACTGATGTCCACATGATGCCGTGATGATATTGAAATTATTCTAACTACAGTATATGCGCTGTTCCCCCCTCTTTTTCTGAACTGATGAACTTTTATGAAGTGTAAGTACCTGTTATTCTACACTTACATGGATAAAGGAATCTTATCACATTCACTCTATAAGAACAAATGTGGTTGTAAATGAGAAAATTCCAACCTTTGGTAGTAGAAATCACTGTGGTGGGCGTGGTGTTTGGAGGTGAGTACTTGTCTGAGGGTCTGTAGATGTGTTAGTGGTTTTGTCTGTGTGTGAGTTGTTTGCAGGAAGAGAAAGCGGCTGTAGGATGGAGAGAGCATGCTGGAGGTCACTTTTAAGTAGAAATTCTTTACCTTACAGTCTTACCTGATATAATACCCAACTACTATTTCTGCATAATATCATGCTGAATGCAATGCTATTGTTTCAATGAGGAAACTGTAAACTGAGGCTGAATACATTACCATCATTGGTGTTGAACTGTGTGCTGTGGTGAGAATTGGGAGTCTTGGTCATTACTGAGGGTCTGAAGCCATGACAGTAGTTGCTGTCATCAGTGCGTGGAAATTGAGAGATGACAGATAAGCTGGTTACTGAAGGTAAAGTGAATTTATTTGTTGTTAAAGTGGTGATGCGTGTAGGTAGAGATTTGAAACGCCATTTGCAAAACAAAGAAGTACACAAGACAATATCATAATACTAGCTTCTATGCCATTAAAACAAAACATGCTTCATGTGGCATTTTCCCTGTAAGCTAGCAACGAAAAGGACCCAATATACCATATATATATATATATATATATTTTTTTTATATATATATATATCTCTGTAACATATATATATATATATATATATGCTTACTGAACAAGAAAACTTATACAGAGGGGAAAGGCTGTATTCAGCTGGGCGTGTTCTGTGACGTAACAGGACAGCAGAAACTGGGTTGAGCATTATTTGTAGCTGAGTTCAAATACTTCCTGGCTTTGTACTTAAGCTGTCTTGTCATGGCATGGGAGCGTTACTGAAGTCTTTGAAGCCATGACAGTAGTTGTTGTCATGAAGATGCGTGCAGTTGGTTGGCTGAGGTGGAATTTGTGGTGTTGTGTGTAGGTGAGGAGGCTGAAAGACCTGCAGTCAAAACAAAAATCCAGGCCAAGCGCAATATGAGTAAATAATAAGTGACTTGCTTGTTTCTATGATGGAAAAAATTGCACTCAACACAGAAGCTTCTCTTTTCTAACCCTAACTTTTCTGCTATAAATGCTGCACTTGTTTAAGCTTACATTTTGACAAAATGAAAGAAATATCACATCATATCAATGGAAAAATGATTATAACAGATCTCAGATACAGTATAATTTGACAATGTTTGAAGAAAAAACATCAGTTTAGAAATCTGCAGGTACTGAATGGATTAGACAGGAAGCGAATGCATTAATACATTTTACTGTGCTAAAATATAAATCATCATTATATATAACTTTATAAATATAACAAACACGGTGTACCCTCTCTGGAATATTTTATTGAAGTCTTGCAACAAGTTATTGTCAGTTTGCTTTAGCAAGTTCAACCTTTACTTTTCCACTATCTATATGAATGTCACACTGCTTCCTGTAGTGGACTTGAATGTGAATAAACTAACAATTGCAAAGTAGTTGCATACTGTATGAACACAAGAGTTTCATTCTGTTTGCAAAGCAACATGTCCTGATGTAGAAGCGCAAGTTAGAATGCAATTCATGTACAGAACATAACACATACAGAAATAACTGCATAAAGCATCATTTCTCACTCCCTAAGGATTATTGGGCAAACAGATGAATTATGTGAAACATTTTCAGCAGTTTATTATGTGGCTGACTGTAATGTTTCCACATAGAACTGTTGGCTGTGGCTCAGGTGTGCAGGTCGTCTGATAAGTGTATGAATATGCGTGTGAATGGGTGAATGTGACCAGTGCTGTAAAAGTGCTTCATGTGGTCAGTATATCAAAAAGATGCCATATACTGTATGTACAAGTCTGTTTGCCAATTAAAATCTTGGGTGAGGCAAGTCACTAAAATAGAAATAAGCTGTCGACCAAGCTGTTTAATAGAGTGAAAATCTACTTCTGTGACTCATTTCATGAAAACTTTGCTGGCTTTGGTGCTGCTGTGGCCTTGAAAGAGACAAATGGTAAATGAACTTGCATAAGTGATTTATACTTCATGTTCGTACACTGATCACCGAGGTTGCCAACTGTTCATCAGGAGCTTCCTATCCAAATCACTCACGATGATACTTAGCTCATTCACAGACACACACGCACACACCAATATCACAGCCATCGTAGGGTTCAGTATATTGCTCAAGGACACTTCAGCTGGGAGTCAGCTTACTCAGATTACTAGATCTACCCCATTCCTCCTGAGCCACAACCATGGCAAGTGTGAGACAGTATAAAGAGAGTGTGAGTTTTTGCCAGAAGCTTTTGTAGAGCCCGTGTCATAATTAGAATAAAAGACTTTATTAATTACAATAACAAATAAAAATAATAATAAATAAAATATCATACTATTGTAATTATAAATAGGTGTATTAGGTATATTGACACTTAGTGTTGGGTTGTTGTTTTGACCTGGAATTAAAACAGAGAAAGAGTGTAAAACATGCAGCTTTGTCATGAACTAATACAGCATACTGTAAAAAAAAAAAAAAAAAAAAAAAAAAAAAAAAAAATATGTATATATATATATATATGTGTGTGTGTGTGTGTGTGTGTGTATATATGCTTATATATATATATATATATATATATAGGCCCGAGAGAGAGAGAGAACAAGAAAACCTCAACAAAAGCGATCATATTTTGAGTTTTATTAAAATGCACTTCCATTTGACTGATGGCCATTATCAGGTCAAAAAGAGGAGTGTGTTTGTTTTTAGACACATATATGACACAGGTCAGTTAGATAAGAGGTAGCTATTACCACTGGTCGCAACGATGCAACTGCAGCACAACAAATTCAGAAGAGTTAACATATGATCCTCTAAGACAGTTAATGTCCAACACTACATACAAGTATTAAAACTAACACTGATTTATTTGTTAATGGGCATTAAATCTTAACTCCATAAAGAGTTTAGTACTTTGGTACTTTAGTACTTTACTTTAATTACACCAATTAGTGTTAATTACCAGCACTGCAAAGAAGTTAAGTGTACTCTGTGGCATGGACCCTATGGACACTTTAAAAGTGTTGAAATCAACTCTGGCAGTGTTAATTTGGGTATCCTGATTTTACTGTGAGAAATGTAATCACTCTTATCATAATATATGGGGAACATGTACCAGGTATAGCTATAAGTCTGAAGTAAACTTGTTTGATCTGCTCTTCTCTGTCTATGTGTATATGTGAACCTTACTTTAATAAATGTCTAATTTGATGAAGGAATACCGAGTTGCCCAGTTTACGACTGCCTGTTGTCATCTCACATGCTCTACACAAGCTGATATTTCAGTTCCCAGGACAGTGGTAGTCCTACATTTTTGTCTGAGAGTTTATTTTCTTGCTGGTCACAGTGTTTGTGGGTGAGTGTGATGGTATGCCAGCACTAATAAGTGCAACATCATGCTCATAGAAAGTAGTGGCCAACCAAAATGCTAAATATAATATAACAATCAATGCAGCTGTCTATAGAGGCAATTCCAATATGCTGGTTTTTCATATTGGCCTGAGTGCACGGCTAAATGTTTGCTGCTTTTGCTATGTGACCAGTATAAACATGTCATGGATGCTTTTTGGAGGCTAAGGGCTCCATATGGTTTCCCAAAGTGAGGCTGTTTTTTTCAGTTATACTCAGTTTATCAGTCTAACCTGTGTTTACTCTGACGATGTTCTTCTGTCCTGCTGATTACACATATTCTATAGATTCTATTAATACGGATACGATTTGGATTAAGACCCCAACTGTCCCTCATAGATCTGTTATGTGCAGTTATCAACTGGAAATGTTCAGTCACCTACCAACCCTGCCCTGTCTCCGAGTTTTTCTGTTTCGTTCCCACGTTACTAAGCAGAAGTTTAAACAGATAATATTAACTGTGGTCGGTGGTGAAACATGACTGCTGACAAGTGTGCAAGACTCAACATTTAAGTTGCACATATAAAACAGACGTCATTTCAAAAAGACACTAATTAATTTTATGTGACCACTGATCGTTGATTACTGATGTTCCTGATTAAGTATAGCGCCTGCTTATTGTTTACGTTTCTTTCTTTCTCCAGCTTCTTTAGAAGTTTTCTTGCTAGTTGATACTATGATAACACTGATTGATACTATGATAACATATTTTGGCTCTACACAATTTAATTGTGTGAATAATGTGTGTGTGAATGATATTGAAATTATTCTAACTACAGTATATGCACTGTTCACCTCTCTAATGCACACCTCACTGCTCTTCTTGTGATATATTTACATGAATTAAGCAAGTAGACAGTGGATTGACAAAGTGAGACAGTTTAATGGTTGTTTCATCAAGTTTGAATCACAATGTCACAAGGACACAAAAATGTATACGTGGGTCTATAAAACATTTTGATCATACAGTGCTTATAGATTTGTCTATGAAACTTGACACAAAATTTCTTACTTGTGTTTTAAATCAATTTTAGTCTTTATCTATTTTGATTATCTAAACATTATTTTTTTATCGTGGAGAGTAGGCTACTGATTAATTATTAATAATGAACTTTTTTCATGCAGACTGTAGTTAGTATATCATACATCTCGTGTTACCTTGAAAAACACAAATTTATCAACCTACTGTATACTGAAACAAGGACTGTGTGATATTATTTCTAATGCAAAAGAACATGTTAAAATAGGCACTTTAAACCACTAAATACGGTAATTTAGATAATTTAAAGTTGCAGAAAAGATGTTTTTCATTAATAACATCTTATTCGTTTCTAGATTTAATCTCAGATAAAAGTCATTTCAACTTTTGTGTGGGAACTGAAAACTATGACAAGTGTATGATATATCATATTTTATATTATATTATATTTTACACTTACAACTGTCCAAGTGCATAGCCGCGTTTACTGCTCTCTCTCAGCAATTTAATTCTAAATTATTTAATTCTTTTATTCAATATATATATATATATATATATATATATATATATATATATATATATACACACACACACACACACACACACATATATATTTGCAGTCATTTCCCAAATCATATTTTTGTTTTTGGTATTTTTATGTCACACATTTCTGTTCATTTACTGTGTGTTTTATATATTTGATATTTATTATCTAAAATTAACAGTTTTTATTGTCAAGTCCGATGTGCTCAGATAAAAGTAACTGTTTTTAGTGTTGCTGCTGCCACACCTCATGTTAATTTCATTAAAAAAAATCAGCTTTTCATACGTCTTGAAGGGGGCTATTTACACAGACAGAGCTTCACAAAGACCTTATTCATAATTCTTTCATTTAAATAGAGGACCGTCATGTTGATGCAGATGGTTACTTACATTTGGCCAAACTGATGACTCCAGCCCAGAGCAGCAGGATCTTCAGACCACAGAGAGCTGCCATATCAGATATTCACCAAAAGAAAAGTTTTTATTTTTGATTAAATAAAGAAATAAATGCAGCTTTCTGGCTAGTTCCCCACTATAAACCTCAGCCCTGGTTTCAAGTCAAATGAGTGGGCGTCACAGAATCTGCCTTTAACTTTGCTTTGGTGACAGGAACCTTCATTTCCGTATGCTGCAGCAAACAGGAACTCCTTTATCTAAACCGAACATCGCTTTTGGTATTATTGTTCTTCTAGTTGATATTTCACATTAATCCCATCTGTTAATATGTATGTGCTATTTGTTTTTGTAGTAGGTTCTACTATGAGACTTTTAGACACTTGCTCAGCGTGCTGCTGGTTTCAGACTCACAGTTTAATCCAAATGAACAGACACAGTAAAGAAGAGATGTTTTGTTATCTTACACACCTTGAGACCTTCAGGGTTTTTGTCTAATGTTGAAGTTCATAGCAAATATAAATAAAGCAGTTACATCTGGAAGATCCGTTGAATTTGGAGAGATATCCAGTCGAATTATGACATCAAAGTCCAATGTAAGCATCGCCCGTTCCCCTTCCCCATCTGCTTATGTACAGTTATAGTATTGTGGTTACTTTACTTTACTTTACTACACTGATCAAAAACTAGTCAATCGACTCCTTTGCCTCTCTCGTGTTCTGCTTTTGGTGAGCACGCTTACATTGTCCGTTCACCCGGCTCTGGTTAAATAAGTCAGAATAAGTCAGACCTACATATAAATCATGAAGATATTCTCTGGGGTTAAATCAGTGAATCAAATCTCTAAATGACTACCATACTAAATTTACTGACTCAGCTGGAAACCAGTAATGATGACTCTAGAGCAGTGCTGTCAGGCCTTTCTTCATCAGTGAGCTTCTTTTCTGACCATCCAGGAGGCTGTGCATTAACATAAACTATACTTTTGTTTTGGGGAAATACTGTGATACAACATTCATAAACCTAACTGATAAAACATCATGAATCATTTTTAGCTGCTGGTCTTGATTACTGTTTGTCAGTTACTCAGAGACCATTGAGAAGAGCAGTGAAGACTGAATTAACCTAGAAACCTCTTATTAATATAAACCACCTGATGAGCCTTTTTAACCTCCAGACACTTTGTTCATGTAGATGTGTTTAAAGGTCACTGTAAAGATGCCTATTTTTGATACTCACACTGTGGAGGCAGAGAGCCTTGTATGATGAGGTGGGACAATTGTCTCAGAATTAATGTTTCTTGCTGGTCACAGTGTTTGTGGAGTGAAGTGTGTGATGGTGACATGCTTTGAAGGATGCTTTGGGAGCTAAGGAAAGAAGCTCCATATAGTTTCCCAAAGTGAGGCTGTTTTTTCAGTTATACTCAGTTTATCAGTCTAACTGTATTTGCTGTGATGTTCTTCTGTTCTGCTGATTACACATGTTCTATAGATTCTATTAATACGGATAAGATTTGGATTAAGACCCCAACTGTCCTGGTCATAGATCTGTTATGTGCAGTTATCAGCTGGAAATGTTCAGGCTCACTACCAGCTGCCCCTGTCTCTGAGTTTTTCTGTTTTACGTTCCAGTACTAAGCGAAGTTTAAACAGATAATATTAACTGTGGTCAGTGGTGAAAACTTGACTGGTGACAAAGTGTACAAGACCGACCCTCCTATAGATATTTTGGCTCTACACTAAATTTAATTGTGTGAATAATGTAAACTTTCTGTTTTGTTAATGTAGTTTGGTGGCTCTGAGGGGAGTGATATAAACCTTTATAAAGTTTTAATCTTTAAAGAAGTTCACTAAAGACTTTTACAGTACAAAATGCGTTTGTCTGTTTGTCTCAGTGGAACTGTCACCCCTATGACTAGTTGACGGTTAATCAGCTCAACCCTTTTACCCAATAATGGACAAAAATATGCTGTTGTCCTCTCCAGTCTCTTCACCTGCCATATTTCTGCCTCTACAGACTTGTATTTATATTTCCCTCTCATATATGATCATTCTAGTGCCCAGTTATATAAGTCATATTAAGTTATACCACTTTAAACACTAACACTGCCTCAGTGCTCTGAGCTCACCGTCCAGACAACAAAGTTAACTCACATTCACAACTACAGTTTGCAGAAGTGCACTGTCCATCAAGAAAACATTTTGTCAGAAGATATAATCCAGTTTCAACGATTCATTGACATGGTGATGAGTTGTACCAGGAGCCCAACATATGAGTGTAAGAACAGGCTTTCAGGGCTCAAGGGTACCATTCACTTGATAACAAGTCAGTGTTGCAGTTGCATAATAAGTTTTTAATCTCTTATGTCATGATGAAAAAGTTGCATGATCATTTTAACTTTTAGACATGTAAACAACTGCGATGTTGACACTAATATCAACGACAGTAGTAACTTTATCTAACTACAGTTTAGTCATGCTGTTACCATAGTGATGATTATAGGTCATATGAATGAAAGGTAATGTTTAAAAATCACATATACAAAAACAAATGTACCTAAATATAAAAATAAACACCACAAAAACACTCATCTGATTCATTTGTCATGCAGGTGGAGGAAGTATCAAAATTTCATCAGCATTTGCTCTCTCTGCCAACAGGAAGTGACATCTACGCATCTAAACTCAACAGCTGCTGCTGTCACCTCCCTTTCTTTAGGTGGGGTTGTTTGTATTTCTATAATTGGTCATAAAATATACATGGACAATATGACATGATCACAAAATCAACTGCAAACAAATGATGGTGCTTCATACAGAAAGATACATTTTAATTTGTATTGTAAAAAATACTTGAATATTCAGCCACTCAACCTCATACTGTTTGGTAAACTGTTCACAGCTTTACGGTCATAAAGCTCCAGACTCTTTGTTCACTTTTGGCTTAAGACAGAGATTTTCCTTCAGATACAACAGTGTATGCTTACAGCTAAAGTGATAATTTAGCACTGATTAGCATGTTTAGTGTGTTGCTCAGTTGGTTGTGTTAGTTGTCAGTAGATACAAAATGCCCAAAGCAAAAACACTTTAGTTTGCAATGAAAATGATTCAAGTAGCTAGTTATTATGTATAAATGTGTATTCTTATGTAATAAATAATCATCTCTAATGACAAATTACATTTTAAAAACTCTTTAAATCCATTTTTTCCCTCACTGTCTCCATAACAGAGAAAAAGTCCGAAGTAACTTAGACAGTACAGTCTATAATTTTGGTTTGTTAACACTGAACCAAAATTACGATCTTTCCTGAACCTTAACCAAAATGTATGTTCCTAAACCGCAGAAACAGGTCTAGACATGAACCTGAAGGACTCTGGTGTCACAGCCCGTTTTGTATTCCACTCCTCAGAGAAACATTGAGAGTCCAGACAGAACCTGCGTAATTAAAAAAAAGTAAAAATAACAAAAAAATGATCATTGCTATTTTTACATTTTAAAATGATGAAAATGATAGAACAGTTAGGACTCTTGGTAAAGTATTAATTCAGTTTTAATTCAGTTTAATTAAACCAAATATCACTTATTACACTATGTAATACCTTAAACCAAAAAGCCCTATTACAAACTGCACATCTTAATAACTAAGTACAAAAAGTAAATGATGATTTTGTTGGCAGCTCCATCAGGTCTGTCTTCATTAGTGAGCTTCTTTCTTTTGCCATTCAGGAGCCTGTGCATTAACATCAAATATAACAGCAAATAAAATGGAAATAAGGCTGCACCAATAATTGTTACTCTTGTACAGAACTCCAAAAAACAAACTTACAATACAACTGTTATACAATGTATTACAATATTCCTAAATGATTATGGAATCTATATCCATCCGTATCTGTGACCGCTTAGCTCTCATCATTGTCCACTTGCGGTGGGGCTGGAGTCCTATCCCAGCTGACTTTGAGCAAGAGGCGGGGTACGGCCTGGACAAGTCGCCAGTTCATTGCAAAGCTCATAGAGAAAAGCAACCGTTCACACGCACATTCAAACCTCACCAGACGTTACTGGAGCACCATTCATGATATCCTGCATGTATTTGCACTGAGATATGAAGCAGATACCAAGACAACTAACACAGACACAGAGAACACTCACACAGAAAGGCCCCAGCCAAGGTCGAACCATGAACTTGTGGCTGTGCTGCCCATCTAATTATCTAACTGTTAAAATATCGTGTAATATGTTGTGGCTGAATGCTGAACGAAAATTATCATTGTAGTAAAATCAAGAAAGCCGAAGTCTACTCACCTACCGTTGATTCAAGAATCACATCTTCATTCACATCACTGTGGAGACAAGAAATAAAATGTATATAGGAAATAATAGAGAGACCTTCTGCCAGTTACAGTCAGGTGACACTACGTCTGTCAGCGATCACAAAATGATGACAATGTTCAGCAAACTGAAAACCGCGTACAACATATCGCTTTAGCAGTAAAGTCATTTATGTAAATGCATAACAGTGAAACAGAAGCAGAAAATGAGATGCAAAATGATCTTTACTTTCTTGACTTTCTGCACTTCATAACGTAGACCGACACAGCCACAGTGATGATGGAAATGACGAAGAAAACCACAATGAAGACGCCTTTGGAACTGTCTGTAAAATGTGGTTGCCGTGAAAGAATCAAGTGGTGGCATTTATGTTTAAGATGCCACATAGAAACTGAGAAAAAAAACAACTCGTACAGGCGGTGACCACATCTCGTGTCTTGGGCTTGCTCTCAAATTTTCCAGTGAAGACAGTCATCTGGTAAAAAGAGACAACGTAACTTTATCAGTAATGTTTATGAGTAATGTTGTGTGCAGTGAAACTACAAAGTAAGGATTATACAAACCTCCAGTCGGTATGATGAGTAGTTGAGATCTTTGAATTCAAACTCACAGTTGTTCGCTTTAAGTTCCTTCAGACGGACACTTCCATCGCAAAGGCGTGCAATGTATTTCTCTTCGAGTCCATTAAAGACGATTTTATGGGTGCAGGCCACTCTAATCACAGATGCTCTGAAACAGGCACCATGTCAGTGATATCTCCACAGTACTATTGAAAAAACAAACAAACAAACAAACAAACATCACCCTTTTCCTTCAAAGATTCAACAATTCTAACATCTCACTGACATTCTGGTTTTAATAATGGCAGTTTAACCCTCATTAGCATCATTAGTCCAGTTGCGGTATTAGCTGATTTGGCCATCAGTGGTAATATAAATACAAACTTTGGTTACTTTGTGGACTGTGTTTGGTGTTTCCACGGCTTCAGTTTATTGGAATAAATAAATCAAGACTGATTAAAACACAGTGGGGAAATCTATAATTGCACATAAATGTTTCTGATCCATGTTGAGTACATGTTGGTTTATGCTGTAGAATAGAGAGATAGGGCAAATGACACCTTTCTAATTTGATTCATATTTTCATATTTTAGTTCACAATAATCTGTGACAAAAATCCATATTTATATTGTACAGTACTACTTCCAGCCATAGCCATATATCTTGGACAGGACCTAATACAGTTAAACCTAAAACATGAGCCATATGATACTATTTTCCTGACCCTGAATACTGACCCTGGTGCAACATGTTTTATATTTCACTTGGCACCTCCACAGAAAACTTAATATTCAGCATGTTTGTACAGTGGTAAAAATACTCAGAACAGTCTATTTGTGTGTGTAGATGTCACCTGTAATCATTTTGTTGAAAGTTTACTTGCTTCCAATCTCAGTTCTCTGTTGAACTTCACAGTTGACTGTCAACTTTCTTGTTGTTGTAGGTGGGCTGGATTTCACAGGTGTAACTGGTGTATGGTTCCAGTCCAGCAACATGACATGTTTCCCCATTAGCTTGTATGTGTTTGTTAACTTCGCTGTAACATAGTATGCATTGGCACAGGATAATCTAGACGAAAGATCTAGTTGGCTAGATAACAAGGTTAAAGGAACATACATCAGCAGATTGATTTGATTAAGTTAACCATAAAGTGACAGAGATGACTATCTCTGTTCTACTAACTACTTTCACATACGCAGTGTTGAGTGATAGTAGTGACAGTTGTTAACCATTTGGATGAAGTGCCATAGAAGTTTCTTCTTATTTCTAGTGGAGAAAATGTGATAAAGTACCCTCTAATATACCTTTTTTTATTTTCTCGACAACCTGACTGCACTATTGACTTTAACATAAGTGCAGCTTACTTGTATTAAAAAAAAGTCATACAGTTAATAACTATATGACCAAATATTAAGTGTCTGTGGAGTGATCTCTGTACGTGCTTTATCTCTCCAACATTCTAACTTAAGTGGTAGCACTAAAAATCTCATTAAAGGGATTCAAATGTCAATCTTCAAAAATTTCAGGGTGCATTCTGTTAAGTAAACATATTTTAATTGAATCCTAAATAATACTTACTACTGTGTTTCTGATCTGGCAAAAAACAACTGCAGTCATATGAAAGTCTGAAGATTAGGAGAAGATCATCTTGCAGTTTTGACTGGTTATGTTCCAACTCAAATCAATGGAGGTATTGGTCGTCTTTGTGTTGATTATTTTAAGATCTGTTGAAGCACATCAGACATATGTAACAATGAACTGACTATCTGTTTTATTGTTCAGTCTATATATATATATATATATATCAGCTATGACAACTTTATTTATGGAGTGTATTTATAAGCTTTGAGGTGTAACTTTGTGTGTAACCCCCATTAATTACATATTAGCTGTGAGTACTGCCAAACCTACCACACTCACACTCACAGACTGTCTTGTCTAGTCATCTCACTACAAACACATCTGACTGACTAACAAAACACTTAATGTTAGCTATGTAGTGAACTTGAAACTGATTGTAGCTGTTGGTCAGCCATGAACAATATATATTTTTCACTGATGCTAGTGGTATGTTGAAATCCCTTTCTAGCCAAAAAATATACATAAGTTTAGCACAAGATATACAATACACAACTTCTGTTTAGAGTGCATGCAGAAATTAAAACTCACTGAGGAGAAAATATGAATAATTTTATTTAGAAATAAATTACATATTCACCTGACACATTTGACTGTACATCTCATACAATAAATAAAATTAATGCCCCTTACAAAAAAGTCACCTGATTTGATTGTGTCATCTGGTAGATTGTGCAGTTATTATTATTTTTAATGTTCAACTTAATCTTGTGTTATAAAAATGATACAGGATTTTGACTTAGACTCAGACTCTTATAACTTGAATATATCTCATGTACAGTTATGCATATGTGAGATACAGAGCTCATTAGTGACTTTGTCAGATAGGATACTATCATAACTCAGTGACTGTACTAACAAAGATATTCAGTTATCTTACTCACCCATTGTATTCATCAGAATTTTATCTCCACCAGAGTCACAGGGCGTTGTTTCTTCATTGCTATCAATAAATGTACATTATGCTCATAGACAATGCAGGGCTTCAGATGTGCGATTTCATGTGAAGTTTAGAATTGTTGTGCTCAAAGGTATATAATTTCCTAGTCTCAGGTTGACCTTCTTCACTGATGTTCATGCTGTATTTACCAGCGGTAGAGCTTGTTATGTTCAGTTGAAATTCAGAGTTGGTCACTGCTAACATTAGTAGAACCTAGAAGAAAAAGAAAAAAAGTTTGAATCATCATTCTCTGCATCATGTGGATGTTGAACTTGCTATGCGTAGTGTGCTGTAACAGAATAAACTACACACTCAAAGCTAATATTGTGTAAATACACATCTGTATTTATTAAAATGAGAAATACTGGTGTAAAAAATATATTCAAACAAATGAAAGCAATACTCACACAGGGGAGACGGGGGAGCTAGAAAGTGCCAATACATTGTTAAGGTTAGAAAACAATGCAGAAACATCAAACAAACAAGTTTGTTCATTTCATTTGACAAAGCTGTTGTTATTTTCTATTTCTCTTTATTTAGTCATGTAAAATGTTAAGTAGTAGTTTGTTTCGAGGAGCAGAAAAATATCTCAGACATGACAAACAATCATTTAACAATCATTTAATGTTATTATTATCTAGATTAATTACAGCCTTCAGGTTTACCGTGTGCTGTCCTCATAGTATTTAAAATGGGACTGAAAATGTTATTTATAGAATATTTCTGTCATGCTAGTGTTGTTTTGAATTTTCTTGTCAGCATAAATCTTGGTCCCAACACAAAAGCTGATTACTTTTATGTTTCAATTCAATTGTAGTTTGTATTTATTTTGGTTGTGAAAATCGTACTTTTTCATCATAGAAAGTAGGCCATTAATGATGAGTAAAATAACTTTTTTCATGCAGGCTGAATCTTTTATCGCCTTCAAAGTACAGAATTATCACAATCTTTAATCAAATTCTCCACTTTATTTCTTATGCGCAAAAAAATGTTAAATTGACCTCTTAAGAACCTAAATACTGTAAATTATGATATCTTACCCATTCACTCTATTTCACAGATTTTATTGTCCAGGACGATGTGCTCAGATAAAAGTAACTGTTTTTTTAAGTGTTGCTGCTGCCACACACCTGTGTTAATTTCATTAAAAAAAATCAGCTTTCATGCCACGTCTTGAGAAGAACAGTTACACAGACATGACTTCACAAAGACCTTATTCATAATTCTTTCATTTCGTGAGGACCCGTCATGTTGACACTGAAGATGGTTGCCACATTTTAGCCAAACTGATGACTCCAGCCCAGAGCAGCAGGATCTTCAGACCACAGAGAGCTGCCATGTAGATATTCACCAAAAGAAAAGTTTTTATTTTGATTAAATGTCAAGAAATAAATGCAGCTTTCTGGCTAGTTCCCCCACACTATAAACCGCAGCCCTGGTTTCAAGTCAAATGAGTGCCTTCATTTCCGTATGCTGCAGCAAACAGGAAATTCTTTATCTAAACCGAACATCGCTTTTGGTATTATGCTTCTAGTTGACATTTCTATTAATCACTCTGTTAATATGTATGTGCTATTTGTTGTTTCAGCAGTAGGTTCTATGAGATCAAAAAAACTAGTCAATCAACTCCTTTGCCTCTCTCGTGTTCTGCTTCTGTTGAGCATGTTTACATTGTCCGTTCACCTGGCTCTGTGTCTGAGCAGCTCACAGCACTTTACTGTCCATCAGGAAATTCTGTACATTATCTAGAAGATATATCAGATATTCACCAAAGAAAGTTTTGTTATTTTGATTAAATGTCAGAAATAAATGCAGCTTTCTGACTGCCCTTTACTGTAAACCTCAGCCTTGGTTTTCAAGTCAAATGAGTGGGTGTCACAGAATCTGCCTTCTTTGCTTTAATTGACAAGACCTTCATTTCCGTATGCTGCGGCAAACAGGAACTCCTTTATCTAAACCGAACATCGCTTTGGTATTATGGTTCTTCTGGTTGATATTTCTATTAATCCTCTGTTAATATGTATGTGCTATTTGTTTTCGGCAGTAGGTTCTACTATGAGACTTTTAGACACTTGCTCAGCGTGCTACTGGTTTCAGACTCACAGTTTAATCCAAATGAACAGACACATTAAAGAAAGAGATGTTTTGTTATCTTACACCTGACCTTGACCTTGACCTTCAGGGTTTTGTCTAATGTTGAAGTTCTGGCAAATATAAATAAAAACAGTTACATCTGGAAGATCCGTTGAATTTGGAGATATCCAGTCAGTGCCATTTTATCAGAGATCAATGTAAGCATATTACATTACCCAGTCTCTTATGTACAGTTATAGTATTGTAGTTTACTTTACTTATGATCAAAATCTAGTCAATCGACTCCTTTGCCTCTCTCGTGTTCTCCTTCCTGTTGAGCATCTGTTTTACATTTATCCGTTCACCCGGCTCTGGTTCTGAGCAGCTCACGGCACTTTACTGCCGTCAAATTCTGTACATTATCTAGAATTGAGGTGGAGCAGCGGAAGACATCAACAACACATTTTTATTTCTGGCTCTGATTTAAAACCACGAGAAAAAATGTTTCTTATATGTTCACGATATACACTTCCAATAGACCACGCTAAATTCAGCATAATTATAAGTCAGAATAAGTCAGACCTACATATAAATCATAAAAATACTCTATTTTTAATCAGTTGAATCAGATCTCTAAAATGACCTACATACTAAATTTATTGACTAAACACAAACAGTAAATGATGACTCTGCAGGCAGTGCCATCAGAGCCTTTCTGCTTCATCAGTGAGCTTCTTTCTGACGCCATCCAGGAGGCTGTGCATTAACATAAACTATACTTTTGTTTTGGGGAAATACTGTGATACAACATTCATAAACCTAACTGATATTATGCGGATCATTTTAGCTGCTGAATGTGATTCACTGTTTTGTCAGTTACTCAGGAACCATTGAGAAGAGAGAGCGGTGAAGACTGAATTAAAACCTAGAAACCTCTTATTTAACAGGTTATGTCAGTTACTCAGAGACCATTGTAGTAAAAACAGGAAAGTCTACTCACTTGCTGTTGATAGAAGCAACATGTCTTCATTCTTTTCACTGTGGAGAAGAGAACGGTGAAGACTGAATTAAAACCTAAACCTCTTATTTAATATAAACCACCTGATAGAGCCTTTTAACCTCAGACACTTTGTTGTATGCTATTACAATGTACAATACTATACACTGTGGAGGCAGGAAGCCTTGTGTGATGGTCGGACAGTTGTCTCAAGTGTGTTTTTCTTGCTGGTCACAGTGTTTGTGGGTGAGTGTGATGGTATGCCAGCACTATCAATAAGTGCAACATCATGCTCATAGAAAGTAGTGGCCAACCAAAATGCTTAATAGATCTATTATGTGCAGTTATCAACTGGAAATGTTCAGTCACCTACCAACCCTGTCCTGTTTTTCTGTTTCGTTCCCACGGTACGAAGCTTAGGTTTAAACAGGAAATATTAACCACAGTGACTTTACAACAATCTGAAAAAGTAATCATCTGCAATTAAATTTACACTAAATTTAATTGTGTGAATAATGTAAACTTTCTGTTTTATTGTGTAGTTTGAGGTGGCTCTGAGGGGAGTGATATAAGCCTTTATAAAGTTTAATCTTTAAAGAAGTTCACTAAAGACTTTTACAGTAGAGAATGCGTTTGTCTGTTTGTCTCATTGCAACTGATCACCCTGCGGCCAGTTTGACAGTTGTCATCTACAACGCTATTACCCAATAATGGACAAAAATATACTGTTGTCCTCTCCAGTCTCTTCACCTCTGCCATGTTCTGCCTCTGCTGAACCTGTTTATGTTTCCCTCTCACCTTGATCACATTCTAGTGCCCAGTTATATAAGTCATATTAAGTTATACCACTTTAAACACTAACACTGCCTCAGTGCTCTGAGCTCACAGTCGAGCAACAAGGTTGCTCACATTCCACCAGCAGTTTGCAGAAGTGCACTGTCCATCAAGAAAACATTTTTGTCCAGAAGATATAATCCAGTTTCAGCAAATTCATTGACATGGTGATGGAGATTGTACCAGGAGCCCAACTTATATAGTGTAAGAACAGGCTTTCCGGGCTCAAAGGGCACTGTGCCCGGTAACAGAGTCGATGTGCAGTTGCATAATAAGTTTTTAATCTCTTATGATAGAAAAAAGTTGCATGATCATGTAACTTTTAGACATGTAAACAGCTGCGATGTTGGAAAACACTATCAACAGGCAAGTAAGTAACATCAACTACAGTTTTACACGTCATGCTTTCATTATGGTAGGTAATTATAGGTCATATGAATATGACAGGTAATATTTAAAAATCACGTATACAAAACAAATGTACTAAATATAAAATAAACACCACAAAAACACTCATCTGCAAATTCTCTCTATAACACTTGTCGCCTGCAGGTGGAGGAAGTATCAAAATTTCATCGACATTTAACTCTCTGCCAACAGGAAGTAGCATCTACATCAACTCAACAGCTGCTGCTATCACCTCCTTTCTTTAAGCGGGGTTGTTTGTATTTCTACAATTGGTCATAAATATACATGGACAATATGACAGCATGATCACAAAATAAACTGTAAAGAAATGATGGTACTCATAAATCCCATTTTTAATTCATAATTGTAAAAATACTTGAATATTCTTCTCAACCTCATACTGTTTGGTAAACTGTTCACAGCTTCGGTCGTAAGCCTCAGACAAACGGCTGAAGAGAAGGATGCTGTAAGATTATCATGACACCTTCGTAGTGGGGATCTAAAAATAAATGTAGTATTATTCTATGACATTTCAATTGTAACAGTTCACTTGATACAAAGAAAAGAAAAAAACAACCAGGTCAAACAAGGCATTATCAATTAACAGATTAGCTGCCAGTATAAACTGATTAATAAAAAAGTACATACAGAACAAATGAAATGTAAATGATGATTTGGTTGGCATCTCCATCAGGTCTTCATCGGCCAGACATCTTTGACGATATTCAGATTGAGGTACATTAGCATAAACTACAAAAGCAGAAACACAGAAACACTGCAGCTTATTACTCATCAAACTCTGATGCGCTAGAAATACCATACATGCAGTGACGTGCGGTGAGTTCATGGCCAGTGAAGTACTGACGTCATCAGATTTACAAACATATGAACCCTACAGGTGACTTAATACCATTTGATTGCAACAGTTAACATGTTTTGTTTGCATTAATTTCATTTTCCATCTCAAACTGTAGCATGAAAAAACATTATTATCGTCTTGCAACACCTAAAATGTATTGTATTACCTAACTCGAAGTTGGTCTTCCTTCAACCATTATCTCCTGCATGATTGGAAAGTCCAATTTGAAAAAAATTTAGATGTGTAATCCTCCATTTTGAAAATGAGGCTAAACAGTATGAAAAGAATAACTGGGCCAGCTGCACTTCACTTGCTAACTATTTACTGTAGCTTGCTACCACTAATTCTATTATTCTTTGCTTGATAAGTAATCTCTAAGTCCTGCGCCCCCTAGCATGAGGCAGAGACTGTGTGTGCCTCACCTAGGTGCCTCTTTCGCAGGCGTTTTATGATCGCTCCTTTAGAAACCGTTACAGTTGTTGATAAAAAACCCTGTACATCCTTATACATCAGCTAAACTTTGTAAATTCAGCTCATATGGTACAAGTGGTTGAACATTTAATACAAACAACACAGAGAGACCAGCAATACCGTCTTATTGCATAGTCATTAGCATTATGGTGAGCTCAGCGCGGGCTGCTGCCCCTCACTGCGCGTCTCTTCTCATTAATTGATTCGATTTTCAAAAAAAACATCAAAATTGGTAATTTAAATGGAAAATAACTGAGAGACATTACTGAATAAATATAATTTATAATTTATATTTTATTTTTTTTCTTTCCATAATGACAGGTGCAGTCAGGGGAGGCAGGTGAGACCGGCCTCACCTGCCTCCCCTGACTGCACGTCACTGAAGTCACGCCACATACCATTCAGAGGTTTTGTTCAGCTTGTTTTAAGTTATCATTTGCGTGATCCTTCATAGTGCTTTAACACAAACTTATAAGCACATTGCATTAAACAGATGATGTAATAAACAGCAAACATCATCAATAATCTGTAGCTGCTGAATGTGATCTGTGTATTCTTTCAAAGACAACACAAGAAAGCTAAAGGTCTACTCACTTGCTGTTGATTGAAGCATCACACATCTTCACTGACTTCCTGTGGAAAAAAAAAGAGAACATTGGACTTATAAAATATATATACAGTATAATTTATATACAGTATACTATGCACCAGACTATTAAAGTGTTCAAAACATACACAGTACATGATGGACACTTTTAATTTTTACTCAACTTCTGTCTTTCTACTGTAAATTAAAACTGAAGCTGTGGGAAACAAACTAGAGTCAATGTGACAGTCAAACTGCTGAAGCAGGCGGTAAGACCCAGGAAATGATCTTTACTTCATAGACTTTCTGCGCCCTCCCGGAAGATGTAAATGTGGAATCTTACTTTGATGACCAAAAGCAGAACCACAGAGAGACCACAAGACCAGAAACCTAATTACAACACATGTCGCTATCTGTAAAATGATAAGGAAATAACAAAGTGGGTAAATTAATGTTAAATATACACAATGTATAGAAATGAAACAAAATATTTCCAATGATTTAACTGAACAATGTAGAGACAATTAGTGGCATTGATTAAAACTGCACATACAGTAAGTATCAACAGAGGCTCTGACTTGGGCGTTCACTCTCATGTTTTCCGTTGAAAGCAGTCACCTGGAAAGACAGAAAATCTGTTTATCCAGGAATTCACAAGCATTGAATAAATACGAGAGCATAAAGATGAAATAATCTTGTGACACCAAGAGTGGGATTAAACAAACCTTCACGTAGTAGGGCGTAGTATCTTAGATCTCTGAATTCAAAATTGCAATCTTTTTTTTTCCTCTATAAGATTCTTCGAAGAGGTCACAGCTTCATAAAAACGGCGCAATATAGCTTGTCAGGTCCTTTAAAATGTTTTATTGGTTTATCACAGGTTATCTTGATCACATTATGCTCTGGATGCTCCACGTTCAGTTTTAGAATATTTTCTGGTTCTGTAAGAAAAACAACATATTCTCTGTTAGATACACTGTATGCTAACTCACTCTCTTTATTTTATCTTATTTTTATTTTTGTAGCTTTAAAATTCTCAATCAATCAATAAATTCAAACTATTATTCTGTATTCGTATGTCTTTAAATGAAGGACACATTTAAAAAAAAACAGTTACATTTTTTTTTAAATACTGGAACTCAAAGTATTTTTTTTATTCTAAAAATGAAAGTAAAACAGAAGACAAGTTTTTTAATGTTTCATTGTTTCAATTGTACAATTTTATGAGATTTTTAATATTTTTAAATTCAGCATTCAGTGTGAATGCAAATTTAATTAATCAATGGAAATGTCTTTTTAAATGATCATTAATACTTTTCTTACAATTAAATTCAAAATTAAATTATTTAAACAGATCCAGAACTTGACTGAAGTTTGTAGATTTCACAGTCACAGAGATATCACACACACACAAAGTCTATAATTACTACCAGCAATATTATTCCTGCTACATATTGTGTTCATCACCTCTTCTTCATTATGATTGGAGCTACAATGTGATGTTCATTATAATCTCTTATAAAAGTCTCAAAGAGTGATGTAGAGTAAAAGAATCAAATGGATACATCATTTTTATAATATATAACAATAATATGTAATAATAATATGTGAAGAAGAAGAAGAAGAGAAGAAGAAGAAGAAGAAGAAGAAGAGAAGAAGAATTGTTTCAAAATGTAATTTTGACACCCACTTCAAGCAGTTTTCTTTATAACTTCTCTTGGTTTGCCGGCGTTCTTGTCATTGTAGGTGGAGTTGGACTTCACACAGGTATAATCAGTGTATGGTTCCAGTCCATATACTGCAACTTTCTGAATGTGTTTGACCTGTAACATAGTTTCATTAGCCAGTTTGTTGTGACTGATTTTTACAACAAGTCAACAAAGACAATTTAAAAGAATATACAGCAGCAAATTGTTTACCTATTAGCGACAACGAAATCAATATAAATCAATGAATCATTATGAACATGGTAACATTGAAACTAATATATATTCCTGGAATTGTTCCATCTCATCATTTACTTGACTCACTTTGTTTTACTTTGTGTGGAAACAAGATATTAGACTCTGACATTTCAGTGTTATTTCTGTATCATATTTCATGTACATCTTCTGTCGCAACAACTCCAACTACTACCACTCAGTATGCTAAAGCATGGAGCACTGCAGGTCCACGGATGATTCAAATGTCCACAGTATATTTCACTATTTAGCTCAAATATCCAGTAAAAGGATATCACAGAAAAAATTAAATAATTAGAAATTAATCCAACTGATTTTGCCTGATGAATTTCTGCTGGGAGGAAGGCCAACAACTCTGCGGACATGAAGCTTCTGGAGGTCTTGTGGATCTGGACAGTTCTTACTGGTTTGGTCAACTCAGTTCAATGGAGGTATTGGTAGACCTGTTATCTTTGATGTATGTCAAGATCTGTTTGAACAAATAAGACATCTTAAACACTGAGCATCTGTATTTACATTTGTCTTTTTGTTTCCTTCGTTATTTCAGGATACAAACTTATTGTTCTGATTGCACTGGGGTAAAGTGAATATCAGCGTACCACAGTCAACTATGTAAAGTTAATGGCAGTTGTTTGTTTGTTTTATGTAGACATTGTTCTGCTTGATCTGACCAGTACAACAGCTGTATTGTGTGAAGGGCTCAGTTCAGACAAGTTCTTTGTTGAGTTTTCCATCTTCTGAGAACACAGAATGACAACATTTAAGTCAACAGCTGTAGTATTTGCTGGTACCAGTATCTTCTGGGGTTAGATTAGATTTAAATGTGGACCACGTTCACAACAATAAAACAAGTCTTCACATTTTTTGGCGTCTAATGGTGCATTACAGGTCCTAATCTCTTTCTAAATGAAATCCATTCATAAATATTTGGTGACAGTCTCTTTACTCCACTTACCCAGATTGGAGTGTAATCAACAAGCGAGATTTTTACAGTTTGGTGGTAAAGTTGTTTTTATTTCTATAGGAAGTTTAGTTTGGAGCTTCTGTCTTATTTCACTGGATTTAGAAATCTTATGTGAAATAGAAAACCTTACACATTAAACTAATGAAGGTAAATGTTGACACCACGTACAATTCAAAAGTACAGGAGGACTCCACTGTACAGCCTGTACTGATACTTTTGGTGATAGTAAAGGAAGAAGTCCCACAGGTGAAGGTTGTAGTCAAATCTGAACAAATGTCATTGAAACCAGGTTTGATCACGGAATGTTCTCTTGTCACTTCGCAGGGCTCAGCTGGAATATTATTTGATGCTGACAGTGATGCTGATGTCCCAATCATGGTGGTAACAAACATATCAGAGCTGCGCTGACTTCTTTAATGTCATCTTTATCTGAAATGAACAAATGATGCACAAATATCTTCCTGTTTTACACACAGTCTCATTTCTTTAATTCCAGAGAATGTAATCTGTAATTCACTAATCATAATTTAATTATTTTACTCACTCATTCTAGTTGTGTTAGTTTATGTCCCAGTGCTGTGCAGGTATTTTGTTGCAACATGATCAACAAATGTCACCACGATGTTCATATTCAGTACAGGGCTAGAATTTGACTTCATATGATGAGACTGGATTGGTGCTGATGGTTGAACTTCTTTTCAGATTGGCCTTCCTCACTAATGTTTATGGTGTAGTTACCAATGGTAGAGTTTGTAATGCTGATCTGGAAGCCGTGCTTGACAGGTGTGACAGTGTAATCACCTGCACACAAAATCAACAAATTATGAAACCTCTTGTTTAATATAAACCACCTGATGAAGCTTTTTAAGCTCCAGACAGTTTGTTCATGAAGATGTTGGATGAACTCCCTTAGCTGAAATGAAATCCAAACACTCTAAACAGGCTGTGTAAGTTTTACTATATTGGCATTTATACCATGAAGTAAGAATGTGAGAAATACTCATATAATGAGTACATGTGTCTTTTTAAGTCACTGTAAAGAGATGACATGTATTATATCTTAGAAGTTACACTGATACTCACTGTGGAGTTGGTGGTAAGGTTGTTGGTGAGGTGGAGTGGCTGGAGAAAGCATTTAAAGAGATTAAAAAGGAAATATTAATACATGATTATAAAACTTTAAAACACTTTTCCAAAACACCTTGCAGAGTGGAGCAGATGTCTCTTTTTCTGAACTGTGAACTTTTATGATGTAAATTGCCACAGCCAGCTACACTTACATGGATAAAGTCTTATCACATTCCTCTAAGAACAAATGTGGTTGTAAATGAAAAATTCCAACCTTTGGTGGCAGAAATCACTGTGGTGGGCGTGGTGTTTGGAGGTGAGGTGCCCATACAGGGTCTGTAGATGTGTTGGTGGTTTTGTCTGTGTGTGAGTTGTTTGCAGGAAGAGAAGCGGCTGTAGGATGGAGAGCATGCTGGAGGTCACTTTTAAGTAGAAATTCTTTACTGCCCACAGTCTTACCTGATATAATACCAACTACTATTTCTGCATAATATCATGCTGAATGCAATGCTATTGTTTCCAATGAAACTGTAAACTGAGGCTGAATACATTACCATCCATTGGTGTTGAACTGTGTGCTGTGGTGAGTGGGTGCGGGTCTGTACTGAGGTCTGAAGCCCATGACAGTAGTTGCTTTGTCATGGTGGCGTGGAGTTGAGAGATGAATAAGCTGGTTACTGGTAAAGTGGAATTTGTTGTTAAAAAGTGGTAGATGCTGTGTAGGTAAGAGGTTGAAACATGCATTTGCAAAACAAAAGTACACAAGACAATATCATAATACTATTCTATGCACCATTAAAACATGCTTCATGGCATTTTCCTGTAAAAGCTGGCAACAAAGGACAATATATATATATATATATATATATATATATATATATATATATATATATATATATATATATATATATATATAATAGCACTGGACAAGAGAAAACTTTATACAGAGGGGGAAAGGCTGTATTCAGCTGGACGTGTTCTGTAGAACGTAACAGAACAGCAGAAACTGGGTTGAGCATTATTTGTAACTGATTCAAATACTTCCTGGCTTTGTACTTAAAAGCTGTCTTGTCATGGCATGGGCGTTACTGAGGTGTTTGACCATGACGGTAGTTGTTGTCATGGAGTGCGTGCAGTTGGTTGGCTGAGTGGAATTTGTGGTGTTGTGTGTGGGTGAGGAGGCTGAAAGATATGCAGTCAAGAAAACAAAAATCAGGCCAAACGCCAATGAGTAAAATAATAAGTGACTAAGCTTGTTTCTATGATGGAAAAATTGCACTCAACCTTTGACTTCTCTTTTCCTAACCTAACTTTTCTGCTATAAATGCTGCCTTGTTTAAGCTTACATTTGACAAAAATGGAAGAAATATCATCATATCAATGGAAAAATGAATTATAGCAGATCTCAGATACAGTATAATTTGACAAATAATGTTTGAAGAAAAAACATCAGTTTAGAAATCTGCAGGCACTTCAGATAAATTAGACAGGAAGCAGATACATTAATACATTTTACTGTGCTAAAATATAAATCATCATTATATATAACTTTATAAATATAACAAACACGGTGTACCCTCTCTGGAATATTTTATTGAAGTCTTGCAACAAGTTATTGTCAGTTTGCTTTAACAGGACAACCTTTACTTTCCTATCTATATGAATGTCCTGCTTCCTGTAGTGGACTTGAATGTGAATAGAAACTAACAATTGCAAGAGTGGTTGCATACTGTATGAACACAAGAGTTTCATTCTGTTTTACCAAAACAACATGTCTGATGTGGCGCAAGAGTTGAATGCAATTCATGTAGAACATAACACCATGCAAATAACTGCATAAAGCATCACATTTTCTCCTCCTAAGGATTGTGGGCAAACGACCAATTATGTGAAACATTTTCAGCAGTTTATTATGTGGCTGGCTATCAATGTTTCCCATAGAACTATTAACTGTCAGGTGTACAGATCGTCTGATAAATTGTATGAATATGCGTGTGAATGGGTGAATGTGACCAGTGCTGTAAAGAAGTGCTTCATGTGGTGTCATATCAAAAGATGCCATATACTGTATGTACAAGTCTGTTTGCCAATTAAAATCTTGGGTGAGGCAAGTCACTAAAATAGAAATCGCTGTCGACCAAGCTGTTTAATAAGAGTGAGAAAATCTACTTCTGTGACTCATTTCATGAAACTTTGCTGGCTTTGGTGCTGCTGTGGCCTTGAAGAGACAAATGGTAAATAGACTTGCATAAGCGTTATAAACCTATGTTCATTACACTGATGATCACGGGTTGCCAACTGTTCATCAGGAGCTTCCTATCAATCACTCACGATGATAACAGCTCATTCACAGACACGCACGCACACACAATATCACAGCCATCGTAGGGTTCAGTATATTGCTCAAGGACACTTCAACTGGGGAACCAGCTTACTCAGATTACTAGATCTACCCCGTTCTACCTCCTGAGCCACAACCATGGCAGAGCGAGACAGTATAAAAGTGTGAGTTTTTGCAGAAGCTTTTGTAGAGCCCGTGTCATAATTAGAATAAAAGACTTTATTAATTACAATAACAAATAAAATAATAATAAATAAAATATCATACTGTGTATTATAAATGAGTGTATTAGGTATATTGACACTTACGTGTTGGAGTTGTTGTTTGACCTGGAATTAAAACAGAGAAAGAGAGTGTGTAAAACATGCAGCTTTTGTCATGAACTAATACAGCATGCACAAAAAAAAAAAAAAAAAAAAAAAAAAAAAAAAAAATATGTATATATATATATATATGTGTGTGTGTGTGTGTGTGTGTATATATATATATATATATATATATATATATATAGGCGAGAGAAAGAGAGAGAACAAAGAAACCTCAGCAAAAGCGATCTTTTGGAGTTTATTAAAATGCACTTCCATTTGACTGATGGCCATTATCAGGTCAAAAGAGGAGTGTGTTTGTTTAGACCATATATGACACAGGTCAGTTAGATAGAGGTAGCTGTGTGCCACTGGTCATAACTGACCAACTGCAGCACAACAAATTCAGAAGAATTAACATGTGATCCTCTAAGACGAGTTATGTCAGCACTACATACAAGTGTTAAAACAACACTGGTTGTTGTTAATGGAGCATTAAATCTTAACTCATAAAAGAGAGTTTAGTACTTTAGTACTTTAGTACTTTACTTTAATTACACCAATTAGTGTTAAGGTACCAACACTGCAAAAAGAGTTAAATTAACACTCTGTGGCATGGACCCATATAGACACTTTAAAGGTGTTGAAATCAACTCTGGCAGTGTTAATTTGGGTATCACAGTTTTACTGTGAGAATGTAATCACTCTTATCATAATATATAGAACATGTACCAGGTATAGCTATAAGTCTGAAGAGTAAACTTGTTTGATCTGCTCTTCTCTGTCTATGTGTATATGTGAACCTGCTTACAATAAATGTCTAATTTGATGAAGGAATGCAAGGTTGCCCAGTTCCCGACTGCCTGTTGTCATCTCATGCTCTACACAAGCTGATATTTCAGTTCCCAAGGACAGTGGTATTAGTCCCTACATTTTGTCTGAGAGTTTATTTTCTTGCTGGTCACAGTGTTTGTGGGTGAGTGTGATGGTATGCCAGCACTAATAAGTGCAACATCATGCTCATAAGTAGTGTAACAAAATGCTGAAATATAATATAACAATCAATACAGCTGTCTATAGAGCTAATTCAATATGCTGGTTTCATATTGGCCTGTGAGTGCTGGCTAAATGTTTGCTGCTTTTGCTATGTGACCAGTATAAACATGTCATGGATGCTTTTGGGAGGCTAAAGAAAAATCATATAGTTTCCCAAAGTGAGGCTGTTTTTCAGTTATACTCAGTTTATCAGTCACAACCTGTGTTTTACTCTGTGATGTTCTTCTGTCACTGCTGATTACACATATTCTAGATTCTATTAATCTGGATCTGATTTGGATTAAGACTAACTTTATCCCTCATAGATCTGACCCATATTGCGATTTATCAACTGGAAATGTTCCAGTCACCTGCAACCCTGCCCTGTCTCGAGGATTTTTCTGTTTCGTTCCCACGTTGCAAAGCAGAAGTTTTAAACAGATAATATTAACTGTGAGTGTGTTGAAACATGACTGCTGACAAAGTGTGCAAGACTCAACATTTAAAGTTGCACATATAAAACAGACATTTCAAAAAGAAAAGAACTGCTAATTAATTTTATGTGACCACTAGTCATAATTCGGTGCTGATGTTCTGATTGATATGCTTCTTATTGTTTCGTTTCTTTCTTTCTCCGCTTCTTTAAGTTTTTCTTGCTGTAGTTGATACTATGATAGCACTGATTGATACTATGACCAGTATATTTTGGCTCTACACAGATTTAATTGTGTGAATAATGTGTGTGTGAATGATATTGAAATTATTCTAACTACAGTATATGCACTGTTCCACCCCTCTCTAATGCACACCTCACTGCTCTTCTTGTGATATATTTACATCGAATTAAGCAAGTGAACAGTGGATTGACAAAGTGAGACAGTTTAATGAGTTTTCTTTTGTTTCTGTCAAGTTTGAATCACAATGTCACAAGGACACAAAAATGTATACGTGGGTCATAAAACATTTTTGTCATACAGTGCTTGTAGATTTTGTCTGCATGAAACGGCACAAATTTCCCCTCTTTACTTGTGTTTTAAATCAATTTTAGTCTTTATCTATTTTGATTATCTAAACATTTTTTTATCGTGGAGAGTAGGCTACTGATTAATTATTAATAATGAACTTTTTTTCATACAGACTGTAGTTAGTATATCATACATCTCGTGTTACAGCCAGAAAAACACAAATTTATCAACCACTGTATACTGAAACAAGGACTGTGTGATATTATTTCTAATACAAAAGAACATGTTAAATAGGCACTTTAAGCCACTAAATCTGATGAATTTAGATGAACAAGAGTTGCAGAAAAGATGTGTTTTCATTAATAACATCTTATTCGTTTCACAGATTTAATCTCAGATAAAGTCATTTCAAGCTTTTTGTGTGGGAACTGAAAACTAAACTGATGTATGATATATCATATTTTATATTATATTATATTTTACACTTACAACTGTCAAGTGCATGACACGTTTACTGCTCTCTCTCAACAATTTAATTCTAAATTATTTTAATTCTTTTATTCAATATATATATATATATATATATATATATATATATATATATATACACACACACCTGCACACACACATATATATTTGCAGTCATTTCCCAAAATCATATTTTTGTTTTTGAGTATTTTTATGTCACACATTTCTGTTCATTTTACTGTGTGTTTTATCTATATTTGATGTTATTATCTAAATTAACAGTTTTTATTGTCAAGTACGATGTGCTCAGATAAAAGTAACTGTTTTTAGTGTTGCTGCTGCCACACCTCATGTTAATTTCATTAAAAAAAATCAGCTTTTCATACATCTTGAAGGGGAGCGGTTACACAGACATGACTTCACAAAGACCTTATTCATAATTCTTTCATTTAAATAGAGGACCGTCATGTTGACACTGAAGATGGTTACTTACATTTGGCCAAACTGATGACTCAGCCCAGGCAGCAGGATCTTCCAGACACAGAAATTTGCCATATCAGATATTCACCAAAAGAAAAGTTTTTATTTACAGTTAAATGTCAAGAAATAAATGCAGCTTTCTGGCTAGTTCCCCCACACTATAAACCTCAGCCCTGGTTTCAAGTCAAATGAGTGGGCGTCACAGAATCTGCCTTTAACTTTGCTTGGTGACAGAGACAGCCTTCATTTCCGTATGCTGCAGCAAACAGGAACTCCTTTATCTAAACCGAACATCGCTTTTGGTATTATTGTTCTTCTAGTTGATATTTCTATTAATCGCTCTGTTAATATGTATGTGCTATTTGTTTTCGGCATTAGGTTTCTACTATGAGACTTTTAGACACTTGCTCAGCGTGCTGCTGGTTTCAGACTCACAGTTTTAATCCAAATGAACAGACACAGTAAAGAAGAGATGTTTTGTTATCTTACACACCTTGAGACCTTCAGGGTTTTTGTCTAATGTTGAAGTTCATAGCAAATATAAATAAAGCAGTTACATCTGGAAGATCCGTTGAATTTGGAGATATCCAGTCAATTATGACACATCAAAGTCCAATGTAAGCATCGCCCGTTCCCCTTCCCCATCTGCTTATGTACAGTTATAGTATTGTGGTTACTTTACTTTACTTTACTACACTGATCAAAAACTAGTCAATCGACTCCTTTGCCTCTCGTGTTCTGCTTTTTGGTAAACATAACCACATTGTCCGTTCACCGGCTCTGGTTAAATAAGTCAGAATAAGTCAGACCTACATATAAATCCTTGAAGATATTCTCTGAGGTTAAATCAGTGAATCAAATCTCTAAAATGACCTACATACTAAATTACTGACTAAACACAAACAGTAAATGATGACTCTGCAGGCAGTGCTGTCAGGCCTTTCTTCATCAGTGAGCTTCTTTCTGGCCTTCATCCAGGAGGCTGTGCATTAACATAAACTATACTTTTGTTTTGGGGAAATACTGTGATACAACATTCATAAACCTAACTGATAAAACATCATGAATCATTTTTAGCTGCTGAATGTGATTACTGTTTGTCAGTTACTCAGAATAGTGAGAGAAAACGGTGAAGACTAGATTAACCTAGAAACCTCTTATTTAATATAAACCACAGTGAGCCTTTTTAACCTCAGACACTGTTCGTAGATGTGTTTAAGGTCACTGTAAGATGTACAATACTGATACTCACACTGTGGAGGCAGAGGCAGCGTGATGGTCCGGACAGTTGTCTCAGAATTAATGTTTTCTTGCTGGTCACAGTGTTTGTGGGTGAGTGTGATGGTATGCCAGCACAGGGATGCTTTTTGGGAGGCTAAAGGAAAAGCTCCATATAGTTTCCCAAAGTGAGGCTGTTTTTTTCAGTTATACTCAGTTTATCAGTCTAACTGTGTTTACTCTGGCGATGTTCTTCTGTTCTGCTGATTACACATGTTCTATAGATTCTATTAATACGGATAAGATTTGGATTGGACCCAACTGTCCTAGTCATAGATCTGTTATGTACAGTTATCAGCTGGAAATGTTCAGTCACCTACCAACCCTGCCCTGTCTCTGAGTTTTTCTGTTTCGTTCCCACGGTACTAAGCAGAAGTTTAAACAGATAATATTAACTGTGGTCAGTGGTGAAACTTGACTGGTGACAAAGGAAAGTGTACCAAGACCGACCTCTATAGATATTTTGGCTCTACACTAGAATTTAATTGTGTGAATAATGTAAACTTTTCTGTTTTGTTAATGTAGTTTGAGCTCTGAGGGTGATATAAACCTTTATAAAGTTTTAATCTTTAAAGGTTACTAAAGACTTTTACAGTACAAAAGTGGTTTGCTCTGTTTTGTCTCATTGGAACGCTGATCACCCTAAACCAGTTTGACAGTTGTCAACTCCAACCCTTTTACCCAATAATGGACAAAAATATACTGTTGTCCTCTCCAGTCTCTTCACCTCTGCCATGTTCTGCCTCTGCTGAACCTGTTTATGTTTCCCTCTCACCTTGATCACATTCTAGTGCAGTTATAAGTCATATTAAGTTATACCACTTTAAACACTAACACCTGCCTCAGTGCTCTGGAGAGCTCACCGTCCAGACAACAAAGTTAACCATTCCCACAACTACAGTTTTGAGAAGTGCACTGTCCATCAGAAAACATTTTTGTCAGAAGATATAATCCAGTTTCAGCAAATTCATTGACATGGTGATGGAAGTTGTACAGAGCCCAACTTATAGTGTAAGAACAGGCTTTGGGGCTCAAAGAGACACCATTCACTTGATAACAAGTCAGTATTTGCGGTTATAATAAGTTTTTAATCTCTCTTATGTCATGATGAAAAAATTGCATGATCATTTAACTTTTAGACATGTAAACAGCTGCGATGTTGGAAAACACTATCAACAGGCAAATTAATGTATCAACTACAGTTTTAGTCATGCTTTCATTATGGTAGGTAATTATAGGTCATATGAATATGAAAGGTAATATTTAAAAATCATATACAAGTAAAATAACCTTTAAATATAAAAATAAACACCTACAAAAACACTCATCTGCAAATTCATTTGTCACCTGCAGGTGGAGGAAGTATCAAAATTTCATCAGCATTTGCTCTCTCTGCCAACAGGAAGTGACATCTACGCATCTAAACTCAACAGCTGCTGCTGTCACCTCCCTTTTCTTTAGGTGGGGTTGTTTTGTATTTCTATAATTGGTCATAAAAATATACATGGACAATATGACATGATCACAAAATCAACTGTAAAACAAATGATGGTGCTTCATGAAGATACATTTTAATTGTAATTGTAAAATACTTGAATATTCCTTCACTCCAACCTCATACTGTTTTATTAAACTGTTCACAGCTTTACGGTCGCAAAACTCAGACTCTTTGTTCACTTTTGGCTTGGTGGAGTTTTCCTTCAGATACAACAGTGTATGCTTACAGCTAAAGTGATAATTTTGGCACTGATTAGCATGTTTAGTGTATTTGCTCAGTTAGTTGTGTTAGTTATTCAGTAGATACAAAATGCCCAAAGCAAAAAGTACTTTAGTTTTGCAATGAAAATGATTCAAAGTTAGCTAGTTTATTAATAATAAATGTGTATTCTTATGTAATAGGCCAATGTCTCTAAATGACAAGTAATTAAAACTCTTTAAAATCCATTTTCCCTCACTGTCTCATAACAGAGAAAAAGTCGAAATAGCAAACAGTGATCTATAATTTTTGGTTTGTTAACACTGAACCAAAATTACGATCTTTCCTGAACCTTAACCAAAATGCTTATGTTCCCTAAACCAAACCAGAAACCGGAGTCTAGACATGAACCTGAGACTCTGGTGTCACAGCCCCGTTTTGTATTCCCACTCACACTCAGAGAAACATTGAGTCGAACAGACTACAAGCGTAATTAAAAAAGTAAAATAACAAAAAAATGATCATTGCTATTTTTACATTTTAAAATGATGAAAATGATAGAACAGTTAGGACTCTTGATAAAACAATAATTCAGTTTTAATTCAGTTTAATTAAACCAAATATCACTTATTACACTAACATCGTAATACAGCAAACCAAAAGCCTATTACAGACTGCATCTTAATAACTAAGTACAAAAAGTAAATGATGATTTTGTTGGCAGCTCCATCAGGTCTGTCTTCATTAGTAGACTTCTTTCTTTGCCATTCAGAATATAATGCATTAACATCGATATAACAGCAAATAAAATGGAAATAAGGCTACATAATAATTATTTTCTTATACAGAACTCAAAAACAAACTTCACAACTACAACTGTTATACAATGTAATACAATATTCCTAAATGATTATGAATCTATATCCATCCATTATCTGCTTGACAGCTTATCCTCATCATTGTCACGGTGGGGCTAGAGTCATCAGCTGACTTTGAGCAAGAAGCGAAGTCTGGCCTCAGACAAGTCCTTGATTCATTGCAAAGCTCATAGAAAAGCAACCGTTCACACTACCGCGCATTCAAACCTACGGGCAATTTAGTCACCAATTACTTAATATCACCATATTTGCACTGGGGGAGGAAGCTGGAGTACCCGGAGAGAACTAACACCGACACAGAGAACATTAAACTCCACACAGAAAGGCCCCAGCCAAGGTCGGACCATAGACCTTGTGGCTGTGCTTGCCCATAATTATCTAACTGTTAAAATATCATTAATAATATGTTGTGGCTGAATGCTGAACGAAAATTATCATTGTAGTAAAATCAAGAAAGCCGAAGTCTACTCACCTACCGTTGATTCAAGAATCACATCTTCATTCCACATCATGGAGACAAGAAATAAAATGTATATAGGAAATAATAGAGACCTTCTGCCAGTTACAGTCAGGTGACACTCGTCTGTCAGCGATCACAAAATGATGACAGTATTCCTTAAACTGAAAACCGCGTACAACATATACGGCTTTAGCAGTAAAAGTCATTTATGTAAATGCATAACAGTATGAAACAGAAGCAGAAAATGAATGCAAAATGATCTTTACTTTCTTGACTTTCTGCACTTCATAACGTAGCCGCCACAGCCACAGTGATGGAAATATTGAAAAGCCACAATGAGAGCACTTGCTTGGAACTGTCTGTAAAATGTGGTTGTAACAGAAGAATCAAAGTGGTGGCATTTATGTTTAAGATGCCACATAGAAACTGAGAAAAAAAACAACTCGTACAGTAGGTGACCACATCCTGCGTGTCTTGGGCTTGCTCTCAAATTTCCATTGAAGACAGTCTCATCTGGTAAGAGAGATAACGCCTTTATCAGTAATGTTATGAGTAATGTTGTGTTGCGGTGAAACTAAAGTAGAGGATTATACAAACCTCAGTCGGTATGATGAGTAGTTGAGATCTTTGAATTCAAACTCCCAGTTGTTAAGCTTTAAGTTCCTTCAGGCGGACACTTCCATCATAAAGGCGATGCAATGTGTTCCTCTTCAGGTCCATTAAGGCAGTTTTTATGGGTGCAGGCCACTCTAATCACATTATGCTCTGAAACGAGCACCATGTCAGTGATATCTCACAGTACTATTAAGAAAAACAAACAAACAAACAAACAAACATCACCCTTTTCCTTCAGATTCAACAGTTACTTATCCTCACGACATTAGTTTGCAATAATGGCAGTTTTAACCCTCATTAGCATCATTAGTCAGTTGCGGTATTAGCTGGTTGTGCATCAGTGGTAATATAAATGCAAACTTTAGTTACTTTGTGGACTGTGTTTGGTGTTCCAGCTTCAGTTTATTGGAATAAATAAATCAAGACTGATTAAAACACAGTGAAATCTATAATTACTGTAAATATTTCTGATCCATGTTGAGTACATATTTGGTTTTATACTGTAGAATAGAGAGAATGGGGCAAATGACACCTTTTCTAATTTGATTCATATTTTTCATATTTTAGTTCACAATAATCTGTGACAAAAATCCATATTTATATTGTACAGTACTACTTCCAGCCATAGCCATATCACTTGGACAGGACCTATTACAGTTAAACCTAAAACATGAGCCATATGATGCTATTTTCCTGACCCTGAATACTGACCTGTGGTGCAGCATGTTTTATATTTGCTTGCCTGCCACACAGAAAACTTAATATTCAGCATGTTTGTGCAGTGGTACAAAAATACTCAGAACAGTCTATTTGTATTATGTAGATGTCACCTGTAATCATTTTGTTGGTTACTTACTTCCAATCTCAGTTCTCTGTTGAACTACAGTTGACTGTCAACTTTTCTTGTTATTTGTAGGTGGGCTGGATTTCACAGGTGTAACTGGTGTATGGTTCCAGTCCAGCAACATGACATGTTTCCCCATTAGCTTGTATGTGTTTGTTAACTTCATCTGTAACATAGTATGCATTAACAGGATAAATAGACAGATCTGGTGGCTAGAATAGCCAAGGTTAGGAACATACATCAGCAGATTGATTTGATTAAGTTAACCATAAAGTGACAGAGATGACTATCTCTGTTCCTGCATAACACTTTCACATACGCAGTGTTGAGTGATAGTAGTGACAGTTGTTAACCATTTGGATGAAGTGCCATGAAGTTTCTTATTTCTAGTGGAGAAAAGTAGTGATAAAAGTACCTCTAATATACCTTTTTTATTTCTCGACAACCTGACTGCACTATTGACTTTAACATAAGTGCAGCTTACTTGTATTAAAAAAAAGTCATACAGTTAATAACTATATGACCAAATATTAAATGTCTATTAAGAGTGATCTCTGTACGTGCTTTATCTCTCAACGTTCTTAGTGGTAGCCTAAATCATTAAAGGTTCGTCATCAATCTTCAAAAGTTTTCAGGGGTGCATTCCTGTTAAGTAAACATATTTTAATTGAATCTAAATAATACTTACTACTGTGTTTCTGATCTGGCAAAAAACAACTGCAGTCATATGAGAGTCCCTGAAGATTGGAAGATCATCTTGGCAGTTTTGACTGGTTATGTGTTCCAACTCAAATCAATGGGTATTGAGTTCGTCTTTGTATTTGATTATTTTAAGATCTGTTGAAGCACATCAGACATATGTAACAATGAACTGACTATCTGGTACTATTGTTCAGTCTATATATATATATATATATATCAGCTATGACCGGCACAGCTATGGAGTGTATTTATAAGCTTTAGTGTAACTTTGTAGTGTAACTACATTAATTACATATTGGGCTGTAATTGCTACCAAGCCTACCACACTCACACTCACAGACTGTCTTGTCTGAGTCATCTCTACCGACACATCTGACTATTAACAAAACACTTAATGTTAGCTATGTAGTGAACTTGGAAACTGATTGTAGCTGTTAGTCAGCCATGAACAAATATATATTTTTCACTGATGCTAGTGGTATGTTGAAATCCTTTCTAATAAAAAATATACATAAGTTGCTTACAGATATACAATACACAACTGTTTAGAGTGCATGAAATTAAAACTCACTGAGGAGAAAATATGAATATTTTATTTTAGAAATAAATTACATATTCACCTGACATTTGACTGTACATCTCATACAATGCAAATAAAATTATGCCCCTTACAAAAAGTCACCTGATTTGGTGTGTCATCTGGTAGATTGTGCAGTTATTATTATTTTAATGTTCAGCAATCTTGTGTTATAAAAATGACCACAGGATTTTGACTTAGACTCAGACTCTTATAACTTGAATATATCTCATATTACAGTTATGCATATCTTAGGATAGAGCTGTTACATTGACTTTGTCAGATAGGATGCCTATCATAACTCAGTGACTGTACTAACAAAGATATTCAGTTATCTTACTCACCCATTGTATTCATCAGAATTTTATCTCCACCAGAGTCACAGGGATTGTTTCTTCATTGCTATCAATAAATGTACATTATGCTCATAGACAATGCAGGGCTTCAGATGTGCGATTTCATGTGAAGAAGTTTGAGGGTAATGCTCAAAGGTATATAATTTCCTAGTCTCAGGTTGACCTTCTTCACTGATGTTCATGCTGTATTTACCAGCGGTAGAGCTTGTTATGTTCAGTTGAAATTCAGAGTTGGTCACTGTAACAGTGTAAGAACCTAGAAGAAAAGAAAAAAAAGTTTGAATCATCAGTCTCTGCATCATGTGGATGTTGAACATGCTCCCGCGTGTGCTGTAACAGAATAGAAGCTACACACTCCAAGAAACTAATATTGTGTAAATACACATCTGTATTTATTAAAATGAGAAAATACTGAGTGTAAAAAAATACATATTTCAAACAAATGAAAGCAATACTCACACAGGGGAGACGGGGGAGCTAGAAAGTGCCAATACATTAGGTTAGAAAACAATGCAGAAACATCAAACAAACAAGTTTGTTTCATTTGAACAAGCTATTGTTATTTTCTAACCTCTTCTTCAGTCATGTAAAAATGTTAAGTGTGTTTGTTTCGAGGGCAGAAAATATCTCAGACAAACAAACAATCATTTAACATTTAATGTTATTATTATCTAGATTAATTACAATATAAAGTTTACAGTGTACTGTCCTCATAGTATTTAAAATGGGACTGAAAATGTTATTTATAGAAAGATATTTCTGTCATGCTAGTGTTGTTTTGAATTTTTTCTTGTCAGCATAAATCTTGGTCTAACACAAAAGCTGATTTTTTATGTTTCAATTAATTGTAGTTTGTATTTATTTTGGTTGTGAAAATCGTACTTTTTCATCATAGAAAGTAGGCCATTAATGATGAGTAAAATAACTTTTTTCATGCAGGCTGAATCTTTTATCGCCTTCAAAGTACAGAATTTATCTGATAAATCAAATTCTCCACTTTATTTCTTATGCAAAATGTTAAATTGACCTCTTAAGAACCTAAATACTGTAAATTATGATATCTTACCCATTCACTCTCTTTACAGATTTTATTGTCAAGAGACGATGTGCTCAGATAAGTAACTGTTTTTAGTGTTGCTGCTGCCACACCTCATGTTAATTTCATTAAAAAAAATCAGCTTTTCATACGTCTTGAAGGGGAGCAGTTACACAGACACTGATTCTAAGACCTTATTCATAATTCTTTCATTTAAATAGAGGACCGTCATGTTGACACTGAGATGGTTACTTACATTTGGCCAAACTGATGGCTCCAGCCCCAGGCAGCAGGATCTTCCAGACCACAGAGAGCTGCCATATCAGATATTCACCAAAGAAAGTTTTATTTTGATTAAATGTCAAAGAATAAATGCAGCTTTCAGCTGGATTCCCCCACACTATAAACCGCCAGCCCTGGTTTCAAGTCAAATGAGTGCCTTCATTTCCGTATGCTGCAGCAAACAGGAAATTCTTTATCTAAACCGAACATCGCTTTTGGTATTATGCTTCTAGTTGACATTTCTATTAATCGCTCTGTTAATATGTATGTGCTATTTGTTTTCAGCAGTAGGTTCTACTATGAGATCAAAAACTAGTCAATCAACTCCTTTGCCTCTCTCGTGTTCTGCTTCTGTTGAGCATGTTTACGTTGTCCGTTCACCTGGCTCTGTGTTGGGCAGCTCACAGCCTTTGCTGTCCATCAGAAATTCTGGCATTATCTGAAGATATATCAGATATTCACCAAAAGAAAAGTTTTATTTTTTGATTAAATGTCAAGAAATAAATGCAGCTTTCTGGCTACTTGCCCCTGTAAACCTCAGCCTTGGTTTCCAAGTCCAAATGAGGTGGGTGTCATAGAATCTGCCTTTAACTGCTTTAGTGGCAAGGAACCTTCATTTCCGTATGCTGCAGCAAACAGGAACTCCTTTATCTAAACCGAACATCGCTTTTGGTATTATGGTTCTTCTAGTTGATATTTCTATTAATCACTCTGTTAATATGTATGTGCTATTTGTTTTTCGACAATAGGTTCTACTATGAGACTTTTAGACACTTGCTCAGCGTGCTACTGGTTTCAGACTCACAGTTTTAATCAAATGAACAGACACAGTAAAGAAGAGATGTTTTGTTATCTTACACACCTTGACCTTGACCTTGACCTTCAGGGTTTTTGTCTAATGTTGAAGTTCATAGCAAATATAAATAAAACCTTGACGGTTACATCTGGAAGATCCGTTGAATTTGGAGATATCCAGTCAATTATGACATCAAAGTCAATGTAAGCATCGCCGTTCCCCTTCCCCATCTGTATGTACAGTTATAGTATTGTGGTTCACTTTACTTATGATCAAAATCTAGTCAATCGACTCCTTTGCCTCTCTCGTGTTCTGCTTCTGTTGAGCATGTTTACATTGTCCGTTCACCCGGCTCTGGTTCTGAGCAGCTCACAGCACTTTACTGTCCATCAGGAAATTCTGTACATTATCTAGGGTGAGTGGAGCAGCCGGGAAGACATCAACAACACATTTTTTTATTTCTGGCTCTGATTTTAAAACCACGTAGAAAAATGTTTTTCTTATATGATACGATATATACACTTCAATAGACACACTAAATTCAGCATAATTATAAGTCAGAATAAGTCAGACCTGCATATAAATCACTTAAAAATACTCTATTTTTTAATCCAGTTGAATCAGATCTCTAAAATGACCTACATACTAAATTTATTGACTAAACACAAACAGTAAATGATGACTCTGCAGGCAGTGCCATCAGGCCTTTCTTCATCAGTGAGCTTCTTTCTGACGCCATCCAGGAGGCTGTGCATTAACATAAACTATACTTTTGTTTTGGGGAAATACTGTGATACAACATTCATAAACCCTAACTGATAAAACATGTGAATCATTTTAGCTGCTGAATGTGATTACTGTTTGTCAGTTACTCAGAGACCATTGAGAAGAAACGGTGAAGACTGAATTAAAACCTGAAACCTCTTATTTAACAGGTTATGTCAGTTTACTCAGAGACCATTGTAGTAAAAACAGGAAAAGTCTACTCACTTGCTGTTGATAGAAGCAACATCTTCATTCTTTTCACTGTGGAGAAGGCAGTGAAGACTGAATTAAAACCTAGAAACCTCTTATTTAATATAAACCACCTGATGAGCCTTTTTTAACCTCCAGGCACTTTGTTGTATGTACAATACAATGTACAAGCACTGATACTCACACTGTGAGGCAGAGGCCTTGTGTGATGGTCGGACAGTTGTCTCAAGTGTGTTTCTTGCTGGTCACAGTGTTTGTGGGTGAGTGTGATGGTATGCCAGCACTATCAATAAGTGCAACATCATGCTCATAGAAAGTAGTGGCCAACCAAAATGCTTAATAGATCTATTATGTGCAGTTATCAACTGGAAGTATTCCAGTCACCACCAACCCTGTCCTGTTTTTTCTGTTTCGTTCCCACAGTCTGACTTAAGTTTTAAACAGAAATATTAACATACAGTGACTTTACAACAATCTGAAAAATGATCATCATAATTGGTCTACACTAAATTTAATTGTGTAAGACAATGTAAACTTTCTGTTTTGTTAATGTAGTTTGGTGGCTCTGGGGAGTGATGTAAACCTTTATAGAGTTTTAATCTTTAAAAGAGTTCACTAAAGACTTTTACAGTAGAAAGTCGTTTGTCTGTTTTGTCTCATTTAACTGATCACCCATACGGCCAGTTTGACAGTTTGTCATCTACAACTATTACCAATAATGGACAATATGCTGTTGTCCTCTCCAGTCTCCTCTTCACCTCTGCCATGTTCTGCCTCTGCTGAACCTGTTTATGTTATCTCACCTTGATCATTCCTGGTAGCAGTTATATAAGTCATATTAAGTTATACCACTTTAAACACTAACACTGCCTCAGTGCTCTGAGCTCACAGTCAGGCAACAAGGTTAACTCACATTCCCACAACTACAGTTTGCAAGTGCACTGTCCATCAGAAAACATTTTGTCAGAAGACTATAATCCAGTTTCAGCAAATTCATTGACATGGTGATGGAGATTGTACAGGAGCCCAACACCCATATAGTAGTGTAAGAACAGGCTTTCAGGGCTCAAAGAGACACCATTCACTTGATAACAAGTCAGTGTTGCAGTTGCATAATAAGTTTTTAATCTCTTATGATAGAAAAAAGTTGCATGATCATGTAACTTTTGGGCAATATAAACAACTCACGATGTTGGAAAACACTGTAACAGGTAAGTAAGTAACATCAACTACAGTTTTACCGTCATGCTTTCATTATGGTAGGTAATTATAGGTCATATGAATATGACAGGTAATATTTAAAAATCACGTATACAAAAACAAATGTACTAAATATAAAAATAAAAAAACACCACAAAAACCTTTCATCGCAAAATTCTCTATAACACTTGTCGCCTGCAGGTGGAGGAAGTATCAAAATTTCATCAGCATTTGCTCTCTCTGCCAACAGGAAGTGACATCTACGCATCTAAACTCTCAACAGCTGCTGCTATCCTCCCTTTTCTTTAGGCAGAGGGTTGTTTTGTATTTCCTACAATTGGTCATAAAAATATACATGGACAATATGACATGATCACAAAATAAACTATAAAAGAAATAGTGGTGCTACATAGATACATTTTTAATTGTAATTGTAAAAATACTTGAATATTCAGCTACTCCAACCTCATACTGTTTGGTAAACTGTTCACAGCTTTACGGTCATAAAGCTCCAGACTCTTTGTTCACTTTTGGCTCAAGCTTAGCTGAAGAAGGATACTGTAAGATTATCAATGACACCTTCAATGGTCGGGATCTAAAAGGAAATAAATGTAGTATTATTCATGACATTTCAATTGTAACAGTTCCACTTGATACAAAGAAAAACAACCAGGTCAAACAAGGCATTATCAATTAAACAGATTAGCTGCCAGTATAAACTGATTAATAAAAGTACGCATGCAAGAACAAATGAAATGTAAATGATGATTTGGTTGGCATCTCCATCAGGTCTTCATCAGCGGGCATCTTTACGGCGATATTCAGATTGAGGTACATTGGCATAAGCTACAAAGCAGAAACACCCAGGAAACTGCGGCATTATGTCAAACTCTGATGCACTTCACAGAATACCACATACATACCAGTGGCGTCTTGGTGAGGTTCATGGCTGGTGAAGTACTGGCGTCATCAGATTTACAAACATATAGACCCTACAGAGTGACTTATTCACCATTTGATTGCAACAGTTAACATGTTTTGTTTAAAATTTAATTTCAACATTTTTTCCATATACAAACTGTAGCATAGAAAAAAACATTATTATCGTCTTACCTTTACTTATAAATGTGGTAGCATACCTAACTCCGACGTTGGTCTTCCTTATATAATTATCTCTGCTTGATTGAAAGTCAATTTGAAAAATTTAGATGTAATCACTCCATTTTGAAAATGAGGCTAAACAGTATGAAAGAATAACTGAATGACTCCTTCACTTGCTAACTATTTACTGTAACACTACCACTAGATTCTATTATTCTTTGCTTGGCGTCGTAATCTCTAGGATCACCAGCGCCCCCTAGCATGAGGCAGGAGAACTGTGTGCCTCACCTAGTGCCTCTTCACAGGCGTTTTATGATCGCTCAGCACAAGAAACACGTTACAGTTGTTGATAAAAAAAATTCAGCTCATATAGTACAAGTGGTTGAACATTTTAATACCGACATACAGAGAGACAGCAATACCGTCTTATTGCATAGTCATTGCGCAATCCATGGTGAGCTGGCCAGATGCTGCCTCACTGCACGTCTCTTCTCAGTAGTCGGTTAGATTTTCAAAAAAAAAACATCAAAATTGGTGAATTTAAATGGAAAATAACTAGAGAGACATTACACAGATAAATATAATTTATAGACATGTAATTTATTTTTTTTCTTTCCATAATGACAGGTGAGGCACGGCCTCACCTGCCTTGACTACATCACTGATACATACATACCATTCCAGAGGTTTTGTTCAGCTTGTTTTAAGTTATCATTTGCAGTAGTCATATGACCGTGCTTCGCACAAACTTCATAAGCATTGCATTAAACAGATGATGTAATAAACAACTGAAACATCATCAATAATCTGTAGCTGCTGAATGTGATCACTGTGTGTTACTCAAAGACAACACAAGAAGCTGAGTCTACTCGCGCTGTTGATTGAAGCATCCCGCATCTTCACTGACTTCACTGTGGAAAAGAGAACATTGGACTTATAAGAAATATATATACAGTATAATTTATATACAGTATATAGACTATTAACAGTGTTCAAACATACAGTACATGATGGACACTTTTGGTATCCCTTCTGTCTTTCTACTGTAGAAATTAAAACTGAGCTGTAGAAACAAACTAGAGTCAATGTGACAGTCAAACTGAAGCAGGCGGTAAGACAGAGTGATCTTTGCTTCATAGACTTTCTGCGCCTCCAGAATGTAAATGTAGATCTTGCTGATGACCAAGCAGAACCACAGAGACCACAAAGACCAGAAACCTAATTACAGCTTTGTCGCTATCTGTAAAATGATAAGGAAATAACAAAGTGGGTAAATTAATGTTAAATATACAATGTATAAATATGAAACAAAATATTTCCAATGATTTAACTGAACAATGTGAGACAATTAGTGGCATTGATTAAAACTGCACATACAGTAAAGTATCAACAGGCTCTGACTTGGGCGTTCCTCTCATGTTTCCGTTAGAAAGCAGTCACTTGCCTGGAAAGACAGAAAATCTGTTTATCAGGAATTACAGCATTTGAATTAAATATGAGGCATAAAGATGAAATAATCTTGCTTGACACAAAATTGGATTAAACAAACCTTCACGTAGTAGGACGTAGAGTATCTTAGATCTCTGAATTCAAAAGTACAATCTTTTTTTTCCTCTATAAGATTCTTGAGGAAGGGTCACCAGCTTCATAAAGGCCCAGCGCAATGTATAGCTTGTCAGGTCCTTTAAAATGTTTTATTGGTTTATCACAGTTATCTTGATCACATTATGCTCCTAGATGCTCCACGTTCAGTTTTAGAATATTTTCTGGTTCTGTAAGAAAAACATATATTCTCTGTTAGATACACTGTATGCTAACTCACATTTAAAGTGACATTTTATTTTCTATAACATGTTTCAACACTGATGAGTCTACCTCTATTGTGCTGTTATGTATTAAAATGTCAGAAATTAAATTCTTATTAATTAAATTATAATATATCAGTAATAACAGTAATAATAATAAAATGAGCAGAGGAGAAGGGGTAGAATTTATGTGTTATATAAGTATATATAATTTTATATTTTCCTTTCTTTATTTTATCTTATTTTTATTTATTTGTTTTGGTGGCTTTTACGTGTTCAAAATAAAATTCTCAATCAAAATCAATAAATTCAAACTATTATTCTGTATTCGTATGTCTTTAAATGAAAGACACATATGAAAAACAGTTTAAAAGTTTTTTTTTAAACTGGAACTCAAGAGTATTTTTATTCTAAAAATGAAAGTAAAACAGAAGACAAGTTTTTAATGTTCATTGTTTCCAATTTACAATTTATGATTTTTAATATTTTAGAATTCAGCATTCAGTGTGAATGCAAATTTAATTAACCAATGTAAATGCCTTTTGAAATGATCATTGTACTTTTTCTTACACTTAAATAAAATTTAAACAGATCAGGGCAGCTGAAGTTTGTAGATTTCACAGTCACAGAGAATATCACACACACACAAAGTCTATAATTACTGTGTATTGCTACATATTGTGTTCATCACCTCTTCTTCATTCATGATTGGAGCTACAATGTGATGTTCATTATAATAATCTCTTATAAAAAGTCTTTATAATAATAATAATAATAATAATAATAATAATAATAATAAATATTTCAAATGTAATTTTGGCCTTACTTCAACATCAGTTTTTTCTGCCCTGGCTTGTTTTGGTTTGCCGGCGTTCTTGTTGTTGGTGGGTTGGACTTCACAGGTATAATCAGTGTATGGTTCCAGTCACTTATACTACAACTGTGAGCGTGAATGTGTTTGACCTGTAACATAGTTTCATTAGCCATTTTGTTGTGACTGATTTTTGCAACAAGTCAACAAAGACAAATTTAAGAGAATATACAGCAACAAATTGTTTCACCTATTAGTGACAACAATCAATATAAATCAAGTTAATCGTATGAACATGAAGTAGCATTGACTGAAGTTTTACTTACCATTAATGGGAGGAAGACAGACAACTGAAGACATAAGCATGAAGTGTGGATAGTCTGGACGAGTTCTTACTGGTTTTGGTCAACTCAGTTCAATGGAGGTATTGGTAGACCTGTAATCTTTGATGTGTATGTCAAGATCTGTTTGAACAAATAAGACATCTTTAACACTGAGCATCTGTTGTTGTGCTTTTTGTTTCCCTTCGATTATTTCAGGATAAAACTTATTGTTCTGATTGCACTGAGGTAAAGTGAATATCAACGTGCCACAGTCAACTGTAAGAAGTTAATGGCAGTTGTTTGTTTGTTTTTATGTAGATGTTATTTCTGGCAGTCTGACCAGTACAGCTGTATTGTGTGAAGGGCTCAGATCAGACAAGTTCTTGTTGAGTTTTCCATTTTCTGAGGGAACACAGAATGACAACATTTAAGTCAACAGCTGGTATTTGCACAAGTAATATCTTCTGAGGTTAGATTAGATTTAAATGTGGACCACGTTCACAGCAATAAAACAAATCTTCACATTTTTGAGCGTCTAATGGTGGAAATTACAGGTCATAATCTCTTTTCTAAGTAAATCCATTCACCGTTGGTGACAGTCTCTTTACTCCACTTACCCAGACAGGTGTAATCAACAGCGAGATTTTTACAGTTTGGTGGTAAAGTTGTTTTTATTTCTGCAGGAAGTTTAGTTGGAGGTTTCTGGATTATTTCACTTGGATTTAAGAAATCTGTGTGAAATAGAAAACAACACACACATTAAACTAATGAAGTCATGTTGACACCACGTACAATTCAAAGTACAGGAGGACTCCACTGTACATACCAACACTGATGCTTTTGGTGATAGTAAAGGAAGAAGTCCCACAGGTGAAGGTTGTAGTCAAATCTGAACAAATGTCATTGAAACCAAGTTTGATGCAGAATGTTCTCTCGTCACTTTCGCAGGGCTCAGCTGGAATATTATTTGATGCTGACAGTGAAGTGCTGATGTCCCAATCATGGTGGTAACAAACATATCCAGAGCTGCAGCTGACTTCTTTAATGTCATCTTTATCTGAAATAGACAAATGATGCACAAATATCTTCCTGTTTTACACACAGTCTCATTTCTTTAATTCAGAGAATGTAATCTGTAATTCACTAATCATAATTCAATTATTTTACTCACTCATTTCATTTGTTCTGGTTTTATATTCAGTGCTCTTACAGGCTGTTTCTTTGCCAGCATGATCAACAAATGTCACATGATGTTCATATTCAGTATACGGCTTCAGGAATTTGACTTCATATGATGAGACTGGATTGGAGTGCTGATGGTTGACCTTCTTTTCAGGTTGGCCTTCCTCACTAATGTTTATGGTGTAGTTACCAATGGTAGAGCTTGTAATGCTGATCTGGAAGCCGTACTTGACAGGTGTGACAGTGTAATCACCTGCGCACAAAATCAACAGAATTATGAAACCTCTTGTTTTATATAAACCACCTGATGAGACTTTTTAAGCTCAGACAGTTTGTTCATGAAGATGTTGAATGAACTC
>CM053997.1:19626373-19646186 GCA_028641955.1 Protonibea diacanthus | reverse complement strand
GCCCTCACCTTACCACCGCCAACTTTACCGCGTCCAGACATGTTTAGTTTCCTGTTTCTGCCGAGTTGAAGGAGAATGTCAGTCAACCGTCCAATCCCTCTTTATATTGCGCCTGGCGGCTGCTAGCTCGTCGCCGATTGGTCAGACGTAGCGCCAGTGCGATCGTCCAATCAGAAACGATTATGTAAAGACGCCGTAGCGAATGCACAGCTTCCGCTCGAATTTACAAAATAAAACAAACTGCTCTTTCACATTAAAAGCCCTGTCTGAATGTTTAAACGAAATTTAAACGACCATCTCTGTTAAACGTGTGAGCCTCTTTGTTTGTAGCTTCTATGTGTGGACATATCAAAACTGCATCCAGAGCCATGACAACATCAAAAAAGATGATGATGATTAAAGTGTTCAGTTTAAATGTTCATGTACTTTGTTGCCTCAGCCCAAACCTTTAAATCCACCCACTCTTCAATCAATCAGTCATTTTTTCTGTTGAAGTATTGATCCAGCGAGCGTCACAGAGATCTAACTACATGTGGATCCACGTCTTTACTGATTTTTAGATTAGCCAGGAGGAGGAAGAAACAGCACTGCCAAGATGACAGAGCTGTGACACAGTCGACGTGCAGCAGGCATGCATTAAGATTAGCCTACAATAAACATACATTAAAACTAACCTACAATACAGTGAACATGACAGCCAATGAGCTAAATCTGCATTTAAATGAAACCTTTGCAGAGAAGTTGAATATGTGCAAAGAAGAAATGAACCCTGCGCTAAAATCTTTACAAAAAGCAAAAATAGAATAACATTTTTATATAAAAATAAGAAATAGAGCTACTAATGGAGATAAAAACTATATACAGTTAACTGAGGCTGTGGACACTGAATGAAGATCACAGCATTAGCAGAGGTCGTGCAAACTGAGTCCAAAGCGACAATAACAGTGTGCAGTAGTCAGTGCCACAGAGAATAAGACTGTCAATAGTTTGTTGTCCTGTGTGTGCTCCCTGTCCTGACTGACAGTCTGATGTTCAGGGAGAGTTCTTCAGTCTGGTGGTGGAGCAGGACATGGACAGCAGTCTGCCACTGAACACACACATTTATGAAAAGAAGATTTTTCACATTGTTGTATTTGTACTTTAGTAAAGGCTCTGAGTACTTCAACCACTGCAAATATCAAAGAAAATGTTGCTCTGCACTGAATCAGATAACCAGCAGTGTTTCTCCATCATGACAAATAATTCAAATACTTTAGGTTTTGAGGATGTGTACGTCCTCTTCTGGACTTCGTTAACTCCACAAGCTCACATGGACCGGCTGGACAGACCAGAACCGAACACTCCCTTTATTTACAGGCAGAGTGAGAAACAGCGCCATCAGCAGGCCAGTCAGACAACTCAACATACCTCAAATCAGACAGTATATTGTCAAACTATAGTTTGAAACATCAATCACATAATTAGTAATAATCAATTCATCGTTTTCAGTGCAAATTCTGTCATGTGTGAATATTTTGTGGTTTCCTCTGTGACAGTAAGCTGAATATCTTTGGGTTGTGGTCACCTTGATAATCAAACATTCTCTGACATTTTATTAATCAGTGGATTTATTCCGATAAGAAGCTCCATACAGAAGTGGTTCAGTAACCTGAGCTGATGGGGGGTCATCTGTGAACTGTTTATTTGACCTCTGTTCTGATTAATTGAGAAATAACAGAATAATTAAGTAAGTCTGTTCCGTGTTCATGTGTCACTGCCTGGTTTGGATCTGGCACCAAACAGGACAAGAACCAACAACATACACACCTCTATCTCCTCTGGGAGGCGCTACAGGAATCTGTACTGACCCTGAACAGTTTGTAACACTGTGTCAGGAACAATCCACTGTACCTGTAAATCCAGGGGGCCCGGGGGCCAGTCCCAGCCCTCAGCTTCATGTTTCTAATATATTATTAGTGGCTGCTGGACTGTCAGATACTGTGTGACTGTTTGTGTTTTATTGTTACCTGATGAAGCAGCTGAAGCTTTAAGGACAAACTGCTGCTGTTATATATCTGTAGATGTGTTTGTTACAGAGCAGACACAGAGTGAAACGTGTTGACCTGAAATGTTCACAGACTTTGCATCACTCATCATAAGTCATGTTTAAAATGAACATGAGCTTCAGATTTGTATCAGCTTCATTCAGTTTAACGTGTTCATACAGTTTATTCTGTGATCTGACTGTGAAAGAAACTGCTGTCAGATCAGTTCACGTCTGATTGGTTTAGATGTAAATTGTTACAGAACAGTGCATCTGTTTGTAACTTTTATTATTAATTTATCCATTTGTTAAATGTTGTATTGTCATCTTCACTCTGTCACATGTGGCCCTCTTTAAAAGAAGTCTGGGCGCGGCTGTAAATGATTTATTCTCACTGTTTAATATTAATGTAAATATCATCACTGTATGCATGCTGACGTATCACCTGCTCAGGTACAGAAAACAACCTGCTACATAATATTATAGTATAATATCATACAGCACTGTGCAGTGCAATACAGCTCTGTGGAGGACAGGGTGGAGGGTGATGGAGGCTCAGTAATAGACAGGGTGGAGGGTGATGGAGGCTCAGTGGAGGACAGGGTGGAGGGTGATGGAGGCTCTGTGGGGGACAGGGTGGAGGGTGATGGAGGCTCAGTAATAGACAGGGTGGAGGGTGATGGAGGCTCTGTGGGGGACAGGGTGGAGGGTGATGGAGGCTCTGTGGGGGACAGGGTGGAGGGTGATGGAGGCTCAGTAATAGACAGGGTGGAGGGTGATGGAGGCTCTGTGGGGGACAGGGTGGAGGGTGATGGAGGCTCTGTGGGGGACAGGGTGGAGGGTGATGGAGGCTCAGTAATAGACAGGGTGGAGGGTGATGGAGGCTCTGTGGGGGACAGGGTGGAGGGTGATGGAGGCTCTGTGGGGGACAGGGTGGAGGGTGATGGAGGCTCAGTAATAGACAGGGTGGAGGGTGATGGAGGCTCTGTGGGGGACAGGGTGGAGGGTGATGGAGGCTCTGTGGGGGACAGGGTGGAGGGTGATGGAGGCTCAGTAATAGACAGGGTGGAGGGTGATGGAGGCTCTGTGGGGGACAGGGTGGAGGGTGATGGAGGCTCAGTAATAGACAGGGTGGAGGGTGATGGAGGCTCTGTGGGGGACAGGGTGGAGGGTGATGGAGGCTCAGTAATAGACAGGGTGGAGGGTGATGGAGGCTCTGTGGGGGACAGGGTGGAGGGTGATGGAGGCTCAGTAATAGACAGGGTGGAGGGTGATGGAGGCTCTGTGGGGGACAGGGTGGAGGGTGATGGAGGCTCAGTAATAGACAGGGTGGAGGGTGATGGAGGCTCTGTGGGGGACAGGGTGGAGGGTGATGGAGGCTCAGTAATAGACAGGGTGGAGGGTGATGGAGGCTCTGTGGGGGACAGGGTGGAGGGTGATGGAGGCTCAGTAATAGACAGGGTGGAGGGTGATGGAGGCTCTGTGGAGGACAGGGTGGAGGGTGATGGAGGCTCAGTAATAGACAGGGTGGAGGGTGATGGAGGCTCAGGGGTCAGAGGCGAAAGGCATCCCAGCATCCTCGCTGATTGGCGAAGAGATGACGGCCATCTTGGATTGTAGCGGTGAAGAAAGCTTGATGCGGTGAGCCTCCTTCTTCTTTTTTATCCCTTTAATTTATCTGCTCAGCGTTCACGCACCGCAGCTCCATTAAAATTAAAAACCTCCACCCGTGCGGTGTTAACACGGCCTTCAGGCGACGAGGGAAGCTCGAGAAAAAGCCCGCCTTTCACCCCGGGCCGCCCGGCTTCGTTGTTGTTGTTGTTTTGGAGGAACTAACCGACGGACGGAGGCGCAGCAGGCCCACAAACCCGAACAAAAACACCACCTTCCCCCCGCGGGTCTCCTCTCCCCGGTGTACCTGTCTGCATAGCCGCGTTCAACCCGCCTTTTTCGGATTACCAGACGGTGTTTTAACCGCTCGTAGCTGCTCACATCGCGGCGTCCTGACGTTGCTGTTAGCCGATTAGCTCACTCGGCAGTTAGCGTTAGCTCTCACGCTAACGTCCCTATGCATTCCTATAGAGGTGCGCTAGTCGGCTGCTAGCATTAGCTCCTGGCACATTTTACAGCTAACAAGGTAACGCCAGCTGAAATCTGTTACCTGTGAGTAAAAACTCAAACAGGGATGAGCGGACAAAGTGTGGAGGCTCGTTTCTGAGCTGAAACGCGCCGGTTTGCCAACATTATTACACATTTATGCGACACTGCGGCGGCTAAGCGCTAAATTAGCTTAGCGCACCACGGGCTAAATGCTAAACAAGGACCGAAGCTATGTGGCTAACCGACGATAGTAAACAAAAGTAATCCAGAGATTAGCGCTCAAACTCGGCTGTGGAGCTTTGTGTTGACACCGGGAGGATGATACGGGAACAGCTGGTGTTTCAAAGCTGATGCTCGGTGTCTGTCTCACACTTCACAGGTTTGAATGAACATTTTCTGCCTTTAACGACAGTTTGTGACTGTCAGGCAATCTGGATTTAACTTTCTTTGACTTTGTTTTATTGTAAAAGCTGCAGGAAATAGTGAAAATTGTTCATAGAACTTCACAACAGACTCCAAATACTTTTACAACTGAAGACTGGGATGATCATAAAATAGCATACGAGCCATAACCAGCTTCAAAATGAGTTCAGAACACTTCATTTTAACCTCCAGAGACCAGAGCTGAAGTTTTACATGTGCAGGAAGCCGAGCTTTAACCAGGAGTGTCGTCACACGGCCCGTGGAGTTATCCGTGAAATATTAATCGTGTGTCAAATCTCTGTTCTGATGTACAAACACGACGACTGACGCCGGGTAGACGTCACAGTTTTCTAACCACGAAGCCTCAACGACAGAAACAACGCAGGGAAAGAAGCATCACACCGCCAAAACAACGTGTAACGTCCTCAGAGGTCGCCTGCGTTAGAGAACAGAGTCGTAAAGTTTTCGCTTGTTAAAGCTGCTGATGTACAAACCTCCACTGTTAGCTCTACAGTACTAGACCTCATACTAGCACCAGACACCTGACGGTGTTTGCACACTCGGTGAGGCCTGTCGAAGGTTTACAAAATAAAACATGAGTTGTTCTGTCAGGCTTCACGTACGCAGAGTTGATCGGCTGTTCCTGATGGAGGCACAGCAGGTGTGACGGGAAGTAGCTGACTGTTTCCTGCGTCTCTCCTCAGGTGACACGCGGTATGTTTGGTGCTAACCGGAAGAAGTTTATGGAGGGAGGGGTAGAGAGCGACTACGCGGACGACTCCAGCCTCTACTACACCCAACAGTCCATGTTCCCTCCACATCGCGCTGACAAAGATGTAAGTTCAACTCTTCTTCTTCTTCTCAGCGGCGGACCGGACCAGGTTTGAGCACAGCCTCTACAGACATGTTACCTCTCACACCTCTTCCCGCACGGAGCTTCTGCAGAGAGTGTAACCTGCTGCAGCGTCGTCCTTTATGTATACGGGGTTTATTTCTAGTTGACAGAAGTTGTGGTGAGGAAAATGAAAGGATGTGTCTGTGCTTCCTCTGTCCTCAGATGCTGGCGTCTTCCTCTGCTTCCTCAACGGGTCAACTGTCACAGCTCGGGGCCAGTTTATATGGCCCGCAGAGTAAGTTTCTCACAGTCTGAACGTTTCCAGCTCACGTGAACAGAAATGTTTCTTAAACACGAACTATGTCATCTCTCTCCGTCTCTGTCAGGTGCTCTGGGGTTTCCCATGCGGGGGATGAACAGCAGTGCGGCGCCTCAGCTAAGTCGAAGTGGGTTGAACCAGTCTGCCAGTCAGCTCCCCAGCCATGCCAGTACAGCCAACACTGGCACGATGCACACGCCTCCCTCACCGAGCAGGTACGACGCTCAGATCGACTCGCTTCTGACTCAAACTGAGCGCCATATTTCACTGACGAACACCTCGACCTCTGCAGCCTGTAACCTCTGCCTGTAACCTCCGCCTGTAACCTCCGCCTGTTGTCCTCTTTCAGGGGTATTTTGCCAATGAGCAGTCGGAGTGTGCTGAACCACAGCCAGCAGGTGGGGGGACCGACAGGGCAGTCGGGCAGCATGGTTGGAGGAGTCGGAGGAGAGAGAGGAGGCGGCGGTGGAGTAGGAGCGGGGAGGAGCAGCAGCATGGGGAGCCCGAGCCGGTCGTCACCTAGCATCATCGGCATGCCCAAACAGCAGCAAGCACGGCAGCCGTTCACCATCAACAGGTAACAGAGTTTGTACGAGGTGACAGACTCAAACTGTTTCATACACTATAACTGATAATTCTGCTGATTATTGAACTCTAAAGTTTTTTGTTTGGTTTCTAAAATGTCAGAAAATAAAAAGTTTGTTTCAGCTGACTGATTGTTGCAGCTCGTTAAATCTTGTCTCCTTCTTTTGGTTTCACGTCAGTTTGCTAAAAATAAAATAAGACAACATGACAGCTGTGTGACGGCGAGCGGTCAGATCGATTCGTACACACTTTCTCCTTTTAGTTTCAGCTTGAGTCAAATCTCCAACATGTTTGTTTCCTCCTCGGTAATCTGTGTGTGCGTGTGTGTGTCAGTATGTCGGGGTTCGGTGTGAACAGGAATCCCGGCTTCAACATGAACAATTCTCTCTCCAACAACATCTTTAACGGCACAGGTACCGTCGTGTTTCTCTTCAGACGTTTGAAGCTTTTTGTTGTTTTTTATTTTTTTAACATGTTTTTTATTTATTTATTTTTTAATCTCTGCGTGTTCGTCCAGACGGCAGTGAGAATGTGACGGGGTTGGACCTCACAGACTTCCCGGCGTTAGCAGACAGGAGTCGGAGGGATGGAGGTTCAAATCCCACCCCACTGCTCAACCCACTGGCCGGACGGGCTCCTTACGGTGAGAGAAACCCGTGTGTGTGTGTGTGTGTGTGTGTGTGTTAAACTACAAACATTTCATTCTCTTCTCAACACACAGCTGTTTGGGTCGGATGATGAGAACATGGATTTCTGTGTGCTTCTTCTGGAGCTTTCAGTCAAATATCATGATCCTCCTCTGTACACGGGGTTTCCATGGAGACGTGTTCAGATCACCAAAACTTTGATCTCTTCATCCTGTAACATCACGTGACAGACGGAGGCAGCGAAATTTAATAAACACACAGATCCATGCCAGATCGTCACGATGGCGGCTAATTAAGTCTCCAAATGTGGTTCAGTCTTCATCCTCCAGTGGAAATGTAAATACACACAGTATAAATGTGTGTGAGCCTCATCAAACTGTCCAATCACAAAGTAGCAGGCTGTCTGCAGCATCAGAAAGTATTAAAAAGTCATAAATGTCTGATTGCTACATGCTACAATAGCACAGGATTTGTTGTAAGTTTGTTTGTTAAAAGTTCGGCAGAATTTATTACACAGACTGAACAGCAGAAATATTTTCCACAGTAGCGTAACTCAGATTCTGCAGCTGATCTGTCTGCAGTGTTCAGCTGACTGACAGCTTGATGGGAGAGCAGCCATTATCACGTCTGTGCTGCAGTGTGTCCAGTACAGCGGACGGCTGAGTCACGATAAGACACGATAAGCTCGTGAATTCATCCTGATGTGTTTCTGGGTTAATGTCGTTCCCTCCATTCTTCCAGTCGGCATGGTAACCAAGCCGTCCAGTGAACAGTCGCAGGACTTCTCCATCCACAACGAGGACTTCCCAGCTCTGCCTGGGCCAAACTACCAAACAAAAGACCCCACCAGCACCAACGAGGACAGCAAAACGGTTAAGATCCCTTTTTCTCGTCTCAGTATTTTTCTCGTCTTGTCATCGTGCCCTGTCTTTGCTCACGCCGTGCTCTCGTGTGCTGACTCGTCCCGTTTCTTAGGACTTCTTTTTCCCTCCGTTTCTGTCCAATCAGAATCTGAACTCATCAGGAAAGCCCGCCTCTAACTCAGATGGTCCAAAGTTCCCCGGCGACAAGAGCTCCGCACCTAGCAACAACAACCAGCAGAAGAAAGGGATTCAGGTGCTTCCTGACGGTGAGACACACACACACACACACACACACACACACACACACACACCTACAGCGACGGCGGGTTTCCTCACGCACACGTTTGTCTCCGTGTTTCAGGCCGTGTGACCAACATCCCGGTCGGCATGGTAACGGACCAGTTCGGGATGATCGGCTTGCTGACGTTCATCCGGGCGGCAGAGACGGACCCCGGCATGGTCCACCTGGCACTGGGCTCCGACCTCACCACACTCGGCCTCAACCTCAACTCACCCGAGTATGACCACAACACACACACACACACATACACACACATTGAATAAGTCCTCATTATAAACTTCTCCGGGTTGTAACAGTAATTAACTTTGAACCTCGCTACACTGTGTCAGGGTCCTTGAATGAGAGAATTGGGCCTGGAAAGTCCTTGAAAAAGTCTTTTAAGGCTCAGAGTGAACCTTGAATCACCCATCACCAAAATTTTAGTGACATCAGCAAATGAACTTCTTTATTTAAGTACGTCTGAAGCAAGCGAGCGCCTGTCGAGCTCTTAAGAGTTTGCAGAGTTTGTTGTCCTGACCTGAGAGCGTTCAGGTGCTGCACCTGTTCAGGTGAACACTAGAGCCAAATGCTTCAGGACGCTCATCAGTTCATCATCGTCACATTGACTGATTCAGAGTTCTTCTTGTATTCTGAAGTCGTGGAGCTGCTCCTGAATCTAATCGTCTCTTTTCTGTCCGTCTCCTCATCAGGAATCTCTATCCTAAGTTTGCGTCTCCGTGGGCGTCGGCTCCGTGTCGACCGCAGGACATCGGTGAGTTTGTGACTGTCAGGACTCTGAGTCCGCTGAGCTCACAGTTCAAACAGAACGTCTTCAGTGTTCAGTGTTCTGTCCTCTTCCTGCAGACTTCCACGTTCCCTCAGAGTATTTAACCAACATCCACATAAGGGACAAGGTACGTGTTGGAGGCTTTGATGACTCAGTCTGAGGAACGTTTTGTTATTTGTCGTCTATAAATTCTGTCTCTGTTTCCGATCTTTCGCGTCTCCAGTTAGCAGCTATCAAGTTGTCTCGGTATGGTGAAGATCTGCTGTTTTATCTCTACTACATGAACGGAGGTGACCTATTACAACTGCTGGCTGCAGTAGAGCTGTAAGAACACACACACACACACACACACGCAGTCTCTTCACGTCTTCCGGTTTAATTTTCACTTTGTGACGGAGCGTTCATTCGTCTGCAGCGTCAGTGAACGCGACACATAACTGTGTGTGTGTGTGTGTGTGTGTGTGTGTGTGTGTGTGTGTGTCCAGGTTTAACAGGGACTGGAGGTACCATAAAGAGGAGCGGGTTTGGATCACCCGGGCTCCGGGTATGGAGCCCACGCTGAAGACCAACGCCTACGAGAGAGGGACCTACTACTTCTTCGACTGCCTCAACTGGAGAAAAGTGGCCAAGGTAAACACACACACACACACACACACACACACCAACAGGGAATAACGTTACAGTACCGAGGTGATTTACAGACTTTATGATGGAAACATTGATCAGTAGTGAACTGGAGACTTTAAAGCTTTGAGTCCAGCAACAGTAACATGAAGATTTTGGCGCAGACTTGATGACGTTAAATGAGCTTATGAGTAAAATGTTCTAAAATCTGTTTTAAATGATTTTCAGCTTCACATGAATCAGATTTTAAAACATTTCTCCGCTCTGCTTTCAGGAGTTTCATCTGGAGTACGACAAACTAGAAGAGCGACCTCACGTTCCCTCCACATTCAACTACAATCCTGCCCAGCAGGCCTTCTGATTGGCTCTACCTCCTTCCTGCCTGCCTGCCATTGGCCCCTCCTGGCTCATCATCATCTCCCCCTCTCTAGGTTTTTTCCCACCTCCACACACTCAAAGAGAATCTGGCCAATAAGGACTCGGGACGGGAGAGGACGTCCTGGTTTCTCCCAAACGCTTCACTGAATAGACTTTCTGATTTTAACTTTTTGTTCTTTACCTCATCTTCTTCTTTTTGTTTTGTTTTATTTCCCGCCCTCCTCCATGAGTTTGGTTTGGTTGGTCTGTTATGTGGAGCGCAGACAGCACAGTACAACACACACCAACGCGAGCGAGCGCTGTAAATAAGTGTCCACGTGACGAGCGATTCACGTTTCTATTCAGTCTTTAAGAATCGACTATTTTTGTCTAGAGAAGCTTTTAAGAAGAACCAGATTTTAACACAGAATAAAATCGTCCGTCACGGTGGATGATTATTTACCACGGCGTCTCAGCTCGGACCTTTTTTTGGCAGGAACTCGACATATTTATCATCTTTTATTTTTACCAGGTTTGTTTCTGTCAGATCAGATCACACATCAGCAGACAGCCGAGAGTCAGGAGAGGAAATGCAATGTACATTGTAGCACTATTTCATAATAAAAGAAGAAAAATATCTTTTTTTTTTTTTTTTTTTTTTTGGTTTGTTGATGTTATGTGGCGACGCCTGAAGCAGGTTTAAATCTTAAAAGCTCCTTTTTTTAAAAAAAAAAAAAACACAAACGTCTCTGAGTGGGATGACTTTACATACGGCAGTCAACAAATCTCGCGTGCAGATCTCACTCCGGCCTGATGGAGCTGAAAGTGTCGTCACAGTTAAAAAATCTCCATCTTATCGAGTCGTTTCCTTTTACCCCCATCGCAGCGTAGCTGATCCTTAGAGAGTTTTTATCTCTGACAGACTCGGATTGTTACTCTGACATGATTATGGAAGGAGTCCATGCAGAGATGGATCTTCAAACAAATGTTATATATCACTAACGGTAATTTCACGTCAGATCGTTGTAACATTGTGACTTCATTCAAAGCGCCTTTCTGTCGCCAACTCTGGTTTGGTCGAAATAAATCCTGAGTTCACCAAGCTGAGGGAAAATATTCACAAAACGTGCTGTGAAAACATAAATTGTTATCATTATTATTATACATTATTATTGACACTGCAGCAGCACAGAGACTTCAACAAAGTTAGTCAAAGGCAGGCTTGAGGTTGCCAAGCAACCAGGGTCAGCTGCAGGTCAGAGTAATTAACTGCAGCTGTGCTCTGTCTGTGTGTGAGTGACTGCTGAGAGACACAGAAAGTCTCTAAATGAACCCCCTCCAACTAGTGGACACTAATGCCAAACGGTAGGTCGTATCAAAAAGCCCAAATGACCGTGAGCATCCTCATCTTGTCGACCATGTGAATGCTGGTGGTTTTGTCACGTTAGCATCGTTCATTGAAGAAAAACTTACCAAGTCTTTAAACTCTGGTTTGCCACGTTGTTGTGATTTGTTGGTCGACTAACTCATGTCGGTAAAAGAAGCTCGTTTCAGGACGCGGGGCGTTTACGTAAACTGCGGCGTGTTCGTAGTGATGAAGGAACAAACGCTAAAGAAGCATCAGGCTGTGATTCTGGTTTGAGTCTGCATGCGAGATTTAATGACAACAAGAAAAACAGATTTATTCTTTAAAAACTAAATTTAAAAGTCACAGCAGGAAGCATTACCACGACAGAATAACGTTGATTAAAGTAAATAAAATGTGTCGTCCCTCTCACAAGGACACTTTCCACCGTTTCATTTCTCATTTTCTTCTCTGGTTTTTATTCCCTCTCTCCGTCAGCGGAGCTCTCTGTTTCTTCACCTTTTATTTTGTTAAGTTTTACTCTTTTTTTTTTTAATCACTTCCTGCATTTATTAATTCTTTTATTTTCTACCCGGTAACAGTCAAACCAATCAAGACCGGATCGACATCTCTCAGGATCAATGAGGAAACAAACTTTGTCTCTGAGGGTTAGAACGATGTCTGTACGCTAAATATGAAGCCACAGCCAGGAGACGCATAGCTTAGCTTAGCATCAAGATGACTAGCGGTTTCGAGTCTCTATGCTAAGCTAAGTTAGCCAGCTGCTGGTTGTAGCTTCATATATTTACTGTGCAGCGTGAGAGAGCGGTGTGAACCTCCTCGTCTATCTCTCTGCAGAAAACAAATTACCATGAGGTCATTGGCACACCATGAAAAAAGGCGAAATGAAGCAGAAAAGTCCCATTTTTAGGCAAAAGTTTTGCTTTTTCGTGTCATTATTTTAAAATTTTTCCCTCCAGGAGGCATCAATGTTCAGCTGTGTGTATATATTTACACATATACACGCTGACTCGGCAGTATTTTTAAGAAAAAGGGGAAAAACAAAAAAACAGAACCGTGTCTGAATCGAGGAGATGCTCGGCTCCCTCTGCTGGCCGCCAGTAACACGATGCAATACAAGACTTCCCGTTACCACGGAAACCACCGCTGGAGACGGATTTACAGGGGACCACGCCCGACTCCCGCCCACAAACACCGACCACCTTTTAGCAACAACAACAACAACAGCCGCCACAATGTGACAGCGACGGCACGACTACAGGGCCCAGCTCGTTCACACTGCAGCAGCACAGCTAAAGCCAAGGACACGCCCACAGAACCATGTGACCTGCTCGAGGAGATTTGATTGGAGGATGAGGACTGAGGCACTTGGCCGTTGGCTGTTTTATTAAATATGGCAGCTAGTGTTTTAATAGGAAAAAGAATAAAATAAATATTCTGGTAATGAAACTGAACGACGAGTCCGGACTCTGTGTGTGTGTTTGTTTGCTTGTTTGTGTGTGTGTCTGTCTGTTTCTGTTTCTGTGTGTGTGTGTGTGTGTGTGTGTGTGTGTGTGTGTGTGTGTGTGTGTGTGTGTGTGTGTGTGTTTGTTTGCTCCTTGAGACATTTTTACCCGTTTACAACACCGATCACTTTGAGGTTTGATGCGTTGAGTTTTCAGCAGGTGGATGAAGTGAAGCCAAAACCTGTAATTCCTCAAACGTCCACTTGAGGCTGGTTCCGTTAAAATAATCCGTACAGGCGTACAGTGTCTTTTGTTAAATATGTCTATTGCTTTAATTGAGTGTCATTAATTGATTGATGAATTCTTAAAAGCCGTCAGTGAATCTGAAGCTGGAGGAAGTGAAGTGCACTTTAAAAAAAAAGATTTCAGGATTTGTTTTAATTCAGACATCAAATATTTTCTTCACATTTGAAAGAGTTTAGTTTAGTCGACGTCCTCACAGTGCCAGCAGACTGCTGCATCCTGACCTCAGATCATCACTGATCCACGTGATCAGTGTTTGATCGATCAGGTTTGAACTGATTCATGACTTTGTTAAATCGGCTCGTCTCTTGCTCAGACATGCTGTTTTCCAACAAACCTTCATGCAGGAGAACATCCGTGTCCAGAGGATTTTTTACGACCTGAGATCATGAAGATGTTTCAGTGTCCTGACATTAAAACCTGTTTTTGTAATGAAGGTTAACAGCAGCAGGTCTGTTTAGTGTCTGTCCACATGGGGGCGCCGTGCTAAAGACAGAGGACAGAACAAGCTGCTGATGACTCGCCTCAGCTGTGAGTTATCAATAATAATGATCATACTGTTCATTATGTGTTTCATTCCAGCTGCCTGCGCACAGCACAGTGTGATGACCAAACAAATGAAGTTTAATGGAGACATTAAAGACGAGGACTGGTTTATAACCTCGAGGTAAACACACACACACACACACAATCCACAGAGAGACAACAGAAAACACACACCGTCTGTGTCTGAACACCGAGTATTAAAGTCTTAATGAGGTGATAAAAGCAGATTTTACTGCTGCAGAGACTGAAAGTCTGAAAACTGCTGAAGATGAAAAAAGAAGAGACGAAGTGAGAGGACAGATCAGATATTTAACGTCCACGAAAAGACCGTTCACTGATCTTAGCCCAGTTTGTTAGCCGGGCTGCCCAGACTGACCTGATGGGGTCAACATCTGGAGGGAGGAGGACTGAGACTCAGCAGTCCTTCATGCTTTGAGTTTGAGATTTGTTGTATTTTCTTTAGCTGAATCTAATCTGCTCTTTTTTAATGTTAGTGATGTTGAAAGGCGTTATGTAACCGACTGAACTAAAAAAAACAGAAGTGTAACAAAGAGTGTGAGAGCGAGTGAGTGGGTGAAGGTGTGAAATTAAACTTTTCTTAATTAGCTCGTCGAAAAAACATCAACATGAAGTTAACTGAGACTCAACATGTAAAAACATTTTCATGACTTTCTAAAGACTGTCTAAAACCTGGACGTAGTCTCTGTGACATCCCCGCAGACTGTCTAAAACCTGGACGTAGTCTCTGTGACATCCCCGCAGACTGTCTAAAACCTGGACGTAGTCTCTGTGACGTCAATGCAGACTGTCTAAAACCTGGACGTAGTCTCTTTGACATCCCCGCAGACTGTCTAAAAGACGTGGATCATTGAGACATCATGAGACAGACTTAAATAAAGAACGAGTGTGGCGTCAGATTTATGTTGGAATCCTTCTGAAATGTGTCGTAATCTCAGCAGTATGTTGCATTTTAAGAGCAGGACTTTCACAATAAGAGCGCAGCCTGTCGCTCTGTGTTTCCTTAAATCCACAGACTGACATCGGTGCAGAGCAGACCTGCACAATCACTCCAAAGCCTGTCTCCATCAGTGGTGCTTTCAGAGAGACAGACAGACATCATCTCCTTAATGAGGGACATTACCGGGCTGTAGTTCACTGTTCATGGTGGGATTTTCAGCCAGCAGCTCCATTTTTCAGGACAACAGGAGCAAACACAGTGCGGCCTAATCGCATCATCTGAATGCTGATTTCAGCCAGACGACGGCCTTTTCTGCCGCTTTGTTTTATTTCCTGAAAGCCCAAATCCCGTCCACAGAGGATACCACCTGTCGACGCAGCCTGTAGCCATCGCAAGAAACAAATCTCAAATTTACTCAGTTTTATTTGTTCCTGCGTGCACGAGTTTAAATCTGAGAAGTGAAAACACTTAAACACACTTCAGACTGTTTTTCTGACAGTGTTTGTCTGAGACACGTGGCCTCGCCGGGCCTCCTCCTCCGCGCTGATGTCCGTTATTATTATTTGTAATCTTTTGATCTGCAGAGATGATAATAATCCCGCCACATGCCTCCCTGATTACCAATGCATAATGCTGAGGGCTTTATTCTGCAGCCTTTCAGCGCTTCACATTTATGCAACAGGCGGAGACGAGCCGGAGAGAAAGATAGTGCGTGTACTGTACTGAATTGATATCACTGTTTAAAGGGTGAAGCTGATGTTATTGCTGATATTCAGTCTATGAATTTCATTATTTGACCATTTGACCAAAATAACCTTCCGGCGTTTTACTTTGAGTTAAAGATCAGTTACAGTTTTTTACTTTGTTTTCGAGGATCAGGGTGACCCTTCGAAGCATCCACGAGAAATATAGAAACTGTGTTTAGTTTGTCTGTTCAGGGCTTCCGTAGAAACATTTCAACATGGTGGAAGACGACCTGCCACAGGTCACTTTCTGTGTTTCAGCAAATTCCCTTCACTTTACTCCAAATAGAAAACCACTTGGAACTAGTGACATCAACAGCTGAGACTAGACCAGTGTCTCAGTTTGGATACTGCAATTAGTACACTTCTATGTAGTACTTTAATTAGTGTAGCGCTTTAATTGGAGTACGACCGTTTTAGGCAATCACAACATTTTACTGCTCAAACTACTGCAGTGTGAGTAATTATAGTAACCTGTTAGTAAGTGACAGAGTAATGTGGTGTGTGTGGTGTCAGGTGGCCTTTGGCTCGTCAACAGGTGCCTTCACTCACTCGACTCGTCACTGCAGCCTGAGAGAGGCTAATCAATAGACTTCAGTCAGCTCATTGATCATTTAGTCCTTGGAGGCCATTTTGGACGGATGGTTGAATCTTTAACAGTGATCAGACTGGCACACACACACACACACACACACACACAGTCCTACACACACAGACGTGATGAAATGAAACTATCGATCCATGAAGAGAAACTGTGTCATCACAGCAGCAAGTAATGAAGTACAGTAAAGAAAATAGACTTCAGAGATACAACACAGCCGACGAGAAGACGCAGACAACAAAGAGACGACATGTAAAATAAAAAATAATAATAATAATACATTATTATACACAACTAGGGTTAGACTATACATACACCAGCAGCAGACACAGCAGCAGCTAATATTACTGACTAGTCCAACAGCAGTCAGCCCAGCTCGGCGTCTGTCTTTCAGCCTTTTATTTCACCAAGCTCTCACCAACCACTAAAAGTCAGTCCCAGATTTACTCTTGTCCGGCGGCTTCTTGCTCGCTCACTCTCTCCTTTTCTCTTCTTAGCTTCCTCCGTCAGCGTCCTCTTCACTCTCTGCTCCTCTGACATTATGTCCGTAGAAGCTGCTGAGCCCTGTTACAGTGCCCGCTCATCCAGCTCCTGTTCTGGCACAACACTAGCTCAGCTCCCCGTCAGCCCTGGCCTTGAGCTCACAGTCCGGGCAGCCTAGCCAACAAACTGAGCTAACATTAGCTAACAGCAGCTACAGGACAGATCACTTTACTGACTGTACACAGTGTGAGAACAGATACGAGTGACAGAGACACCGTTCACCTGATCACAGGTCAGTGCAGACCAACAGGAACATCTGGTAGTTTGTTAATTTATTTAAATAAATTCATCACATTATAATATTTATCACATTTTCACATTAAAATCTTTATCGTCTCATTACCTTCAGCATTCTTTGAATAAATGACTCAAACTGCTACAACTGCTCTAAACTCTGATATTTCTGTCCTGGTGGCCTGAGAAACAGAGGATGTTCCTGAGAGAGTGACGCTACTCTCCCTCGGCTAAGAGGCTTATCTCATCCAACATGTAACAGTGAGAGAACAACAAGCAGCCAGCGGCGAAATAAAACAAATCTGGATTGAATCATCAGGCCACCGGGGCGAGCGAGCATCACTCAACCTGCAGACGGCAAGAGAGAGAGGGAACGAGAGAGATGAAACCATAGAAACATCCCAGATAGCTGCAGGCTGCACTACATGGCCAAAAGTATGTGGACGACTGAACAATGCAGCTGTACGTGACACTATGTTCAGATCCTAGCAGGCCCTTCAAGCTTGGAAAGGAAGGGTGAGGTGAGGAGTAGTTAGTTAGTTATGTTACGCTAAGCTCTTTAGCAGCCACACTTTAAGCATACCTGTAAGGTATGTAAGAAGACTGTAAGAAGCTACATAATATTCACGTTCACCAGAGGATGAATCTGACATTCGTTGGCGCCACCGTGAGGCTGACGTTTGTGCTTCATGGAGAAATATCTCGCTGCTTCTGTAGAGATTCCCAACAGTTTGGTGCAGATCTGCATGGTCACCAGAGGATGCATCCTAATACCTTTCCATCTAGTGTAGGGGAGCGTGAGATAGAAACAAACAACCAACCAATTTTACTGTCCTCTGTAGAGCCTCACATATATACATAAATACACACAAACACTGCAACATAACCATAAAAATCAACATATACTAGATATACACACACATTTATACTAACACTAATATGATACTTTAAATATGGATATCTGGTTAATAATATGTGTTTAATAACACTGTGTAAATAATCCAGCACCCCTTAAATCATTTTCACTTCTTTCTGCTCTACATGTGTGGTTCCCACTCTGTGTTCAGATTATTTTCTACCATCAGGTTGAAGTTGTAATTTGTCCAACACTCTGCGTAGTTTGCTTACTTTTACTTTGATGTTTAAATATGTAAATGAGGCATTATTTCATGTAACTTTTGTCCACAGACACAAACAGACAAAGTGAAGTCAGATAAACAGATATGTAGATTATGGGAGGAATATTTCCATAAAGATTTGATATGGAAGAAAAATAGATCCAAATTTTAACATTCAGTGCATGACAAATGATTTTTACTCGTATTTCTACTTTTACTTGACTATCTGAGATGAACACAAACACTGTGAAGGAGGGAGGAGAGAAGGAGGAAAAAGAGAGAGGCAGGAGAGAGAGTGAAGGAGGGAGGAGGATAAATGAAAGCAGAGGGAGGTGAAGCACATTCACAGACTGACAGCAGCCGGTGTGGAAACTCTACAGTTTCTCAGCAGCACGCAAACAGCCTCCACCTCCTCCACCTTCATCTTCCATCCATCCTCCTCTTTTCTCTCCTCCTCCTCCTCCTCCTCCTCCGGTCCTCCTCTCCATGCCGGCGGAGGTCTCCGCGGGGCTGCCATGGCGAAGATGCGGGTGTCGTACGAGTACTCCGAGGCCGAGGATAAGAGCATCAGGCTGGGGTTGTTCCTGATCGCCTGCGGGATCCTCAGCCTCTTCATCCTGGGCTTCTGCTGGCTCAGCCCGACCCTGCAGAGCCTCCAGAGCAAGCCGGCCAACTGCACGGTGAGCCCGGATACGAGCTCCGAGCGGCGGCCGGAGGCGAGCCGCTGCTCGGAGCCGCTGATCCGGAACGTTACTCCGCCTGTAGTTGTAGGAGTAGTCGGTGTAGTTGGAGGAAGCATCAGTTGAATCATGTGTAACTTATTACAGTGTGTATTTATTACTGTTATTAGTTACATATTACTGTAACATACAGATGCACTTTAAAGCAGCAGTATCAGTGATAATATGTAATCTGTTCAAGTTTGTAGTTGTGAGAGTACTACTGTAGTATTTCAGCTTATATTTAAAAGTTTTCAGTTGTTGTCATCCGTGTCACCTCCAAGAGGAACTTTAATTCTTTAATATTCAGTATGTTTTTAATCATTTACTTATTATTATTATTACTGAAGATTTTTGTTTTGGACAAAATTAGACGTAAAGGCGTCAAATGTTTAAAAATATTTCATCTGATTGTGTTATTGATCTACAAACGTCCAGATGAATCATTCCTATTGTTCAGGACGACCAAATATTTAGATTTTTATTTGTAGCAGTGATGATGAGTGATCAATTATTAACAGATAATTAATCACAAACTGTTTTTATGATTTAATAGTAACTAATAATCTTTGATTTGAGCTTTTTTCTTTAATTATTCTTGAATATTTTGTTGTTCTGATCAAACTCTGTCATCTGATCTGATCGTGTTGTTGATCATTCCTACAAAGATTTTTATTGATTTTAAAGTATTTTCTGTAAACATGTGAACAGTTTGATCATTCATTATGTGATTTATTCGTCCTGCCATACTCTGATGTAGATATGTAAATATTGTCATAACATTAAATAGTGTATTTACTGTAGGTGCTGATAGTTCATCATGGTTGCTGCGGCTCAGGTTGACATAATCTGTTTTAATCCTCGGACTGAGTGAAGTGATAAATCAGGACAGAGTGTGATACAGATCGGTCGCATCGTTGACGCTCTGATGGACAGTGAAGATGATCAGACTGTCATCTGATCTGACAGACAGTCGTACTGTCATGAAGCCGTCCGTCACTGTCCAGTTTTACGTCTGTAGTGTCATCTTTTTATTTTTTATTCTTCATTCGTTTGTAGCCACAGGCCTGACTCAACACCCATCCTCGTCCCCGGAGGATGGAGCTGAATAAACTTTGTTTGGGGCCGCCTCATCCGTCATTAACTGATAAACCAGGAAAAGTTGTTGGTGATGTCATCCTGCACTCAGGGGCGTGTACTAATCTAACATCCAATGAAACGCTTTCTCTTAATTAATTAACTTAATCTGATGAATCTGACCGAACCGGGTTGGAGCACAGCCTCTGAGACCAAACAGGGAATAACGTTACAGGAGCCAAACCTGGCAAGAAAACCACCTCGATAGGCTGCTGTGTTCACTGTTAGACTGGACACTGCTGGTTCAGAGGTTCTGT
>CM053997.1:19485409-19625873 GCA_028641955.1 Protonibea diacanthus | reverse complement strand
TAATAATAATAATAATAATAATTAACTGATGACGATTGAATATTTCATCTGTTAATTGAAACGTTTAATATTTTATTGATTATAGTACAATTAATAAAATACTACTAATAATAATAAGAAGAATAACAATAAAATTATCTCATATATTAGATAGACAGATATTGATACATTTATCTGATCAGCAGGAACTCAATCAGCCATCAATAATGAATTATCAGTTATCAGTGACTTCAGTAAAAAAAAAAAAAATACTCAGGTCAGGAAAGTATGCACAACAAGAACATACAAACAGAAGTCAAAGTACATTGATGTAACCAAAGTAAAGTAGCATGACATACTGGAGTAAATTGGACAGTACTCAACTAAATATACTTAGTTACTTTGCATCAATCCTCTTGTGTCATAAAATGATCATTTTGTTTGTGGCAGCTCTGTTCTCAGATCAGAAAAGTTTCAAATCATCAAGAGTGCACTTTTAATGTCAGACGACCTTTACAGTCATGCATGTTTAATTAATAGAAAAATCAAATGTACACTGTTCTGTTTTAATATTTTATCTATGTTTGTGTCTACATCAAATATCCACTGTTTAGTTTTATTTAATCTGTGTGTTTCTAACAGGATGATCCGTCCATTGCTGATGTGCTTCATCCTCTGCGTCGTCTATGGCAGCAGTAAACCGACAGAGAAGAAGGATCGAGTTCACCACCAAGAACCGCTCAGCCACCTCGAACACGATGACAGCAAAAACCACGACTATGACCATGAAGCTTTTCTCGGCCAAGAGGACGCCAAAACCTTTGACAACCTCTCGCCAGAGGAGAGTACACGGAGACTGGGGTGAGTTCATCAAAACATGTTACTGAGATGAATGAGTCAGGTTATATATATAATCCACAAACAACATTTTCAACATTTTAAAGTGACCTGTAACCTGTGCTGCAGGTATGTACCTGTGCTGCAGGTATGTACCAGTGCTGCAGGTGTGTACTTGTGCTACAGGCATGATTTCCTGTACATAGGTGCACTTTCCTCGTTCCCGGAGGAAACTGGTTCAGCAAGTTCAGGCTGTTTTTGTTTGTTTACATAGAACTCATCGTATTTCAGTTTATTTAGATTATTTAGTTATTTGGTTTGTTCGAAATGTAGTCATCCATTGATCATCACTAGGGCCATGGGAGGCCTGGAGCCTATCCTGGATATTTATTAATGTTTGGCTAAATTAATGTATTGATGTTAAACACTGCAGTTCATTTAAATGTTTCAGAGCTGATGGACATTAATAGAACATTCATAAAAAAACATCAGATCACATCCATCAGCCTCGATGCAATACAATAATATAATTAACCTGATGACATCACGGTGTCTCTGCAGCATAATCGTGGACAAAATTGACAGCAACAAAGATGGTTTTGTTTCTGAGAATGAGATGAAGGTCTGGATTAACAACGCTCACAAGAAACACATTTACAACAGCGTGGAGACTCAGTGGAAAGACTTTGATATGAATAACGACGGTTTGATCAGCTGGAACGAGTACAAGAACGTCACCTATGGGAGTTACCTGGGTAACAAATTAAAATGTTTTTAATTAGCCACGTTCAAGTCCAATTTCCTTCATCAGGGGTGATTTTCTTATTGATTCTTTGATTTACTTACTGATCAGTTTTCTCAATGATTACCTGAAACAGAGGACCCTCAGCTGGACACAGAGTTTAATTACACTCGCATGATAATACGAGACGAGAGACGATTCAGAGCCGCAGACAAAAACAGAGACATGGTTGCAGACAAACAAGAGTTCACTGCTTTTCTTCATCCAGAAGATCAAGAACACATGAAGGACATTGTTGTGCAGGTGAGCATAATGTCACTGATGACATGTGGTGTCACTGATGTCATGTAATGTCACTGATGCCATCTGATTTCACTGATGTCATGTGACATCACTGATGCCATGTGATGTAACTGATGTCATGTAATGTCACTGATGCCATGTGATGTCACTGATTTCATGTAATGCACTGATGTCACTGTTGTCATGTAATGTTACTGATGTCACATGTAATGTCACTGATGTCATGTAATGTCATTGATGTCATGTACTGTCACTGATGTCATGTGATGTCATGTAATGTTACTGATGTCATGTGATGTCATGTAATGTCACTGATGTCATGAAATGTCACTGATGTCATGTAATGTCACTGTTGTCATGTAATGTTACTGATGTCATGTGATGTCATGTAATGTCACTGATGTCATGTATTGTCACTGATGTCATGTGCTTGCTCACTGTCACAGGAAACAATGGAAGACATTGATAAGAATGGTGATGGTTTCATTGATCTGCAGGAGTACATCGGTAAGAAGTTCTCTGAGAAGCTCTCTGAAGTTTAAAATCAGTTTGAAAGGCGAGTTTGACCCTCCAGACAAATGTTACAGAAAAAGTCTGTCACCTTCAGATGTCTGGACAGTTTCAGAAAGAACAGTTTTAGGGACATTCAACAGGTTTAGGAACAATGAACAGGTTTGGGGACATGGTATCTTCATTTTGTTACTTCATCATTGGTACGTAAAGAGTCACCGGTACATTTAATAATAAGTGATGAAGTGAATAATTAGATCTTTGTTTGATCTTTCTTTGTTTGACTTAATCTCGTCTGTAGGTGACATGTATGCTTCACAGGAGGGCACAGAAGATCCAGAGTGGGTTGTGTCAGAACGTCAACAGTTTTCTGAGTTCAGAGACAAAAACAAAGACGGAAAGATGGACAAAGAGGAAACTATGGACTGGATTCTTCCGTCTGATTATGACCACGCTGAAGCTGAAGCCAAACACCTTATGCATGAGTCAGACGCCAACCAGGTCTGACTTCAAACCCACATAATTCCACATTTTTACCTGTTTGTATGGTAGCTGTTTAATGTCTGTTTTATGTCTATATTCAGGATGGAAAACTCTCCAAACAGGAAATCCTCGACAAACACGAAGTGTTTGTTGGAAGTCAGGTGACGGAGTACGGTGAGGCATTACTACGACATGATGAGTTCTAGAGACATCTCCGTTTTTTAGAAAGAAAACATGAATGAATTCTTGTTTGTGAAGAATAATTGATTTAGTGAACACACAAAAACTTTTGAAGAACTATGTTCTGTGTTTACATTTGGAGTTGTTGAAAATATTGAGACTTCTGTTACATCCGATGATTTTTGCTTTGTTTCTGCTCTTCACTCGGTTCAAAATCGAGTTTGAAGTGTTTTTATTTTTCTTGTTTTACTGCTGTGGTTACTTTCTCTACTACTACTTTCTACTTTCTTCTACTTACTCTCCTCTCTGTTTTTATCTGTAACCTTTCTGCTTACAGATTTCTTTCATTTTTGTTGGTGCAATGAGGGATTTCTGATCACTATGTAAAAAAACAAACAAGAACTTTGATTTCATGAGACATGTAATGAAGTCAAAGGAGCTGTAAATGAAGGACTCAATACTTAAAATAATTGTTATTCTAATAAATCTAAAAGTAATATACAATAGTTTGACTTGAATTTGCACACAGTCAGAAAGTCATTTATTCATATTTTGGATTTGATGCTACACTTTTACGGCCTGTTTATCAATAAAAATGTAAACTTTAAATGGTGTTTCTGTGTTTGTTTTGAGTGAACAGACATTTTAAGACTTCACTGCTGAAACGTGAAATAGTTTAAATGAATTCAGTAGATGAGAGCAGAATTGCTATTTCCTAATATTAACTGAGAACAAACAAACTCTTTATATGCTTTATTAAAATTAATGTTGAGCAATAAATTATCAGTTTTGTTTATAAAGTACAAACTACAGTGTTTACCTGTATATTTAAATATTGAATTTAACAAACTAAATTTAAAAACTTGAATTCAGATCCTCTTCATGTTACTTTAATACATTTCTGTGTCTTTGTCCACAGAAAGATTAATTTGGGGATATTTTGAATGCTTTGAAATTCTGTGTTTCTATAAAGACAGTCAGATAAACTTTATTCGTCTACAGACACATTCAGGTTAAATTCAGGAATCATTTGCATCGTGTGAATAAATTGTCAGATTAATTTAAGATATTTTGAGTGCAGCTCTGTCAGCAGCCCTGCCATCGTGACAGAGCGGAACCAATGTTCCCGTCCTTGTAACGTGCCGGTGTTTCCTGCCGGGCGAGGATCGTGGTTGCACGCGGGAACCCTGTGAGATGGCGGTCGGCACACAGTTCGTGTAGGGTTCGGGTTAGTTCAGATCTCCGTGTTCGGTAACTTTCTGCCTTATCGTGTTCCTGCTTCTGACCCCAGCTATGGAGGGGGGCAAACCAAACCTGGCCCTGGTCTACCAGGCGGTCCAGGCCCTGTACCACGACCCGGACCCCGCCGGGAAGGAACGAGCCTCGGTGTGGCTCGGAGAGCTCCAGAGATCGGTAAGAAAATGGGAGAGGCCGAGAGACCGGAGCGGGGGACCGGAGCGGATCACGGAGAGGTCTGAGTCGGTTCTGATCCGTTCTGTCTGACCCGGTTTGACGGTGATCCGGTGTAAGAACCGACAGTTGAAGTGAAGTGCGCAGTCTCAGAGGAGCAGCCTGCCGTTAGCACGGTGCTAAGCTAAGCTAGCTAAATGAATGGATCAAAACATAAAGAGTTAGCTGGATGGTTAGCTTCACTAGCTGTTAGCTGGACGTTCATAAGTCGGACTCCAACACAGCGGGTCTGTTTTAACAGTGTTTGTGTGTTTAAAGGACAAAATGTTCACATGTTCGAGTCCCGGAGGATTTCAACAGGCCTGCTGCAGCTAGCTATGTTAGCATGTTAGCATGGCCGAGGTAACAGCAAAGTTTGGAGTGTGTGTGCACGAGACGCTGTTGAACTGAGATCACGCCTCTGAGCAGGACTTTCAGCTGGGCACGGAACCAAAGTCCATTTAAAATGTGACTTTTAACCGCTGACAGCCTGACCGGCTGTGACTTAGACAACTGCAACATTTAGTTTTCAGACCGGACCTGGTGCTGTAGAACCGAGTCAAACCGAACCTGTTTGGGCGTGGCCCAGAGTCAGACCAGGACCGGAGCTCAGGTCTGTGATCAGCTGATCAGAGGCTTCCTGGATATGAGCTGTTGTTGGTTCATTTGAATAAAGGCCGGCATGTTGAATGTTGTCAGGCCGGTGGATTTGGTTCAGCAGGTTCTGGTTCAACAGGTCCGGTCTGGTCCAACACTGACACTGTGCTGATGAAGTCCACGTGAACCAGTGTAGACCAGGACCGACTGAAGGTCTGCTTCTGTCTCTCAGCTGTTTAAAGGTTGTTGTCCCTGCTCAGGTGATGTCATCACACAGGTGACTTCATGAAGATTTGTCCATGTGGTTCGGTTAGGGATGGAAATTGATAAGATTTTTATGATTCCAATTCCATTTTCGATTCTGTTTAAAGATTCGGTTCTTTATCGATTCAGTAATAGTTAGCACATGCTGTGTGCGCAAATGTTTCTGCATGTTGGTAGTATTTCCTCCCTTTGATGAAATATCCATGTTGCAAGTATTGGAAGTTGCCCCGTTATCTTTTCTCATAAAGTGTAACCAAACTTTCAAGCAATTTGTACTGCTTGGGCACCATGTTTACTGTTGACTGCTAGCTGCACTGGAGTTGCCATGCACGTTGCGTGGCTTGCTTAAGCTACGCAACATGCATGGAATCTGGAATTGATAAGGGAATCATTTTAAAATTGGCAAACGATTCCAAGGAATTGAAGCACAACAAGAACCGGTTTTCAATTCCCATCCCTAGTTCTGGGTTTAACATAGTCTTGACCTGCAGGTTTGATCTGACCCGGCTGACACCTGCAGAGCCCCGCCCACCGATCTGAGGTGGACCAATAAAAACGCTGACTGACCTCTGATGTCATTGTGACCTTTCAGGGAGTTTTGGAGTGTCGCTCAGTGAATCAGAACCAGAATCTGATTTCTCAGTAAACAGCCGGGTTTGTAATGATGGAGGTTCCTGTGAGCTGCTCAGGTGTAATGACATGGCTTCCTCTCCACAGATGTATGCGTGGGAGATCTCCGACCAGCTGCTGCAGCTCAAACAGGATGTGGAGTCATGTTACTTTGCTGCTCAGACCATGAAGATGAAGATCCAAACGTCCTTCTATGAGCTTCCACCAGAGACACACAATGCACTGCGAGACTCGCTGCTCACCCACATCCAGAACCTCAAAGACCTGTCCCCCATCATCGTCACACAGGTAACATACCTTACAGAACCGCAGCCCAACCAAAGAGGCCTCTGCTAGATCCAGAACCGACCAGTCCAATCACGATTGAACCCTGAGGGGCCTGAATTCAAGTTCAGGAAATCCTAAAGGAAGTGTTACTTTAACGTTGCATTAATGGTTCAATGTTTGTGTAACCTGTGTTGTAACATCAGAGCTGTGTTGACAGCAACTTCCTGTTAGCAAAGCGAAACAGTTTGATTCTGATCGACACAAACGGATCAATTTGATTCTGATCAATAAAGTCTGATAGTTTCAGTTTTAAACAAATAATGCTTGTTCATCAGCTTAAAAACAAGAAGTTAAAGTTCATGTCTGTTTTATTTTGAACTTTTAACCCTCTGATGTCTGTTTTTGTCTCAGCTGGCTTTAGCCATCGCAGATCTCGCTCTTCAAATGGCCTCATGGAAAGGATGTGTTCACACGCTCATAGAAAAGTAAGAATTCACAGTACTGGTCCTCGTCTAATGCCCAAACCCCACCGGGCCCGTCCACGGCGCATTGTGTGAGTGTCGCATCATTGCAAGTAATACGCGGCCATTCTAGTCAATGTATTACACCCCACCGGCTCCGCCGTTTTAGACGTGTCCCAGAAGAGTCTCTACGCTCGGCTCCGCATTGAATAGGCATCTGTTCTATTTTTGACGTCTGATGCGAGCAGCACGCGTCAATCTACACAGAGCACCTCAAGCGGGTGGAAGCCGGCCACAGAAAAAGCATAGAGAATCCGGTGGATTTTCAAAACAAAGTACCCCGTGCAAACTGCCGATTGTAAAAACAGACAAAGTAGTACAGCAAAAATAATTGACTATGTAGCACATTTACACATGTAGAAGCATGTTTAGAAGGACATACACCTGGAAAATAGCCAAATCTTGATTTGAAACTTTATTAATCACACGTGACCGGTGAAATTATTCTCCGCATTTATCCCATCCAGTTGGCACCTATCGGAACACACATGCACGGGATCACACCACACACGTAGTAGCAGATGCCTAATACACACAGACTGGAGCGGTGGGCAGCGATTCGATGCACCCGGGGTGCAGATGTTGGGGGGTGCTCAAGGGCACCTCAGTCATGGCAGGGGGGTGGACTGACACCCCACCAGCTGTCATTTTACCTGTCCGATCTTCAAACAGTGAGCGGGAATCAAACCGCCAACCTTTGGGTTATTGGACGACCCACTCTACCACTGAGCTATGGCCACCCCAAATCTGAGCAAGTAAACAAAGTTTGGCGGGCTAAACGCTTACTTCTGAAATGCTCCCGGTGGGGTTTGAAGTCACATGCAGGACGGACCAAAATCGCAGCGCGTACACGACGTGCCAGTGTGCGGTGGGTTTCAGCGTAAAAGTCTGATGTGAAGTCACAGAGGATAACATTACAGCTCCCAGAGGGCAGCTAGACTAACTAAACATGACCTTTGACAAGCTGACAGGTGTTTCATCATGTGATTAATTAATGGCATCATCACGTTACTCTTTTCTCTGATAGTTTGATCTGATTCTCGTGTCCATGTCTCCGCCCCTCTCAGGTACAACAATGACATCAGCTCCATGCCCTTCCTCATTGAGATTCTCACTGTGCTGCCAGAGGAAGTTCACAGTCGATCTCTACGAATCGGTGCCAATCGTAGGACGGAAATCATCGAGGATCTGGCTTATTACTCCAGCACCGTGGTCACTCTGCTGGTCAGTGAACTCACAATGTCTTTATCTTCAAATATGTTCAAGTATTCAACATCTTGATGTTAAAAAAGTCGTCCAGCTTTGTGAAACAGTGAAAACATTAAAACTTTGAACTGAAAACATCAGAAGAATCAAAACGTAAACACACATTTGATTGAACATTTTGAATTTGATGAACAGAGTTGTTCAGTGTGAACCAAGTCTGTAAAAGTTGTGAGCAGTTGCTGGAACATCCTGCAGTGAATGAGGTTACCTGTCAACAGGTGAGTCATATGACAGAGAGGCTGAGTGTTTGTGAAGTAAAGATGTGAAGGGGTTCACCACTCTGTGAAAGACTGCTCTGGAAAATAGAGCAACAATTTAAGAATGTTTGTCAACGTAAAATGACAAAGAATCTGTGGATTTCATCGTCTACACTTCATAATATCATTTAAAGATTCAGCCAATCAAAAGAAAGCTCTGTAGCAAGAGACAAGGCTGAAAAACAATCGTGTGTCAGTGATCTTCAGGCCCTGAACAGCCGTGCATCAAACACAGACATTATTCTGTCATGGACATCATTGCATGGGCTGAGAAACGCTTCCAACAACCAACGAACACAGTTCCTATTTCATCCAGACAATGTGATGTCACAGCGCGTGGTTCTGTGATGTCATTGCATAGTTCCATAGTCAAAGGCTGCGGTCGAATAGTCAATTTTGCTTGGGAACTTTCCCAAGTGAAATGACCCAGAAGTATTAATATAGCCGCCATGATAAGAGCTGTTCAAATTCTTTAACTGTTAAGGAAAGAAGCTTCAGTGCTTCCTTTTTTATTGTTTATTTTTATTTGTTATCCTTGCAGCAGCGACAAAAAATCCCTGTTCAGTCATTCACAACCAGAAAACATTAATGTGTTTAAACAGTGTGATGCAGCCTGCAGCAGAGAGGGTGTGAATATGAACATACGTGTTGACGTGATGTCAAACTTTGATCATGAAGTGTGTTCTGTTGTTGACTGTGGAGCTGCATTCACACACACAGTACAAACTGTTTGGAACTGTGCCATCCAGCATCCTGCAGATCATCATGAAGTTCCCGTTGCTGATAAATCATATATCTTTGCCATAACTTGTTAATGTGTTTATACATGAGTGGACAGGAGGGTGAGTGACCATACCAGCGTAACAAACTCATCATTTTGATTTCTGTGACAGGTGGACAATATTCATTTATTATTTGAATTCTGACGTTCATAATGAAGTCATATTTTTCACCGGGTTTTCCACGTTAATGTTTCCTGCATTAAACTAAATGCTAAGAGCGCACGGGGAGTATCTAGGAAGTATCTGAGATGCACGTTTTGTAGTCCATCTTCTGGAATTTGTAGTTTTACCACAGATCACATCAGTAACATTCGCCGTTGCATAATGATGTAGTCTAAGTGTAAGAGCAGTCGGATCCTCTGAACACCGCGGCCATCTTCTCCTAACTCCTCATGAATTCTCCTTCACGTCTTTCCTTGACCTTGTGACATTTTCCATCGAGGTCAAGGAAAAGTGGTTAGGAAAGGACTTAGGAGCAAGGTTTTTTTGTTTTTGTTTTTTTTTGACTATTCAACTGCACCCAAAGAGTCCGGCTGATGAACTGACCTGCCTGCAGTTCAGACTGTCACCTGTTGAAAATGGAGACGTTGAACTGTTGAACAGCTGAAATTCTCCATCAAGTAAGAATGTGGAAACATTGTGTAAACATTTCAGTTTAAAGATTACAGCAATGACACGTCAGTTCTCAGCTGATGAACAGAATGGAAACATGACACACCCTGTGATGTCAGCGCATGACCCCATGATGTCAGGCTTTTTAAAAAGAGGTTTTAGAATATTTTATTCATGTGATTGTTTTGGTTGTCTACTTTCTTACTTTAACTTCTGTTTCTTAAACAGTTTGTTTTGTTCTCATGTCAGACAGTGTCTTTGTCAGAAAGAAGGCGGGTTCATTAGACAAACACCAGGGACAATGATGGAAATGAGATCTGTTCTTTATCAGTCTGATCTTCGTAATCGTAATCTTTTTATTCTGATGTCAATAATCCAAAGAAATGTGTGTCACCCTTTGTGTTGTTTTTAGACGACGTGTGTGGAGAAGACGGGTAACGATGAGAAGATGTTCATCAAGGTGTTCCGCTGTTTGGGCAGCTGGTTCAACTTGGGAGTCCTTGACAGTAACTTCATGGCTGGAAACCAGCTGCTCATGGTCCTCTTCCAAGTCCTGGTGAGCTTCACACAGAGTTTTATAGTCTGACATCTTTGGGATGTTTTCGGCACAAATCAGGCGATGTGGTGAATCTCACTGCAGGGGTTGGGTGTCAAATTAAATCAAATTAAATTTTATTTGTATAACCCAAAGTCACAAAATACATTTTCCTTGGAGTGGCTGTGTTTTTTTTGTGATGAAGGTAACTACTATGAAACAGCCTGAAAATAACATTTTATTTCTCTTGCTTTCTCACCATGATTGTTTCCTCGCTCTTTGACTGATCTGAATCATCTGATTGGTCGCCACAGCATTACAAAAGTTAATTCTGGCTCAAATTGTTTGCTGCAGATCACTGCATTAAAAAAAATTTAAAAATTGGCACACCCTGCAGTCAAAACACAGTACCAGTTTTCCCGTTAGATGACTAGAGTCCAGTATTTGGTCTGAATCAGGCCATACAGAGACGTTTGCTTCGTGTTTACATTTAGGAAAGGGGAAATCAGAAGTTAGTTGAAAATGTAAAACACCCCTGTCATGTTCTACTGTTCACAGCAGAGGGATGAAACCTCGACGAACCTCCATGAGGCGGCATCAGACTGTGTCTGTTCGGCTCTCTACGCCATAGAAAATGTAGACACCAACATGGCATTAGCTTTGCAGCTCTTCCAGGGCGTTCTGACACTGGAGACTGCCTATCACATGGCTGTGGCCCGAGAAGACCTTGACAAGTGAGTATCTGCAAGAACCTGATTCTGATTGTTTTGTACAATGCGTGGCATAAGTGTAATTCATTTATGACTTTTGTTCTTAGAGTGCTGAACTACTGCAGGATCTTCACTGAACTCTGCGAGACATTTTTAGAGACAACGGTCAGGAGTCCAGGACAGGGTATGGGAGACCTGAGGACACTGGAACTGCTGCTGATCTGTGCAGGACACCCGCAGTATGAGGTGCAAAAATAACCATGCCAACAGTAACATTACCACTAAACCAGCTACAGTATGAAGTACAAAAAGAACCACAACCTACAGTCTGAGGTACTGGTCTTTGTGATCCAGTTTCTCATAGTCCTTGTTTGTGTTCTGGACTGTGTCTGGCCCAGGTTGTGGAAATCTCCTTTAACTTCTGGTACCGTCTCGGAGAACATCTCTATAAAATAAATGATGCAGCTCTTCACACCATCTTCAGACCGTATATCCAGAGACTTCTGCACTGTTTGGCCCGACACTGTCAGCTCGACCCAGACCACGTAAGTCACCTGATCCGGACTACCCAGAACCTACTTAGTCTGTGAGAAATTAGCCAGATACTTTGATCTAAAATCACCTCATCATCAGATGAATTTGGTTTAAAAATGTCCAATAAAGCTCTGTACGTTTGATTAAAAATGTAATTTTTATGGTTTTACTGAATAGGAGGGAATCCCTGAGGATACAGACGATTTCGGCGAGTTCAGGATGAGAGTCTCTGATCTCGTTAAAGATGTAATTTTTCTTGTTGGATCCATGGAGTGTTTCTCTCAGGTATCTTTAATCTAAATCACACGTGATCCACAGCAGTTAACTGAGTTATATTCTATGTTTTAATACATTCTGTGTGTTCTCAGTTATATTCTACATTAAAAGAAGGGAACCCTTCCTGGGAGGTGACAGAGGCCGTCCTCTTCATCATGGCTGCGATTGCAAAAAGTGTTGATCCGTAAGTATCTGAGTCACTTAACATGGTTCTTCAATTGTCTTTTTGTCCCAGAGAAAACATGATTAAGAATATGTTATTGTGTTTTTTAGTGGGTTCTCTCTGTATCATTCCTCTGAATGTTGGACCTACAGACCAACCAGTATGATTTACCTGTATTACCTGTGCCTTTGATTGTTTCCCTTTTTTGTGAGTCAGCTAAATGACTAAATGTAATTATTATAACAGTTCAGACTCGGTTTGTGACGTTCTTTCAGGGAAAACAACCCAACGTTGTCAGAGGTGTTGCAGCAGGTGGTTTTACTTCCAGAAAGCGTCCACATGGCGGTCCGTTACACAAGCATCGAGCTGGTTGGAGAGATGAGCGAGGTGGTGGACAGAAATCCAAGGTTCCTCGGTATGAGTTCATGATCTCAAAGTAAACCTGGTGTGTGTTCTGTCCTGTTTCATTGTTCTGTCTGAATGTCAGTGTTTTCTGTATGGCAGCTTCTGACTATATTGACTTGATCGAGTCAGCAGTGAAGCTCTGTCTGTCTTGGGTTTTAGAAATGGAAGTAAAGGTGCCACATTTTACTGGTTTCCAGAAAGTTTTTATTTCTGAATAAAATAAAGTCATGACATCGGTGTAACTTTTTATCTTCCTCCTCGTCTCAATTTCCTCTGAGGTTGTGCTTTTATTTTGTTAGTTCTGACTATTTCCTCTTCCTGTCAGACCCTGTGTTGAACTACCTGATGAAAGGTCTCAGAGAGAAGCCTCTGGCATCGGCAGCAGCGAAAGCAATCCACAATATCTGTTCAGTGTGCAGAGATCACATGGCTCAACACTTCCAGGGTCTGTTGGACATCGCCCGCTCCCTCGACTCCTTTGCCCTGTCCACAGAGGCTGCAGTAGGACTGCTTAAAGGTACATGACTGCACAAAGAATACACCTGTGGTTTACCTGTTCTGAAGTTGTGTTCTTACCTGTTTTTGTTTACCTTTACAGGTACAGCTCTGGTCCTGGCTCGTCTTCCTCTGGAGAAGATCGCAGAATGTCTCAGTGATCTATGTGCCGTTCAGGTCTTGGCTCTGAAAAAGGTTTGTCTGAACACAAACAACTCAAACTCTGAATAAAACTTCAAACTAAAACTTTGTTGTTTTGTTTTTTCAGCTTCTGGCTGAAGATTCGACAAACGGTAAATCAGCTGATCCCACAGTGTGGCTCGACAGACTGGCTGTTATCTTTAGGTGAGTTTACCTGTTGGATTACCTGTGGTCACATATTATTCAAACTTTATTTAAATGACGACAGCAGACAGTGAGCATGTTCATTTGTTTTTTTTCTTCAGACACACAAACCCCATTGTCGAGAACGGACAGACTCACCCATGTCAAAAAGTTATCCAGGAGGTAAATTACCTGAAATCACCTGGAACATTTGAATATTTATACAAACACATGAGTATTTTATGATTAACCAAAATCATGTGACCTCCATGATGGCTTAGAGTTCAGTCTGATAAGATGGTATTATCTGAATGATTCCATCTGTAGATCTGATTTAAAGTATTTTGTCTTACCTGTCATGTGACTCACCTGTAGATCTGGCCCGTGCTGTCAGAGACACTGAACACTCATCAGGCTGATAACAGGATTGTAGAGCGATGCTGTCGCTGTCTCAGGTTTGCTGTACGATGTGTTGGGAAAGGCTCTGCCTCCCTTCTGCAGCCACTCGTCACTCAGGTGAGACAGACCTAGACTGACACACCTGTTTTATCAGGCTGACACACCTGTACTGTACATACAATACATACCTGTTCTGTTTGTCTTCCTGCAGTAATAGTTTGTTTTATTAATGAAGGAACAGGACTGAGGATCTGATTGATCACAGCTGTTTTTTTTTTAAAATACCTTTAATGGTTTATTGTTCAAACACACCTGGATATTATTGATTTTCTGATTGGATGTGTGTCATCAGATGGTGAGTGTGTACCAGGTGTATCCACACTCCTGCTTCCTGTACCTGGGCAGCATCCTGGTGGATGAGTACGGGATGGAGGAGGGCTGCAGGCAGGGCCTGCTCGACATGTTACAGGTAAGCTCACACCTGTCCATCAGGTAAATTTGTACCTGTCCACAAGGTAGACTCCTCAATATACCTGTGTCCCTGACTGATAATGATCGTGACTTGTTTCCCTGCCCATCAGGCTCTCTGCATGCCGACCTTCCAGCTGTTGGAGCAGCAGAACGGTCTTAGGAATCATCCCGACACTGTAGATGACCTGTTTAGATTGGCAACCAGGTGAGTCTGCAGGTTTACCTGAACAGAAAAGGTTTCATTCAGGAGTATCCACTGATGTCCATGGTCCGTTTGTTCAGGTTTGTCCAGAGGAGTCCCGTCACTTTACTCAGCAGCAGCATCATCGTTCACATCATCCAGTGCGCCATCGCTGCCACCTCATTGGACCACCGAGACGCCAATTGCAGTGTCATGAAGTTTGTCCGAGACTTGATCCACACCGGAGTCGCCAACGATGTGAGTAAACATAAATTAAAAAGCCAGCCAGTTCAAATGTACATCAACACACGCTGTTTCTGCATCAACATGTTGTCAGTGTGTAAACAACACCTCGACAACATGTTGAAAGTCATGTTTGTTTGAACTGGCTGGCTTTCTGTAAGTAAATACGTGTCCTCTGTCTGTGCACACGTTGAATGTGCGTGTCCTGTCTGTGCACGCCTTGAACATGCATGTCCTGTCTCTGCAGCACGAGGAGGACTTTGAGGTGAGGAAGCAGCTGATTGGCCAGGCCATGGAGCAACACGGTCAGCAGCTCGTCACTCAGCTGATGCACTCATGTTGTTTCTGTCTGCCGCCGTACACACTGCCCGATGTCGCTGAGGTTCTGTGGGAGGTCATGGTGTTTGACAGACCTGTGAGTATAAACACCTGTTCAGGTGTGTACTTATCATCGCCGTCATCGTCATTGTCATATACTGACACTGTGCTTTTTTTCCAGACATTCTGTCGTTGGTTAGAAAGCGCTCTGAAAGGGTTACCGAAGGAAACATCAGGAGGAGCCGTGACCGTCACTCACAAACAGCTGACTGACTTCCACAAACAGGTCACCAGGTGAGATACCATCTGCAAACACGAAACATAAAGTTGACCAGAAAATCTGTAACACTTGACATGTTTGAGATGCTCTGGATCACAACATCCCACAAACAGATAACTACCTCATCAACTCTGTGAGGAGGAAAAAGACAGAACATTGATTATGTTGAGCGTAAAACATTTTAAATGATGGTTTAAAGAGAAAATAAAATAAATCAGATTAAACATCAAAAATTGTGTCAAAGAAAGAAATCTGCATTTTGAATGAGTGTTCCTGCTTCGTTCAGGCTTTATTAAAGAAACATCAACTCGGGGTGGCATTTAGCTCAGTTGGTAGAGCAGCCACCCCATATGCGAAAGCTCGCCGCGGGGGCCCAGGTTTGAATCCCGACCTGTGTGGCCCTTTCCTGCATGTCATTCCCCATCTCTCTCTCCCCACATTTCCTGTCACTCTTCAGCTGTCTCTATCAAGAATAAAGCCAAAAAAAAACTTAAGATCAGAAGATCAATAAATAACACAGCAGCATATTTGGATCTGTGAGATGTTCAGGAGCGTGTGGAGCCGACTTTAAGAAGTTCAGGACCATGACACACTCAAAGATATGTTTAACAGGATGTGGCATGTTGATTAGTCATATCAGCAGCCTAAGGTGTCTGACGGGCTTTCGTTGAGACTCGTCAGTCTAAATGTGGAACATGGAAAAACTGGAGTCTTCACAGCAAGTCCAGACTTGTCCTGGAATCAGACAACACCTGACCTTACCTGAAGACGGTAAACTACAGCAGGGAGAATCATTTACTTTACTAAGTCTCTTTATAGTTAAAACACCTGTCGCTGATACAACAGTTGTGATTCAACCAGTTTTTACCTGCTCAAGTTTAACACTGGGGGGGGGGCATACAGCAAAGGACTGTCAGGTGCCACCAGGTGAGCCACCAGGGCACCTGAAACAACTGCTTGACATTCATGTTTCTTCATCTCTTTAGTGCTGAGGAGTGTAAACAGGTGTGTTGGGCCATCAGAGAGTTCACCAGACTGTTCCGATAGCTGCAACCTTCACACAACGCCACAGGTAACTGAACACACGACACCAGGTAACTTAACTTACAGTTGCAATCTAAACCTATATAAATATTTCACCTGAAATGTTTTTAGCAAGCTTTATTTTGAAAGGCTAACAGGACGTTGCACACTCATCTTTGTTGACTTGAACACAGAAAGACGTTTTCAATTTTGACGTCTTATTTCGACCAGCTGATTAAAATAATAAAATCCTGTGTTTGATTTTTACATTCTGTGATTAAAATGAAAGATACTGAAAAAGTGTCAGCACTAAGCAGCTGTTTTTCTTCTTCAGGTTAAATCTTTTGTTGACCAACATTCAGAGGTGACGGCAAAAAGCTGCGACTGCAGACGAGGATCCAAAGGGACACGATGAAGATGGAGGTGATGAAGATGATGGAGGGACTAGAATGTGAAACAGGATGAATCACTTTGAAGGACTGACAGAGTGAACACTGACTGGACAGACTGAGTCCTCCACCCCGACCCCCGACCTCATCTGACCACACCTGCAGCAGGTGTCAGGCGGGCGGGGTCGGGTCCAGAAGGTGGGCGAATCAGGACTAGAAGTTCACAAAGTGAACTGATGCGGATCAGACCTGTTGGATCTTCATCAGTAATCAATCGTAGGACGTGCCTGGTCAACAGTTTTTAAGAGAAGATTTATTTTTTGGGACTTTGGTCGTGATGTTTTTTGTCCGTGCCATACAAAGAGCCAAAATATTTCCCATGATGCTCTTGGCTGAGCGGCTGCCTGTGGAGGCTTAATGCTGGAGGATTTGGCGTCACCTTTGACCTTTTTAACTTTGGTTGAATTTTAGTTGTTTTTCCACAAAGTGAAACAGAGTGAACTCTGGGTAATTACAGAGAGACTGACACCATGACATCATCGGTGATGTAGCCTTGTTGTAAACAATAAAAAAACAACTGAAACAACAACTGAGTCTTGCTTAATGTGTGAAAGTTAACCACACAAACATCTATCAGGTGTGAAAGTGTTAGTGAAAAACACTCACTGATTTCAGTGTTTAAACATGACCATCTGTGAGAGTTGGAAGACCCATGTAGGTCCATGAACTACAAAGTTTCTGTAGTCCTGAACATTTGGTTCAAACTGGTTTATGTTTACCTGATACTCAGACCTGAACCAAAGCAGAACCAACCAAACCTAGTCCAAACTGAACTGTGAACTCCTGAACCAAAGCAGAAATGATGACTTTATCTGGTGCTGATCTGTTATGAACAGAATGTTTCCAAAGAGAAAAAAAAAAAAAATTTCTTACAAGCAGAGTTAAAAATGTAGCATTTGTCCTGATGGAGGTGCTACAGGAGAGGAAATACGAAACATTTTGTGATAATGTGTATTTTTTATAGTTTTTGTAGGAATCGATCATTTTACTATTACTATTTGATCAATTGTTATGTTTGTAAATATGAAAGCAGATGATTTAAACAGTCAGTTAATTTAGTATTGATTGATTAAAAGGAAGTTTTCCCTCGCCACTGTAGCCAAGTGCTTGCTCATGGTGGAACTGTTGGTCTCTGTAAATAATATAAAGAGTAGAGTCTAGACCTATGCATGGAAACTGTCATGAGATAACTGAAGTTATGATATGGAGCTATATAAATAAAATTGAATTTAGTTGATCAGGTCCTTCAAAGTGAATAAAAAAAAACAAAAAAACAACTGATGTATGAAAGAATACTGCAGCGGTGTTTATTGAAATCCTGAATACACTCACTGAGAGGAAATGATGTGTATGTGGTGAGTGAACATGCTAAACAACACATTTGATTTTATCCCAGTCCACATCCATCATATAAAACCTATAAAACTTGCAGATGACAATCAAGGTGAAGAGAACCGTATTTTTAAGTTTCTTCTTTCTTTTAAGTTCTGAAGAGGTCCAGATGAATGATCAGAACATATATATAGTGTATATACTGTATGTAGTCTTTGAAATAATCTGTTTATATTCAGCTGTTTTTTTTTTTTAAACAAACAGATTCTGTGGAAACAAAGCATCCATCTGGACTTGCTAACTGCAGACAGTTTAAGGACCAGTTCTGGTTCTGGTGTTCAGGATATGTTTGGGGTCCAGGGCCCCTGGATGTGCTGACTCTGCAGGAGCCTCTGCAGTTCCTTGAATTGTTCCACCGTCTGGTCTTTCACATCAGGGTTTGAGATCTGCAGGCGGATGCTGTCTGTGGACCAACTGAGTTCTCCAGAGAACATCTCTGTCAGGATCCGAGCCACTACAGGAACCACCTAAGGACAGGTAAAAGGTGGATCACAAGAACCACGATGAGAACCATCTGTGTGTCTCAGTACTCGTTCTTCCAGACTTCAATTTTCTATTTTTGAATCATAGGTGCATTCACACTGTCTGTTCTGTGCAATGTACTGTAAGTACCTGATGAGATGAAGTGAGATGAATACCTCAATATTTACATGTGTAAAGGTCAAATGTTGGTACTAAAGCTCTGCACGGTTACAAAAAGAAGCAGTAAAATCATGCAATAATTTCTGATAAGTTTACAACAGCCGTACTTGAACTGAGGCAAAGAACACACCTGGACCATGATGAGTTTCTTCTCTTTGGGTTTCTTGTCGGGCCAGTCCTCCCCAAAACAGAAGGAGATCTCAAAGGGGGGTGGGTTCTGAGCTTCCCCCTTCTGGAACAGGATCAGTCCTGTGGGCAGAAGAACGTTTTAACATGTGGCTCCAACCTGTGAGAGTTTTCTTACATCTGATTGGTCACCTTGTAGGAAGTCATTCAGGCTGAACACTTTGATCTTCTTCTCCCTCTCCATGGGGTTCGGGGGACCCTGTTCAGGCATGCCTGGTCCGGTCCAGAACACCTTACACTGACAGAGGCGGACAGCATAGATGTCCTGCTCCCAGATCTCCAGGATCAGACCGCGGTCCATCACATCCAGCAGGGCCTCTGTGTAGAACCGCTGCTTCTGGTTCTGGATCTCAGACGTCCCTGGGAACAGGACCTGCTGCAGGGTGACAGGTCCAAACAGGTCCACCTGCTCCGGGGTCGGCTCCAGGTGTCCATAGTACAACCGGCAGCCCTGAGGGTTACTGACAGTCAAAGAGCCCATTGGCCGCCCCCGGTACTGGAACTTCAGATCCAGATCTGTTACTACGACAACGCAGAGAAGACAGTTATTATATATTTTATAGATTGTCTTTTGTTAAACTAAACTCAACAACTTAGAACCTCTGAGGTCAGAGGTCATACTCACGTGGGACGCTGCTCAGTAGGTCGTACTTGCAGGGTTGGTGGTTCTGAGGGTCCTCCTGGTTCTGGACGCCCCCCATGCTACTGGCCTCCATTGGGGCTGGCCCAGGGGGAGCCGAGGCAGCTGGGGGGGGCAGAGGATTCAAGTCCTGGAGTCCGTTAGAGAGTCCTGCAGGATGGACAAAGCTCTGGTCCACCATTGGACCCCGAGCCTGGAGGTCAGAGGTCATGGGGACATCACTTTCTGGGAGGAGAGGTATTGGGATCACGTGTGGCGGTCCAAACGCCCCGTCTGCAGACAAACTGAAGTGATTCACCTCAGAATGGGCTGGAAAGGAGCTGAAGGAAGGGGGGTCACTGATCCTAGGATCTGATGAGACATCAGATTACATCATCACAGTCACTATGTCACATGTATCCGGGTCTCTGGTTCCTCAGATTCATGTACTATCAGGTGTTGATATTATTGCCGTTGAGGGTAACGTAGCTTATTTTCAAATCATGTGATGCTTTCTCGCTGACGTGCGCTCAGTTTAAAAGGAGCAGTTCATGTTATCTTCATATGATTCTATGAGGTTCTGATCCAGAGTCAGTAAACAGTGGTCAGACAGGAGGTCCAGTATGAAGCTAAACAAAGTTCTGCTGTGAAACATAGGAGTTTGCTGTTCACCGCTTTACCTCAAAGTCGGACAGGAAACAGATGTGTTTCACCTTGTTCATTAGTTTGTCTGTGAAACAGTTTAAAACATTATGTCGGATCTGGACCAATATTGGTTGATGTGAATCGAGGAAGTGGTGGTCCACAATGACTGATTTTGTCAATGGAGCCTGGTGTGTAGAGACTATAGATTGATATAATCCACAGCAAAACTTTGTTTAGCTTCATGCTGGTCCTGACTTCTTATCAGAACATGCAGACCAGAATCAGTCTCCTGATCCATTAAACTAAATGGTGTCATGTGTAGAAGATATCTGTCACCAAATAAACTCCACAACAGAAAATATTTGACTTCTCTCTGGACGTTTCACTTACTGATTGTGAGCTCCATCAGATTTGGCATCTGAGAAAAAACAGTTTTGTTGTCACATCAGGTCAGAGATGAAAATATAAATATGAATTATGGAGCAGTGTGTAGTCCAGAATTTTATTTCTCACCTCCTCCTCTTCATCATCAACAGCATCTGAAACATAAACAGTATACAGTGACAGTAAATTATATATAATGAAAGGTTAGAAAAACTGAACTGATGTCAAACACAATATTGATGACAGTTTGACAATCCGATGAATTATTGAATAAATGTGCTGAATTATTACTAGGATCAGCCAATGATGGACAACAGCGGTCATGACCTCAGTCCCATCCACATACATGGCACATGAAAGGCGAGCGTACTCACCTGTGTTTCCAGGCTGCTCACACACCTCGTAGATCTTGTACGGTTGGACTGGCGTCTCTTTAGTGCCGTCGTATTTCAGCTGAAACTCTCTGCTTTTGTTCAGAGCACAGCGAAGGTTCGCTTTCCACTTGGCTGGGTCGGGTTCATCCACACCTTCCTGATACTTACCTGTCTCCAGTGCCCATGCCTGCAAGACACACAGCAGGTTTATTTGCATCTCATTTACATTTTACATACATGCGACATGACGTGAAAATAAACATGTATAATTGTAAACATTATTTCTACACTTATACAAATAACTGATTACATGGCAGATCACATGAACATGAGTTCATTCACTGACAACACGCTCAGACATTAATGTCACACAATTCTGAGTGTCATGAGTTCCCATTGGCTGATGAACACTCGGGTTAAACCATCTCTGTCAGCCTGGGGGTTCCTGATATTTAACATGCTAAGGATCGTCTCAGTTACCATTTACGATAGGTGAAGGTCTGGTACTCCACACCAACAATCCGGTCCATCTCACACTCACAGTCACCCATGAACACGACCTTCACTTCAGGCAGAAATTCACTCCCAACCCAGAGGGACAGAAATGGTTAAACCCGAGTGTTCATCAGCCAATGGGACTTTGTGATACTCCCCGTTTGAACTGGACAAGTGGCTCAGAATTATGTGACATTTACGTCCCGTTAACGTATTGTCAACGTCTTATAAATGTCTTGTTAACATGTACTTGTATATTTGAACTGGCTGGTTTTCCATATAAACCTGTTTGGCTCATTTAACCTTTGCAAAACATTTTGATGAATCATCAAACGGCTGCAGTCTGAATTAAAAGCAGAAGCAGTGAAAGAGGAAGTGACATCATTGACAGAAAGGTTTAGTGAAGAGCCAATCAGCACATCTGAGCAAACACTCAAATGAAACTGCAAGGCTTAAATACAGGAAGTGGAGGAAGTGGACCAGTTCCTTCTTCTTCAGGACGTTTGATTCACTTTCATGACTGCAGCACACTTCCTCCTTCATGAGCTCCAAACATGTCAAACGATGATCACGTCAAAACATTGAGTTTCAAATGTGTAAAAATGTTTAAACTGTTTCAAAATGTTTAGAATGTTTTTAAATTGTTAATGATCACAGGTTACAGCTGATCTGACCTTGAAGATGGTGTTTTCCTCATCTGAAATTGGCGTGTGGCGTGTAGCGTGTTTCCAGGGGATCTGGAAGAGTCGGTGTTCTGGACTGAGCCACTGTAGACCTGGATACCTGCCGCTGTTCACCTGAGCCAACAACCAGGGCTTCAGGCGGATTCTCCGGGGCTGGACACTCATGGTGGGGGGGACTGGAGGAGGACTGGAAGAGGACTGGGACAAAGAGGACAATGGGGTTAGGGTCATCTCAAAGCAATGATTTTATAAAGAATTCAATCAAAAATATTTTATTTTGAAATTAATTTTTCTGTTTTTGTCCTCACACCAGGTCAGACCAGATCAGACCTCACACCAGGTCATATTAAAATAAATCAGATCAAAGACACGTGATCGTGAACACAACTGTTGAGGACCCAGTCTGTCGGGGAGCCCAGAGGGCTTCCGTAGAGACGACTTCCTGCTGTGTGCTGTGATTGTAATGATGGACTCACCTGGTCCTGCTCGCAGTCCTGGTCTTAGTCCCAGTCCTGCCGGTAAGTGTCGTTTACGTGACTCGGTCAACAGCCGGGTTCGGGTCTTCTTCGTCACCGTGACGTCAACAAACAAACAAACAAACAAAGCGGGACCGACACGAAGGAGCTGCTCGCGAGCTTCAGACAAACTTTGACGGAACTCTCCGATTAGATCCGAGTCAGTGACGGCAACTACTTCCTGTTTGACTCACAAAATAAGAGCATGATGAAAAAATAAAAGCAGGATGACAGAGTGTACAGTCAGGAAGTATAAATACAAGATCTGATATTATAAAAATCAAACATTAGTGTATATATGCAGTAGAAACATTAGGATATAAACATATGAGTGCCTGTTCTTGTGCTGTGATGATTAGTGTGTCTGTGCTGTCTTTCAGTGCAGCCTTTTCCAGCCACTGGTAGGATTTCTTGATGTCAGCCACTTCTTCAATCTGTCGGTGGTACATGCCATGCAGGGGCTTGTCCCTCCATGAAAGTTCATCCTCCTCTGCACCATCGGGTTTCTGCTGCCTGAGGAATTCACTCAGCAGCTCATCTTTGGGGGCCATCTTCCTGATCTACTCCTGGATCTTATTTGTTTCATCCTGGATGGAGGCTCTGACACTCACTAGTCCTTGGCCTCCCTCACTTTGATTAGGCTTAGGGTTGCACCCTCAGGATGCTGGGGCTACAAAAACTATGTACATATTTACCTTTTTATATGTACATATTAGTTTTTGTTCTTGTTTATGTTTATGCCTATGTTTACCTGTCAAGTTCTCTGCTTTGTTTTTTTTTAACTACCTATGACTTTATCTGTATGTACTATGAGAAGTGAGAGAAAGTGTAACCAGAGTCAAATTCCCCATGTGTGTGTATTAAAGTGATTCTTATTCTGATTCAACCAACTCTTCAGGACCTACCTCACCCTGTGTAGTACTTAGCTGTGACTGACTTCCTAGCTGCCTCCTCATGGTTCCCATTTGTCTGCAGGATCCCAAGCTATTTGTAGCTGTCTTGTGTAGTGTGACCCTCTGGTAGGTCAACCCCCTCAGTTCTGATCATCTTCCCTCTCTTTGTTTCCATTCGACCACACTTCTCTAACCCGAACAACATTTCGATGTCACTGCTGTAGATCCCAGTGAGGTGGATTAATGAGTTGATATCCATAACCAAAATTAACTGTGTTTGACTGTAATTGACTGTGTTTGATTGACTTTAATATATGTTAACAGATAGGCTAGTTCTGTGAAATGGTTTTATATTGCATACATGTTCAGTTTAGATCAAAGCAAGTTCACATAAGGGCAAAAAAAAGAAAAAAAAAAGCTGAATCAATTAATTCCTCAACACTCCCCCCTTCGGGTGACATTGGGCCACCACCTTACTTCATGAGCCCTTGCAGATTATAACCTCTAATTATTCAATTCAATTCAATTTTATTTATATAGTGCCATATCATAACAAAAGTTATCTCATGACACTTTTCATGCAGAGACCCAACAGTTCCACCATGAGCAAGCACTTGGCGACAGTGGCAAGGAACAACTTCCTTTTAACAGGCATTAACATGCATTAGTGAGACATGTATGTTTACAGATGGTGGTGGTGATGGTGATGGAGAGAGGGAGGGAGGGAAGGAGAGAGAGTTTTCAGTAAAGGGAGATGTGCTTAGATCTTCAACCAATACCTTGCCCCCACCAGTAGTCCTATGGCAGCATAACTAAGGGATGACCTGAGCCAGCGTTAACTATAAGCTCTATCAAAAAGGAAAGTCTTAAGTCTACTCTTAAAAGTGTTCACTGTATCTGCCTCCCGAACCCAGAATGGTAGTTTGTTCCACAGAAGAGGAGCTTGATAGCTGAAAGCTCTGGCTCTCAGTCTACTTTTGGAAACTACAGGAACCACAAGGAACCCAGCATTCTGAGAGCGCAGTGTTCTAGAGGGGTAGTAAGGTATTATGAGTTCTTTTAGATATGATGGTGCCTGACCATGAAGAGCAGAATTTTAAATTCTATTCTAGATTTAACAGGTAGCCAGTGCAGAGAAGCCAAAATGGGAGAGATGTGATCTCTGATCTTGGTTCCTGTCAGAACATGTGCAGCAGCATTCTGAATTAGCAGCAAAGTCCTCAGAGACTTATTGGAGCAGCCTGATAACAAAGAGTTACAATAGTCCAGCCTAGAAGGAACAAATGCATGGACTAGTTTTTCTGCATCCGCTTGGGACACAATGCGTGTGTTACATAAGTGGAAGAAAGCAGTCCTCGAGATTTGTTTTATGTGGACATTAAAGGACAAATCCTGATCAAAAACAACTCCAAGATTCATTCATCATTGACATGAACAAACTGAGATCGACCTAAGAAATACAATTTAAACCAGCTTAGGGTGGTTCTTTTGATGCTAATTTGATTTTCCAGTCTCTGTAAAAGAATTTGATGGTCAATGGTGTCAAATGCGGCACTAAGATCTAACAGGACGAGTGCAGAGATGAGTCCTTTGTCTGATGCCATTAGGAGGTCATTTGTAACTTTGACTAGTGTGGTCTCTGTGCTATGATGCACTCTAAATCCTGGCTGAAAATCATCAAATAAACTGTTCTTATGGAGAAAGTCACACAGCTGATTGGCTACAGCTTTTTCAAGTATCTTAGAGAGAAAGGGAAGCTTTGATATTGGTCTGTAATTGGCTAAAACCTCTGGATCTAGAGTGGGCTTTTTAAGAAGAGGTTTCATTACAGCTACTTTAAAGGACTGTGGTACATATTGTATTCAATAAAGAATGGCTAATTTGAGGTAAAACATCCTTGAGCAGCCTGGTTGGCATGGGATCTAGGAGACAGGTTGATGGCTTAGATGAAGAAATTATTGAAATTATTTGATGAAGGTTGATGGGGGAAAACAGTCTAAATATATATCAGGTTTTACAGCTGTTTCCAAACTTGATGTGTAAGAATGCAGATCAGTGCCTGTTGAGGGCAAGAGGTGATGAATTCTGTCTCTAATAGTTATATTTTTATCATTAAAGAAGCTCATGAAGTCATTACTACTTAGACCTAAAGGAATAGATGGCTCAATAGAGCTGTGGCACTCTGTTAGCCTGGCTACAGTGCTGAAGAGAAACCTGGGGTTGTTCTTATTTTCCTCTATTAATGAAGTAAGTAAGAAATAGGCTGCTCTGGCATTACAGAGGACCTTCCTGTAAGTTTTAAGATTATCTTGCCAGACTAAATGAGATTCTCCCAGTTTAGTGGCATGCCATTTGCGTTCAGATTTACGTGCCACTTGCTTTAAGTTACAAGTCTGCTGGCTATACCATGGTGCTAACCTCCTCTGTTTAATTTTCATCTTTTTCAGAGGTGCAATAGAGTCGAGAGTTATTTGTAATGAGCCTATAGTACTATCAACAAGAGGATCTATTTGTGAGGGGCTAAAGGAAGCAGACAAGTCCTCTGCTACATTGAGACATGGCATTGAATTCAATACTGAAGGAATCACTTCCTTAGATTTGGCTACAGCACTGTCAGATAAAGATCTGTTGTAGGAGTTTCTGCAAAAAGGCTTATAGTCCAGTAATATGAACTCAAAGGTTATTAAATTAAATTAATTAGACTATTAGATGATCAATTTCAATGCCATATGAGAGAACAAGATCAAGAGTGTGGTTCAGACAATGAGTCGGTTTATTTACACTCTGACAGAAGCCAGTTGAATCTAATAAAGAGATAAACGCAGTACTAAGACTATCATTGTGGTTGTCCACATGAATATTAAAATCACCTACAATAATTACTTTATCTGTTTTAAGGATCAAGCCTGATGCAAATTCTGCAAATTCAGATAAAAATTCAGAGTAAAGGCCAGGAGCACGATATACTGTAACAAACTGAGTTGGCTGTAATGTTTTCCATGTTGGGTGAGTAAGGCTAAGACCAAGACTTTCAAATGAATTATAATTTAGTTTAGGTTTAGGATTTATTAATAGACTTGAATCAAATATGGCTCCAACTCCACCACCTTGACCGGTACTTGACCAGTAAGGAATATGATTATTACAATGGCTGGGAGGAGTGGATTCATTTAAGCTAACATATTCATCCTCCTGCAGCCAGGTTTCAGTGAGATAAAATAAATCAATATCATAATCGGATATTAATTCATTGACTAAAACAGCTTTAGAGGACAAGAACCTGATATTCAGGAATCCACATTTAATTCTCTTATTTTGGACTGTTGGAGATGCTGATTTAATTTTTATGAAGTTTTTATGATGAACCCCTCTTCTGTTTGTTTTATCTTTAAATAATATAGGTGGACAGGGGACAGACACAGTCTCTATACTAAAGGACTGGGTGGGCAGCTGCTCTAATGGAGGCGCAGAGAAGCGTGTAAGACTACAGCTCTGCTTCCTGGTCTCAACTCTGGCTCCAATTATCTATGAAGCCCACATCGTTTGCTGGACATCACCTCGACAGCGGTGAAATGGTGACATGGCTATACATGTCATCATTGGTCACATTGGGCAGGGGTGCAGAGAAAACTACAGTGTCCAACATCGTTTTGGTGTATGCCCACACAGATGAAACATTAATTTTAGTGGCCTCCGATTGGCATAACCGGGTGTCATTACCACTGATGTGAGTAACAATCTTACTATATCTATGTTTATCTTTAGCCAGCAGTTTTAAATTAGACTCGATGTCACCTGCTCTGGCCCCTGGGATGCATGGGTATTCTGGTTTAATTAATCCAGAACCAACAACGATAGATAGATAGATAGATAGATAGATAGATAGATAGATAGATAGATAGATAGATAGATAGATAGATAGCTTCCTTTAACAGAAACAATGGTTTGTAATTCATGTTACATTACATTATTAAGTTGCTGCAATCTTGTTTTGTTGTAAAATACTGACATTTATTTAAGATTGTTTTTACATTTGTTTAAACTTTTTTTTTTTTTTTTTTTAATATTTTTACTTACTTATTATTTTTGTTTGTACAAATCAAGCCCAAATCATCATCAAGTCCATTTTCATTTGTGGAACCATCAGTTAACAACACTGACACTGACTTCTTTGTCTGCATGAAAATAAACACTATAAAAAAACAACATGATTAAAACATCATAAACATGATTTAACTTGATTTAAACCTGATTAAAACCTGATAAACAAGTTAAAATCTGATTTAAACATGATAAACATAGTTACAACATGATAACATTTTAAAATGATTTTAACATGATTAACCTGATTTAAACATGATAATTATGTCATGATTAAAATATGATAAATATGATTAAAACATTCTGAACCAGTTTTAACATGTTGAACACTTTTTAACATGATAATAACCAATTTAAACATGATTAAAACATGACAAAACATGACTAAAACATGATAAACAAGATTTATGAATATTTAGGAGTAAGGAACTCTTGACTGAATTTTTTCTGGTCTGTGATTGGCTCCTGAACTCGGCTTCAGACACAGAGATTGTCTACCTGTAGAGGTCCTGTGTCTCCTGTAATCTCTGCCCTGACCCCTGGTTAGTTTTCATGTCATGTCTCTGAAGAGTCTCTGTGTTCACTGCTGTGATGTCATCATCATGACCACCTGTAGACTCACCTGTGGACATACACGTCTTTATGGCTTCTTTAACATCAGATAATCTGAGGGTTTCAATGGTCTTTGTCACCTCAGGTGGACCTTCTGATTTTTCTTGGACAGAAAACAAATCAGAATGAAGTGTGGCTCTTCCTCCAGGATCCCCGGTGACCAAGTTTGATGTTGATGATGATGATGATGGAGGAAGAGGAAGCTGAGAGTGTTTCCTGGTGTAGACTCCCTGTCTGCCGTGGAAGCTCTCTGATGGTGAACATGCTCTGTTGTTGTATGAAGTCTCATCCACAGAGAACACAGGTTGACTGGAGCTCACCTGGTAGTCACAAACAGACACTGATTTCAGGTTCAGTCCCACAGATTTAAGTTCTCAACCATTCACACAGTTCTGGGTCACTGTTTAGAACTTTACAACTGTTTATAACTTTCAAGTGTTCACAACATTTCCGTAAAAACAGGTTAGGTGATGTTTATGTTGATATACAACTTATTTTACTTTTTAATATTTTATTTTTATTATTTTTTATTTATTTAACTTTTAGCATGTTGATGAAATTATTCTTCATGACTGCACATGACATGTGTACCTGGAACACTGTCCAGTTCTGTGATCAGCTGCTGTGGTCTGTTATTACATGAAACTCATGTTGAAATTAATTTTAGTCACAGTATGACATCTGGTCAGGTTTATCTGATGATGCCAGAGTTTCATCACTATTTCACATTAACTTATAGATAATTTACTGTTTGGTCAGTTGTCTTTGTGTTCTTTCTGGATGTGTAAATGCAGAGCAGCTCGTTTTAGACAGAAAACTAGATACTTGATTTAAAGTTCCTAATTTGATTACAACAAATCACAGATTTGTTCCTGAAATCAATCACATGAACACAGGGCTCTAATCTCGACACGACAGAAAAACTTCCACTCCACTGATGTAGGCTCTTTACGGAAGCACATCACAGGAAGTCTGCACAACCAGTACTGTACCACAGTATGACATCACTGAAGAGCAGGTTTAAACTCACCATCTGACCATCTGAAACCATCTGAAACCTCAGTAAACTCTACAGGAGAAGATGTAACAGGAAATATAAAGAGTCTGAATCTTTTAGATCATCAGAACATAAACACTCAGTTCTTTGTATTTGTCGAAGATGATAGAAGATAACTGTCCATATTCAAAATAACTTTAATACTACTTTAATAACAGTAGACACTTTTGTCATTAACACAATAATCACACATCACCTGAAATGTTGATCTGTTTCAAGTATTTGGGTTTTGAGTCAGGACAGAAGTCCTGTTTATGTCCAATATTGTGTCTTAGCTGTTTTTAGCTAAATGCTCTAATCTGACTTGTCTGTCTGCAGAAACTTTTATTATAGTTATAGAGAAAAACCTCAAAATGTAAACCATTTTTAAGGTGTTTTTAAGGGTCGTACCATGTTGGGATGTTTTCCAAGGGAGATTGTTGTGTGTTCGTCTGTGTTTGTTTGTCGTCTTCTCTTCATGGTCCGAAGCAACAGAAACAGAACTGACGATAGAAATAAGAGCAAGATCATTGCTGCAATTCCTCCGGCCAGTCTGCTGTCCATATCTCCAAACAGCTGCTGCTCAGTGAATGCACCATGAGGGACTGAAACCACAAAAAGACTGTTAGTCTGTGAGCACACCTTCAATTATAAATAGTTTCATTTGTGAAAGATGTTCAGTCATTTAAAACTGTAGTTTTACACAAAGACGGCAGGAAATTAGTTGGGCTCTATTTTTTAGCAGTGGATCCACGTTTTGATCAGGGTTTACAGAGTCTTCATAAAGAATCATCTTGTTTCAACATGTTAGTCCTGATGAGCTGGTAACGAGGAGGTGGAGGAGATGATGACTGTTATCTCATTAAGAAAACACATCGCTGATCACTGATGAGTATGACTAATCAGAGATAAGTGGAGCATGATCAATCAACCATTTATATATATCCTTTCAGTTTACATCCCACTGTTCCTCCACAGGAAGTGTGTGTGCAAGACTTCCTGTTGGTGGGGTTGTCACCTGTTTGTCCTCTCTGCAGGACTTCGATGTCCACTGAAGCTGAAACTTCTTCTCCTGATTCTTCGTCTCTGGCGACAACCTGCAACAACCACACACATTTCATGTATATGTATCAGAACATGTCACATACATATGTATCATAACATGTTACATACATGTAACAGAACATGTCACATACATGTGTAATAGAACATGTCACATACACGTGTATCAGAACATTACATACATGTATCAGAACATATGAGATACATGTATTAGAACAAGTCACATACATTTAGCAGAAGATATGTGTATCAGCTTGAACCGATAAAATAATGATTATAAACAGGTAATTCACCTGAAGTATGTGTCTGTCAAATGCATGCAGTTTGTCCGTCCTGGCGATCAGAACACCCCCCTGGGTCACTGAGTACAATCCAGATGGAGGATTGAGGGCGTAGTGGATGTTTGGATTCAGGCCCTGTGATTGGACAGCAGTAATGACTAAGCAAGTGTCATACAGGTTATAAAACAGGTATATCAGCAGGTGCTCTTACATCAGAGAAGTCACGGTCTGACACTTGGACCTGTAACACTTGGTTGCCATAAGTGGAGATGATGGAGGCGGGGCTTGAGCTCTGGATGATGAAACCTTTAAAGGTGGTTCTGTTAAAAACTGGAGGGAAGATGTTCTCATTGAGGACTCGGATGAGAGCCGACGCTAAGCTGTACTTAAGCCGGTCATCCACCTGACAAACCTGTAGGGGGGAAACAAATACAGGTAGACTCTTTGTTCTGTCATGACTATTTTCAATAAAACAGGAATCAGGGAGTAGTGTTGTTACCATGATGCTGAGGGTGAAGTTTGCCGCCACTCGCTGGCTGTTCAGAGGTCTCGTTAATCTGATCTCACCTGTACTGTTGTTGATCACAAACCTGCCCTGGTCACCACCTGCTGACACACAAAACACAACTGTACACACCTGTACACACAGACTGAACGTCAGCAGCACCACAACACAGCTGGGCTACACTTTGGAGACATTGAGGCTTGCATTGTTATACTAACTATGTTGTTCACATGACCATGAAAGGTTGAGATCGGACAGTTATGTCCCCCCCGATGGAGATAAAAGAACCATCATTTTAACTTGTACAACTTAACAAGTTGCAGAAAGCTTCAGTAATCTTTTGTTGACAGAGTGATAAAGAATTTAAATATTGTTAGTTTGTGGTCTGTAATCACAGCTTGATCATGTATGACGTGGAAATGTTATCTGACCTGACAGGATGGTGTAGATCAGAGGAGTGTTGATTCCTCTGTCTCCATCTTCTGCTCTGATTGGACCAGGAGAAAATTCCAGAACTACACCCTGAAACACAAGACAAATACACAGGTTCTATCAGTTTACACTCACCGTCTCCTATATTGTTATCATTTTCTACATTCTAGAAACACTGAAGACATCAAACTATGAAGTTACAAGTATGAATCATGTGTTCAATAAAGACAAACATGTTTTAAATTTTAGGTGATGACAGCTTTGGTTATTTCATAGTTTGATGTCTTCAGAGTAATAAAAACACTGAAGGAGAAGGTAAGTCCAAACTTTTGACTACACTGTGCATGTTGACATTAAACATGTAAACAAACATCTCATTTACTCTTGGATATTAATGTTACCAGAGGATAAACCCTGTGTTACCTCCTGTTTCAGGTCTTTACCTGCTGTTTGTGTGTGATGTTGGTGGTGTAGGTCGGGTTCATGCAGACAGGAACACCTGGGGTGACAGGTGTACAGGGCAGGAAGTGAGGATACTGGTCATCTCCATCTTCGATGTTCACCGTCAGAACAGCAGACGTGTTAAACTTGTCCACAGTGTTTGTCTCCTGTTTCATGCAAAAGGTTTGTGCAAAATGTTTTTTACTCACCAAATCCATTTCTTTGATTTTATTTGTTTTATTTGACAGATGTTTTGAATTAATTTTCCACTTTTAAAATTATTTTATATATCAATTTTGGTAGTTAAATGGCTTTTGATTTCTGATTTAATTGATTATACAGAATAAAATCTGACTTAATAATTATCACAGCCACAGTAGGGCGCTGTGGTGTTTTGACTTTATTCTTTTACTTTCTTTCTTTCTTTCCTTCTTTCCTTCTTTCTTTCTTTCTTTCTCTCTTTGCTGAGGTTTGAAATGACTTTCTGCGTCATGTTAAAGCTGAAAGCTGCTATTTGATATATCATGTTAGTAACTATGAGTGTTACCTGGGCCCAGAGGATCACCTTCAGCTGAGTTCTGGTCTCATAGTCCAGAGGTTTGTTCAGGACTACATTTCCACTGTTAGGCAGATCGATCCTGAAGAAGGATGCATCAGGCTGCAGGTGACAAGTGACAGGAATCAGGTAAGTTCATAGAGACATATAAAGACATGGACAGACTATGTGGACTTCGCACCACCTTACCAATGATTGGTCAATAATGTATGTAATCATGTCTCCATCTGTATCAATGGCCTTCACGGTGAAAACCACAGAGTTCACAGTTGTCAGCTGCAGACACAGAAAATGGCCATAATTATAAATACTAAACATGAAATATTATTTTTTTATTGTATGTCAGTCAGCATTGTTGTGGAGAAATTGCTGAAGTCAAAGGTCAATGGTGAGGTCAGGAAGGAAGAAAGTGTTCAGGAGCCTCTGATGTCTTATGCTGTATTATTTATTGACGCTTGATCAAGGAGACACCCATGGTGCACCAGAAGTGCCTACGTCGGTCTCACATTCTGTCCAACTCATGCTGGTGGATAGACTTTAAACCCCAAGATAACACCACAAATACTATACGCCCAGAATTAGCCAAAGGGAATGTTTTTACCCATGCAGTTTTATTGTCAGAATATTCTAGTCTGGAGACACAGATGTCTGTTTATGCAGATTGGACAGCAAGCTATCTATTACGTCCAGGAAGGCAGCAATAGGCCTCTTTGACCCTGGCCACAGTGTTGATTCTGCTCCTCTGTACCAGGGTTAAGCCTAGACAGGCAGGGTTTTGGTGGAGATGCAGTCCTATTTCCTATCTCCTTCTAGCCCAGTGTTCACACTTCCATCCCAAAGCCAAACAACTAATACTGCCAAGGACCTCAAGGCCCACACGTGACTTCGTGTAACCTAAGGATAGAAAATTCCATAACAAGCACTTAAATGTTTCTCTGAATAATTTTTTCAAATTAAATGTAGAAGTCTACAAATATGTATTTAAAACTATTTAACTTGTTTATATATTCTCTTTCTGACAGTGAGATATCATTAACATTGACTCTAAAATGACTGAGTTATTGATTCCACATACATGCTTCATACTGAACAGGTCATCATAAAAGCAACATTATCAACAACCTCAAAGATGTAGTTTTGAGCTCTTGTCTGACATTTGTTTTGTTTTTGTTTTATTTGGCAGAAACAGCAATTTTACCTCATCACCCATGTTTTACCTCACTGATAGTAAACTTTGGTCTGTTGGATCAGGCTTAGGTGTTAGACATTCATGTTTACCTCACTGATGGTGAACGGTTGAATAGTCTCTATCAGGAACTTTGGTCTGTTGTCATTTTCATTCACAATCTCGACCACGATTCTGTACTGACTCTGAGGAAACAAACAACAGATTTACACCTGAGGACATGTATTATCTGCTGTTGTTAATGTTAGACAAATGACCTACCTGTATGACATCATCCTCAGAACAGGTGAGCTCTGCTATCAGCACTGATCCCTGAACCTGAGTCACAAACATAGCAGCTTAAAAGTGAATTGATAACTGATGAAATGAATGTCCTAAAGTCCTGATTTTAGGATGAATTTATATTTATGTTTTATGTTTTACTACATCATAACGTCATGTGTGGTTGTTTATTTAAAGGAAGTTCCACTTTGATAAAAGATAAAGCTTTTCGTCGTTCATTCATTTTTCATTCATCTGTGAGTGAAATATTTACTGCAGATTATCCTGGTGATTTAAACTACAGGTGAGACAAGTTTAAAAGATCCAGATCCAGTTGTACCTCTCGGTCGAGGACTCTGGAGGCCGAGGTGTTCAGTCTGATGGTTCGACCCTCTAAATAGAACCAGTCCGCGTTGTTCCCAGTCAGACAGAGTCGGACGGTGTTGGCTCCTGGTTCTGCGGTGATACTGAGGTGGGCGATGAACTGACCCGGGGGGCTGTTCTCTCTGACTGCCGCAAAGATGTCCGATCCCCCCAAACACAGACTGGCTAAGGATGAGACAGAGTAAGAACCAGGACCAGATGTTCATGGTATTGACTGAAAGTTGTCTGGATCAATACTCATCATTAGTTTTGAGTACAATGTAGACCTAATGATAGATGAAGAGTACAATTGTGGAGGGGGCGTGGTGCATCAGCTGCAGGGGAGAGGTGTGGGGATGGCTCAGGAGAGCAGCGCCAGGGAAGATGGTTAGCACACCTGCACCCAGTTAACTAATCACTCTTCCTTTTAATAGTAGCTTGCTGTACCTGGCGAGAAAGAAGAGAGAGACTGGAAAAACCCTCACACCCAGACGGCAGCAAGAAGGGGGAAACAAGAAGGCTGTGATCAACTGGAGTGTCTGGTGTTTTGCCTGGTGTGCCAACATTAATAATAAAAACTACCTTAGCAGTATCTGTCTAAAGTGCATCTTTGTGCTGAAGAACCCACAGTGACAGCAGACTTGCCACGCTGGTGCCCATCCTACCTCGGCAAGGAACACAAGGCACAAGATGACGGAATTGCAGCAGGTCCAGCCAGTGATGGCCCTTGCCAAAATCTTGGCAGAGCTGCAACCAGGCGGTGGTGAACAGGCAGCAATTGGCTGCTCTCCATTCCCAGACAGAGAGGCAGACCCAGCTGCTGGAGGCAATGTTGTCCCAAGCGGGGACAGAGTCACCAGCCCCCTTGCTCTCCGGTATGACCCTCCACAGGATGACAGAAACCGACAATCCCCAGTCGTTCCTTAAAATGTTCGTGTGGCTGGCCGAGGGCAGAGTGGGCTATACGCCTACCCATATTATCAGGGGATGTGCAAACAGTGGCGCTTGGCCTGCGTGCCTCCTCTTACAGGCAATACAGGACATTAAGAGTGCCGTCCTCGACCATTTAGGTCACTCTACTGAGGACCATTGCTGCAGGGATCAAGCTGGTTCCCACTGACCAGCCATCTACGCCCAGCAGCTGAGGGCTGCAGCTGAGGGAGTCCGCAGACAAGGAGCTGCTGCTGGGCAAAATCGGGCTGGAGCAGTTTGTGGAGGAGCTCTCGACTGGCATCTCAGAGTGGGGGCACTGCCAATGCCTTGTGGAATTGGCAGGTCAGTGGCAGCTGCCCCACACAGTGGCAGCAGTTGAGACAGATGTTGAGAGATTAATTAAAACCTGCAAATTAATGCAGAATTGAGCTAACTCTTTCTCAACTCCAGCAGGCTGAAACCTCAGTCACACAGCAATTACATTCAGCACAACTAGACACACCCCCTGCAACCCGCCTCAGCCACCTCACCACACAACCCTAGAGTAGCTATGTATTTCCTTTTCAACAACAGCTTGCTACAGAATGGCACCCATACCAAACTCCAGTTAACCTGCTGTTAATTATTAAATTTCATGAACCAAAAACCAAAAAATAACAGCAGTATCTGCCATGGCAGGTCAGTGGCAAGTGCTCCAGACACAGTCAACTGCCATGGAAGACCACCGAAAATGCTACTGCTGCCACAAATTCAACTAACCCTTTCTCCACAGGGGCAGGTCTATTACATTAGAAAGTAATCTATTACATTTAAAAGTATTCTAAAAAAATCAATTCTAAATATATTTTATATATTTTTAAAAGTAATCTATTGTTTTTAACAGTAATCTATTATTTGTGAAAGTAATTGATTACAAAAATAATCAATTACTTTTTAAAGTATCCTAAAAATCTATTCGAAATGTGTTTTTGAGAAAATTCTATTTTTTTTAAAAAGTACTCTATTACAAAAGAATTATTATTTCTGAAAATAATCTATTACTTCTGAAAGTAATCTATTACAGAAGTAATGTATTACTTTTAAAAGTAATGTATCAGTATAGATTTTTGAAAAAAATCTATTCTAAATGTGTTATATGTTTTTTTAAAGTAATCTTTTTGTAACAGTAATCTATTACTTTTGAAAATAATCTATTACTTTTAAAATGTATATTTAAAGTAGTTTTTAGTGATTTATGGATTTTTTTATTTTAGAATGTGAGCTATTGCTTTGAAAAATTGAAAAGTGTTAAGTATTTTAAGTGATTTTTTTACTCAATCTTTTAAGTATTTTTTTTCATTTTTTTGGTAAATTTAAAAATATATATTTTTGTAAGTAATCTATTCCTTTAAAAAGTTATCTAGTCATTAAAAAGTAATCTATTACTTTAAAAAGTAATACATTATTTAAAAAGGAATTTATTAAATTCCTTCCAATTTTGAATTTTTTTCTAAATTTGGAAATATTTTATAATATATCGTTATTATTAAATTTAATGTAAACTGACTCTTCAACATTTGTCCTTTTTTCTTAAATTCAGTTTTTTCTCAGAGTTGTGTTTTTCTTCTGACCCTTTTTTTTAGCCAAAAATCTGACTTTTGCTCATATTATTTTTTCTTTAAAATCTGACTTTTTTTTTTTATTATTTTTTTTTTATTTATTTTATTTATTTTTTTTTTTTACCAAAAATCTGTTTTCCAGAAGAATTGTTTATGAAAAATCTGGCTTTTTTTCTGAAAATTTTTAATGAAAATTACAATTTTTTCCTTTAAAATCTGACTTGTTACCCAATATCTGACTTTTGCAGTCTTTTATTTCTGACTTTTTTTTACTTAAAAATCTGACTTTTTTCTGAAAATTGCAATCTTTTGAGGTATTTTTTTAATTGCGATCTGTTTTTTTAAATTGCCATCTTTTTTACCAAAAAGCTGACTTTTTTCAGAAAATGTAGGTCTTTTTTATGAAAAATTTGACTTTTTTTCTTTGTAATTAACATTTTAACCAAAAATTTGACCTTTTATGGAAAACTTTGTGAACTTTTTTTTTTTTTTTACTTTTTTTACCCTGATTTTTTCTTTAAAATCTGAGTTTTTATACCCAAAATCTTACTTTTTACCTCATATTTCTGACTTTTTTCTCAAAATTCTGACTTTTTTTCTGAAAATTATGATCTGTTTTGTTTTGTTTTGTTTGGAAAATTGTGTGTTTTTGAAAATTGCAAAAAAGAGTAAATATCTTTTTTCATCAAAGCTGCATATTTTTTCAAAATTGCAATCTTTTCTTAGAAAATTGCAATCTTTTCTGCCAAAAAAGCTGGGTTTTCAATCATAAATTAGTATTTTTGAAAGGAAAATTGCAACATTCTTTACGAAAAGGCAGACTTTTTTTTTCTTATACTTCTGGCTTTTTTTGTTTATTTGTTTTTGTTCTTTTTTAAGAATTGCAATCTTTTTTCCAGAAAATTGCATAACTTTTTTGCCAAAATTATTACTTTTTCTTTGAAATCTGACTTTTTATACCAATAATTAGACTTTTTTCCTCATATTTCTCACTTTTTTTTACTTAAAAATCTGACTTTTTTCTGAAAATTGCAATCTTTTGAGGTATTTTTTAATTGCGATCTTTTTGAATAAAAGGCTGACTTTTTCAGAAAATTGTGACCTTTTTCAGAAAAATGTAACTTTTCTTTGTAATCTGTCTTTTTACCTGATATTTCTGACTTTTTCTCAAAAATTCTTTTTTTTCTGAAAATTGTAATCCTTTTGATATTTTAAAAAGGTTAAATTTCAGTCTTTTTTTCTTCAAATAATTGTTTTTTTCAAAATTGTGATCTTTTTTGGAAAATTGCAACCTTCTTTTACCAAAAAGCTGATTTTTTAAAATTAGAAATTATGATTTTTTTTAAAGGAAAATTGCGATCTTTTTTCTACGACTTTTTTTTTTTTTTTACCAAAAAATTTACTTTCTGAAAAATTGTTTAAAAATTGCAATCTTTTTTTTTTTGAAAATTGCAAAACAAAAAACAAAAAAATTCAGAAAATTGCGATCTTTTTCTGAAAAATTTGACTTTTTTTCTTTGTAATAACTTTGTATTTTTATTTGTAAAAACTTTTTTTTTTTTTAACAAAAATTTGACCTTTTACAGAAAATTGCAAAGTTTTGAAAGGAAAATTGTGAACTTTTAAAAACTTTTTTAACCCTGACTTTTTCTTTAAAATCTTTCACTTTTTTTAACCAAAAAAATTGACTTTTTCTGAAACATTGCAATTTCTTTTAAAGGAAAATTGTAATTCTGTTTTGTTTGTTGTTGTTTTTTGTTGTTGTTTTTTTAATGCGATCTTTTTTTGAAAATTGCATTTTTTAAAAAGAAATGCAATCTTTTTTGGGGAAATTGTCTTTTTTTTTTTTTTTTAACCAAAAAGCTGATTTGTGTTCAGCTTTTTGCTGAAAATTGTGATCTTTTTTAATGAAAAATCTGACTTTTTTTCCAAAAAAAATTGACCTTTTCTGGAAAATTGCATTTTTCTAAAAAAGGAAAACTGCATTTTTTTGAAACTTTTTTCTCATATTTCTGACTTTTTTTTCTGAATTTCTTAAGGAAAATTGCAATCTTTTGTAATAGGAAAATTATTTTGTTTTTTTTTTTGTTTTGTTTTTTTACAAAAAATCAGACTATTCTTTCTTTAAAATCTGACATTTTCTTAACCAAAAATCTGACCTTTTCCCAGAAAATCTTACTTTTTTCTCATGTTTGACTTTTTTAAAAAAGAAATCTGACTTTTTTCTGGAAATTGCAACCTTTTTTTTTTTTTTTTCACCAAAAACCTGAATTTATTTTGGAATATCACCTTTTTTAAGGAAAATTGTGAGCTTTTTTATGAAAACATCTGACTGTTTTTCTTTACAATCTGACCTTTTTTTTTTTTAACAAAAAAGCTGACTTTTTCTGAAAATGCTCATTTTAAGGAAAATTTCTCCTTTTTTACTTTTTTTTACAAATATCTAACCTATTACTTATGAAAAATATTTTCTCATTTTTTTATTCTGAAAGTAATATTACTTTCAAAGTAATATTATGCCATGGCAGGTCAGTGGCACCTGCCCTACACACCGCCAAGGCAGTGGCCATAGTCCCTGGCAGTTGCCATAACAAGTCAGTGGCAGTGGAGCCTGCCTCAAATTGAACTAGCCCTCTTTTTCCACAGACAGCAGCATGAACGGGAACAATTAACCTGCAAGAGTATTTTGTGTTTTGCCTGGCATGTCAACATTAATAATAAAAACTGTAACTAGGAGTGTCTGTCTGAAGTGTGTCTTTGTGCTGAAGAACCCACGGTGGCAGCAGACTTGCCACAATGATCACAATTACGTAGATGAAGAGTACGATGTGCACACTGACCTCTGACCCTCACAATGGATCTTACCTGTAACAACATGATAAGATAACCTGAGAGCCACCTGCCAGAGCAGCAGCCTACAGGGTCTCAACATCTTCCTCCACCTCCTCTACGTCCACACCTCCACCTGAAGAGCAGACGTCAAGTTGAAAGCCAGATGAGTTTGACCTGAAGATGGGACCAGAGGTCATGTTCCAACAGCTGCTGTCAGTGTCTATCAGTGATCACCGCTGTTACAACTAAAGTACAGTCACTGTTATAGTTAAAGTACAGTCACTGTAAAGTTAAGGTATAGCCACTGTTATAGTTAAAGTACAGTCACTGTAAAGTTAAGGTACAGTCTTGGTCAGACACTGTTTCCATCAATTATCATTATTATTGTTTACTTCCAAGAACACTAACACATACAACAACATTAACATATACATGAAGATAACAATCACTCACTCCTCTCTCTCCTTTTGGTCCACAGACAGTCAGCGTCTCTCGCCCACAGTCCGTTCAGGCCTCCTGCACTCAGCTTCATGTAGTCATTGTTTCATGTTTTCAGTCTCAGTGTATTGTTTAGCTTTTTCCCTCCGAGAAACTGTGTGTGTGTGTGTGTGTGTGTGTGTGTGTGTGTGTGTGTGTGTGTGTGTGTGTGAGCGCATTAGCTTAGCAGAGGGCTTACAGAGCATTAATGAGCAGGGTAAGTAGGCCAACATGCTGCAGGACTTTACACCAACAGGAGGCCAACTGTTTGATAGCATTTAAGCTAACTGTGACACTCATATATGTACTTCAAGGTATTTTATCAGTGTAAAACAAAACATTGTTACAGATGCTCTGTTTGACAGAGTGGTTCATTGAGTTGTTTCCATTCCGTCTACAGTTAGAATTAAAACATGAGGAATAACTCAGAAAAGTAAATGTGATGATCCCTGTGAAGGTTTGATTTCAGAAAACAATCAATAAAGAACAAATTATCCAGACTGACGAAAAGGATGAAGAACAAATGATGGAAAAACATTATTAAAACGTGTTAAGAGCTGGCAGTCCGGTCAAGAACTCGACTGCATCTGATTGCACATTTAGAAGCCGTCCAGACTGAGAACAGAACTGAATGTTCCTCATTCACGTTACTACGGATGAAATACAGTTTTGGCCATCAAGAGGCACTGTTTCCCTGTTGTTAAGTCAGGAGACATTGACAAACACAGAAACTCTGCAACCAGACCATCAGTCATCATCCATCCTCCGTCTGTAACCTCTTCTCCTCATCAGTGTCACGTTTGGTGGAGCTTATCCCAGCTCATCATAGAGACAAACAACCACTCACACTCAAGTACAGCAAAGTACATCATCAGAGTTGATGAGGCAGTGTGAAACATGATGAGACAAACTGAACCTGGAGTCTGATCATGAATGAAGTTTTCTCCAGCAGCTTCTGCAGTCTTTGAAGGTTTCACCTCTCTGAGGTGGAGAAACTTTTTGTGGACTGATGAGCTTCCTGACACGGAGTGAAATCTTCTGATAAACATGTTTGAATGCACTACGAAGAACGAATGAAGACAACACACTGTACAGGAAGGTGAGTGTGAGCCATCTCCCTGTGACAGACACTTTGTTTATATTCTTTTAATTTTCAAATTATTTTAATTATTTTATTTTATTTCATTCCTACATTGATGATGAAGTCACATTTTTCATCTTTATATATACTGCATTGAACAACACGTTAAGAGTGCACAGGGAGAAGAATCTTAGATGGTCCATCTTCTGATTTTGCAGTTTTACCACAGATCACATCAGTAACATAAAAACTTCTTCCTTTTACATTGTCACAATAAAAATGTCCAGGCTTCTTTTAATAATACAGTTTGTTTTTATATATTTAGAGAATTTATAAAACTAAAACATGAATGTGGTTCAAATAAAGCTGAAACTGTTCAGACAGAACTAAATCCTTTGTTTTCTTTATGGAGGTCTGAACACGTTTACTGCAGGTTAAATGTGTGAACCTTGTTACCATGGTAACCCCTGTGGTTTCTATGGTGTTTGAGCACAAAAAGGCAGTGTTGTCCCCCTCTTTCAGAGATACCTATTTCATCAGTTCACTTGTTTATGCAATAAAAATTGTTTTTGTTTAATATTTTTCTGTTATTAACATCATGATCACTTTCACAATAAAATGCATTTCCCTCTTTAATAACCTTCACAATAAAATACATTTTCCTGTTAAATAATAATTAAATAATTATAAAATACATTTTCCACAATATTTCATGTATATGTCAACAAAAATAAACTGCACTTTTAAAAACATGAAAAGACATTTAATAATTCTGTATGTTTACAGATTTTATGCATCTGGGCTGTATGGACAGTAACTTGATTACTGGACAGTCTGAGATGGTCTGAGGACAGTTAGTTTAAGACCATTTTAGTCTGACAGCAGAGCAGTTTGTGAAAGACATTCCTGAACTCAACGTTAAACGCCGTATAGATGATCGGGTTGATGGCACTGTTGACATAGCCAAGCCACGTTACCACAGAGATGAGAGTGGGGCTAATGTCACATGACTGACACAAGACCTTGGTGACGTGGACAACGAAGAAAGGTGTCCAACAGGCCAGAAACACACCTGGAACACAGACGACAATTTTCATTACTCTCAGAATACTTGACCATCTGAAACTGAAGAAACTGTAAGCTGGAACCAGCTCCAGAACCAGCTCCAGAACTGGCTCCAAGCCACCTCCAGAATTGGTTCCAAGCCGGTTCCAAGCTGAGCCGGGCTTCTTTTTTAACCAGTTTTTCTCATCATTTTTCACATTGCTGGAGGCGGCCGTATAGTCCCTCTTTGTGGTCCGGCCCATCTGACATTTGTTAGATTTCTAAATGGAGCCGGTTCAGAAATTTAAACAACAGACACATTGTTTTGAAGGTGAAATCAGTTCTTCTCAGACCTGGTTCTGATCTTTAAATGTTTTGAGCCCCTCAGCTGGATCAAGTCTGACAATGAGCTGGACTTGGTTTGATACTTGTGTTTCTGTTCACAGGATGTCTCACTGGACAAGCTGTTATAAAGGTATAAAGCTATACATGTTGTGTTGGATGTCAGAGGTCCAGGTCTGGCCAGATTGTAGGTCTAGATCTCCAACACTTTACTACATAAAGGTCCTGAAAAGGTCCTAAACGTCTCAAAGACTCAAAAAGACTGTGGAGTTGATCAGTTTAGAGATTTTAAAGAGTTCTTTAAGATAAACTTGAGTCGGCTCCAGAACCGAAGTAAAGACAAATGGCCCTGTTCATAGAGGGAAGACTGCATTTATGGTCCCCAAGTTAGACACTACAACAAATGCTTTTTAGTTCTGATGAAGTGTCACGTTTGGGTTCATGGTTCAGTGTTTACTGTTTTATTTTGTAATTCTCCCCATGTCTGTGTTCTCTTCTGTATTCTGTATTCTATTCAGCTTTAGACTTGTTCTGGACTTGTCTTTTGTTGTTTTGACCCGCTGTCTGCATTGGGTCATTGATGGAATCCTGTAAACTCAAATGAAACATTCTGAAAATGCTTTGTAATTTTTTTTTTTAAACTCACCGACGACGACCGGCAGAACCTTCATAGCTTTGCGCTCTCTCCCGCTCACTCTGCTGCTCTTACTGTTTCTTCTTTGTCTCTTTGCAGAGTTCTTCTTAAGGCCTTTCTCTCTCCTGCTTCCTCCCTCTCGCTTCTCCACAGGCTCACTGTCTGACACGCTGTCCATCTGTGTCGTCACTGGGTCACTCTCTGTCACGGCCCCGTCCAGCTGCTGCTCCATTACTGGGGTCGCTGAGAGTGTAGTCATGGAGACAGTGGATGGAGAGGTGGGACTGTGGCTGGCCGGGGTGGTGTACACTACTTTGCCTTGACTCCCAGTCGTCCTGGCTTTCGCGTGTCGTAAAGCCAAGCCAAGTCGTAAAGAGAGAGCTCGTCGATCGGCTCGACCTGCCTGAGATTGACTGCGACCGCTCCAACGCCGCAGACCTCGAAACATCCAATAATACAACAGGAGCATGACAGGGCAAGGCACAAAGAATGAGCAGATGGAGGAGTACACCACGAAGCGCTCATCCTCCAATTTGCACACGTTTGGATCCCGACCCGGCACCTGGTTCAGACCAAAGATGACTGGACTTGCCACACCCAAAGACAGCACCCAGGTAGCAGTGATGAGAGCTAGCTGACGGACACTGAACTGGTTCCTGTTGTACTTCAGAGGTAGCACCACTGCGATGTACCTGAACAGGTGACGACAGGTGAGGACAGGTGATACGGGACATTCTGAACCTGAGGTTTGAATTTTCTTGAAGGAGAATTAACAATGTAGGAACAGACTTTGGATTTGCCCCCAGGTCACATGACAGTTTTACAGTACAGTTTGCTTTAGCCTCTTATCGTCACTGCGGTTCTAACGAGGTGTTTAATTACATTTCCTCAACAAAAATCTGGTTATAATTACTTGTTATCTAACGAGGTGCTAGCACAACTGCACTTCTATAGATGATTCCAGTTTTCTCTAAGAAAGCAATGACAGTTAAGACGAACCATGGCACCAAAAGAAGGTTAATAATATATAATAAAATAATAAGATATTTTTACATTTTCTTTAATAATCAGGAAAGATGATCGTCCCATCATCAGAAATATTGATGAGTTTGGTGACTCATTCAGGTCAGAACAATGTCCTGTTTGAAAATTTTAATTAGGTCTACTGCAGTGTGATGCTAATGAAGTCTATTATCTCCTGTATGATGGTCATCACACTGTAATGAGGTGGACTCGTTACTCACGCAGTAAGAATGCTAATTTAAATATATGACGAAAATATCTGAGACTATCTTCATCTTCATCTGTACGTCATCAAAATGGATGAACTTTAGAATTATATCAAACTATATATTTTTATATACCTTTATGTAGTTAAATTATATCAGGATAAACATCGATATTGATCAATATGGGAAAAAAAAAATAGTGATGAAACCATCCAGGTTGGAGGTGGACTCACCTGTCCACACTGATGGCACACAGATTGAGGATGGAAGCAGTACACAGCATTACATCCATGGTCATCAGAGCATCACAGATGGAGGTGCTCAATGTCCAGATACCTCCGAGAAACTGAACACATAAAGAATGAAAAGTGCTCACATGTAGGTATAAATTCAGACTGGTCCTCACAAACACTAACCTCAGAGTAGACATAGAGAGGCAGCACCAACACCGCCAGCAGCAGGTCAGCCACCGCCAGGCTGATGATGAAGTAGTTGGTGGCAGTTTTCAGGGAGCGCTCAGTGAGCACGCTCAGACACACTAGGATGTTCCCCAGGATGATGACCAGGATTAGAGGGACACCGAGGACTAAGGCCAGATAGTTGTAGTCCGTCAGATCCGTCTTGCCTGGAGGGCTGACAGGTGTCATATTGTCCATGATGGAGCACAGCTGCACTCAACATCTGGGCAGAGAACAGTCTGCTGTCAGGGTGTTTGTGTCTCATACACTCATGGAGTATTGAGAATGTGTCTCACCTTGTTGTTACCTGTCCGAGGTGTTGTCTCAGTGCTCTGTGTATCTCAGCAGGCTGACAGCCTGAGCTTGTATTCTTCAGATTTTTGTTTGTGTTCATCATGATCAGGTCTGTTCTTCAGTCTGTAAATAATAAAACAGACAAACGTCATGATGCTATACACACAAATTAATCCTCCACTGAAAATAACAGATGGTGTATATGACAGATATCACAGTGTGATTTGTGACTCATCTCATTTACCAATATTAGATTCACAACAGCAGCCGGAGCATCAGCTGTTTATGTTGCTGTGATGACTAAATATTTTTCTTCTCATCGGTTGTCAGTTCTGGACCTGTCAGAGACAATCAAACAGAGTCTGTTGATGTACCTGAAGACTCACTTTTATTCTCTGGTTTTAAATTGTGTTAGTATGCATGAAATAAACTATGGATGTCTGACCAGGTCTCTTGACAAGACAAAGTCTGCAAAGTTTGTCTGTTAACTTGTCTTGGTTGTAGAAATAGTGATGAATGAACAGAATAAAAATCATGACAAAATTTCAAATGAATAACCTGGATCACAGAATTTGGTATTATTATTATTATATATATACATATATATAATATATATATTATATATATGTTACCTGGAATAAACAGATTTACAGATGTATATTACATATTATAAATGAATTAGTTATATTCATCATTATTAAAAATCTAGATTTTCTACAACAAAGTCAAAAGACTGAAAAGATTCAGACTCACAGTTTAAAAAAACAGTCAAAAGAACGTAAAATGTTTTCGTCTTTGTTCATCCAAAATCACTGATTTACTCCATCTTCATCACTTCATCGCGTTTCTTCTCCTCTTGTCTGTGTTGCTTCCTGATTGAAAGAAACATTTTTTTTTCTTGTCTAGAAAAAGATGCAAACACTATTATCTCTCTCTCTCTCTCTCTCTCTCTCTCTGTCTCTCTCTCTCTCTCTCTCTCTATCTATCTATCTATCTATCTATCTCTTTCTCTCCCTCTCTGTCTTGTAGCTCTGTGATTGGCTGACAGTAGTGATGATAACCCTCACCTCTCTCTCTTTGGTTGTTTCTTCACCGCTTTGATCTGATCTTTCTCTCCTTCGTGGTGTTTCCCCTTTGTGTATTGATTCAGATCAATTTAACAGTTTAACCCACCTGTCAATCAAAGTGTCCATGCTCTTAATTCTGCATAACTTTAAACCTTAATATCATTTGAACAGGTGAGTTCTATAAAAATTCACCCTCAATACAGTTGTCATGAACGGGGAAATTAGCTATACACTGTGTTCCAAATTATTATGCAAATACAATTTCAATTAAAAAAAGATTTGCTTTTTAGTTTTTCAGTAAAAGTTTTCAATTGTGCGTCTTCCTCTGTCTAAGATGACACTGGCATCAATCTCAGACAGGTTTGGTAATTTGTTGTGAGTAGTGAGCCTAATTAACAGGAAACTACTAAAGGCTACATTGTTGTACAAGTTCTACATTATTAAGAAAGTCACAGATTTCATGCAATATGGGAAAAAAGAAAGATCTTTCTGCAGATAATGTGTGAAATAGTGCAGTATCTTGCAAAAGGTATAAAACAAAAGGTGCAACACTGGATGGTTCTGGATGGCTAGTAGATGGCCACCATGTCCGAACAAGGCTACGTCAGCACGTTTATGTTTTGGGCTGGAATCATAGGAGATGAGTTGGTAGGCCCCTTTAAAGGATGCTCTATGAGGGTGGGCGGCAGTTTACCTTAAAACAGCAGCTCTGGGAGGTGATTCTGGCATCCTCAAAGGAAATACAGGCAGAAACTATATGGACTTACAAATTCAATGGATGAGAGAGTTGATAAGGTGATATCAAAGAAGGGCTCCTCTACTAATATGTAACTCCATCTGTAAATTGTTTTCTTTATGATTGAAATAGCTTTGATTTGAGAAAAAATAGCAAAAAATACAACTGATTTATGTTTTCAATCCTTTAGAAACTATTTTAGTGTTTTAAAACTCTGTTTTGCAAAATAATTTGGAACACTGCATTTTGAGTTATTTTGCAAAAAAATAATGATAATCCTATTGACTGACAATTATATAGATTATTGAGAGGAAAAAATAACAAAACCAGTATATGCATAATAATTTGGAACACAGTGAAGAGACTTTTAACATGGGGACTTATGGAGACTGACTCACTTCTTGAACCAGCCTCAAGTGGATGTTAGAGGAACTGCAGTTTGTGTCTTCACTTCCTGTTCTGACTCCACTTCACAGACATGGAGGCTGATGATTGGTGGTCACATGATGATCAGCTGATGTGATCACAGGTTGGTTTAATGCGGGTCAGCTGGTCTGAGTTCATGATTGGTTATCTAACATGTTGATGGTTCAGACCTTCATAATGAACACTCCACATGTTAATGAGGTGTCTGTTAATGAGCTGCCTGTCATTTGCATTTGTGAGAGGGAACAGCAGAACGTCTTTCATCCTCGATCATGATGTGTCATAAATTATTCATCAAACCCTCTGGACAAATATCAAACCATAAACAGCTGATGGACTCTTTAATTAAAACCATCTATTATAATAATTATACATGGACAATGAAGCATCAGCAGCTGGATTCAAGACGGTTGAGTGAAATTAATCAATTATTTAATTTAAGTTCGTGTTTTCATATAAAAATGTGTTTTAAAAACATTTAAACTGAAATGTTTTAGTGAATGAAAAGAAACTGCTTCATGTTTTGAATGAATGATGTCACTGATGAAATAGTTTCTGGTTCCTGCTGAAGCCAGCAGTGTTTCTTTAAATCTTCAGTTTACAGCTCAAGACACTTCGTTATATAATAAATAATTAATTTTACTGACTGAGAATAAAAACATGTTTTATTTGTTTGTAGGAGGTGTGAGCACATTCATGAGGCTGAACTGCTGCCATCACGGGAACAAAGAACAAATTATGATTTACACCAAACTGAGCTCATTTTGTCTCAACTTATTTTGTTTGATTTGAACAACACTCTGCTGTCATATATGATGATACGTATACATATATGACATATATATATATATATATATATATAGTCATGAACCCGTGAAACAAGAATCACAGTGAATAATCAAAAACACATTGAGTTATGGTCACCATGGAAACGCTGAGCACAGTGATGTCACTGATCAATTTGTTTGAAAACAAAAAGAAAGAAAATTACATCATCTGATGTGGGCGTGTCCTCTGACATCACTTCCCGTGTCCGAAAGGGTCTGAAGAAGATCTTCCGGCTCGCTCGTCTCCTCCAGACTGAAGATCGTAACCCAGATTCATCAAAACACAAATACTAAGCTGACAGGAAGCAGGAGCAGCAACACTCATCCTCCTGTGGGATCAATAACATTAAAGCAATGTTAGACTAACATCATGGACCACTGAACCTCCATCAGACACCAACCTGAGGCACCATCACACAGGTAACACTGTAGTCCACGTTAGCTCCAATAACCTGAGAGTCAGAGGTCACTGAAGGAAGCCAACCAGGATGTGTACCCGAGCATGAGGCTGTTTATCCAGTTATGATGATGAAGTAGGTTTACATCTATACAGGAAAGACGATGTTTAAACCTTTTTATGAGCCTATTATACCCTGGGCACTGTGAATTGATGCCCACCGCTCCAGTGAATCTGGCATCTGTCAATTTGATTGTGTGACCTAGTGCATGTGTGTGTTCCAACAGGTGCCAGCCTGGATGGGTTAAATGCGAAGTAATTGAGAAGTAATTTCATGTTCAACGTGATTAATAAAGTTTCTAAAATTTAAAAAAATTACTGAATGAGCTTTGACTCACCCAGACGACCTGCTGTGTAGGAAGTCTCCATTGTCTCTGCAGCAAAAGAAAACCAACAGATGAGACTCAAACGTTGATCTGAATATTGGTCTTTGATTATTGATGTTTTACTGGTGACAGACTGACCTGACTGAGTTCTGATTGGTTCTGTTGAGCTGTTGCAGATTCTCCTGTGACCTGCTAACACAGAAAACATCAGTGTTGTGTGACCTCTGACCTCTGTCGACAGTCTGAACTCACGTCATCTTTTCATGTGCTTTGTTGTTCTGATCAGCTCTAGAGGAAGGAGGCAGTTTAATAAATGCAGTTTATTGATTATTGATTTATCAGGGTCCAAACATAAAACACAAAAGTCTGACCCAACCAGACACCTGATGGAAGTAAAGGTGGTCTGAAGAAGTATGATACATACTACATTACCCATGAGCCTCGGCTGATATTGGTGTGAACATTCAAAACAAAACACCATGGTTACTGAATTTTCATGTTTTTTTAATCTTTAGCTTCAGCTTGCTGTAAGCGGGCCACATCACAAAACATGGAGCTGGGTGATTGGACATTTCATGTCAATGTGCACCCTGGAAGTTGTAGTTAATTTGTTCACATTTGATTCTTGATGTTTTCTAACACAGTGACACATCAGCTGATCAGTCCAGTGCAGGTCAGATGACCACAATAACTCAACAGCTGTTTCCTGTCATTTCTTTCCGTTTCCAAATGGGTCTCTTGTGGCTCCGCCTGCCGTCTGGTCCCCGCCCCCCGCCAAGGTGGAGCCAAGGTTTGCAGCCAAACAGGTGGAGAGGACGCATCCTGCGGGGGACATGCTGAGGCGGGGACAGGTAAAGATGGTGAGAGAGGTAAAGATGGTGAGACAGGTTGGATTATTAACATAATACATCCATCCATCGTCTGTAACCTCTTCTCCTCATCAGGGTCATGATGGGTGGAGCCTATCACAGCTGACTATGGGTGAGAGGCAGGGTCCACCAAGCCATGACTAACATTCACACCTATAGACAGTTGTCACAGTTCACCTGTTCAGGTTCATGTTCAGGTTCGTGTGTTTGGACTGTGTGAAGCCACACACACAAAAGGAGAACATGCAAACTACACACAGGAAGAACCAGCCGAGGTTCAAAGTCTAACCACTGTACCAGCGTGATGCCCATAATATACAAAACATGTGATATATATTGTCATAATGTATTACATGTGTTATATTAACATAACGTTTCATGTTTTAATGATCCCAACACTGAAAATAAAAAGATGAAAGGTCGATATAAGACGTGGTGATGATGTCATCACAGGAAATCCTTTCTTTATATCAAGATAATGACACGGTAACCATGACTACCATTGAAAACAGGTCAGCGTTTGGAGTTGATTCCCTGCGGAACACGCAAAGCTCAACATTTACACTCACAATCTGCTGAATAAAAAAAAATCTTATACAAACCTGAGACAGTTTGAACATGAACTTGAAATTTGAACTGAAAGCTGATTTTGAAAAAGGCAGAAAAGAATCTACGTACATGTAAGTGCGCATCTTGTGCATCGTGATGTTTGGTGTGATGGCTCTGACAGAGAAAATAAAACACCCTTCTTTCTTACAGCTGCAGCAAATGTTTCATACAACAATCTCACAAAGTAACAAACTGAACACATAAAACTTAAATATAAATGATATTTCAGATGTGTGTAATGTGTTGTATTCTGTATTTACTGTGTTGAGTCGTCCAGCGAAACGTTTTGATGAGACTCAAACCTGCAAACAAAACATAAAAGATTATTGAGTTAATTTATATCAAGATTTATTCTTACACCTGTCATAAATATATTATTTCTCTCTACCTATGTCATTAATATAAGATCTATTCTTAGAATTTTGTTATACACATAAAATCACTATTAATACCTTTGTCATAAACACAGTCTAATCTCATAATGACATTTCTGTTTTCTTGATAATTACATTTGTATAAATATGTATACATATATCTAAAATATATATTTTCTTTTAGCTGTCACAATCCTCTGAAGTTCTACATGTCATGATTACAAATAAGATAATTCAGATTTTTCATGTTTTTTTCATAACATTGTCTTATTATAGAACAATTATCTATCTATCTATCTATCTATCTATCTATCTATCTATCTATCTATCTATCTATCTATCTATCTATCTATAGTATATTTCTTACCAGTCTTTCATTGTCACTGTTGTTGAGTTTGTGTCCATGATGGGAATTGTTGTGTCTCTGTAATAATTCAACAAGATTTCTTAGACCTACTCATTAGTGAACATGTTCAGATGTAATTTGGTGATATCAGGTGATGACTCACCTGGTGGGGTTTTTGTCGTCATGCAGGTGAGTGCCCACAGCGCCATCAGGGCTACAAACAAGTAACAGAAACATTGTCACATTTAGTTTGACACAACACAAGAACCAATAAACTGTCCAACTTTGAATGTTTGAGGTGTTCAGTCTCACCTGGAGCTGCTGAGTGACGGAGGAAGAGGACCAGCAGAGATCATCATCATCATCATCAGACAGAGAGCAACAGACTGAACAGACTTCATTATCAGATCCACAGCAGACAGACCTGAATCAGATGTTTCCCTGCGAGTCTCTTTATACAGTCAGATCGAAGCTTCAGACATGTGAAGGTCAGCTGAAGGTTAGCAGGATGAAGAATGACCGCCTTCAGTGTTCTTTCAATATTTACTCAAACACCTTATCAGCGAGGTCATGAGAACTACTCTGAGCTCATGACACAAGTCCATGATGTCATGATGACATCAGCACACAGTGAAACCGTGTTAATCTTCAGTGTTTGAATGTTTGTTCAAACATGCACATATACACACATGTATGATGTGCACTAAGTGTGAACCTTCAGGGGCTCTGTACAAGTCTACACCAATCAAACAAGACCAACATCACTTTAATTTTCCTTAACATCTTTTATTACAACTTTTATTAAGTTAAATTACTATTTAAGTTAAACGTGAGGAACAAACATTTTATTTTCTCGTCCATCACAACACATTTACAGACAACAGGAATAAAACATCGCTGATTTCCTCAAACTTAAAGTTTCTAACACAAGGAAGAACAAACAAGCACAGATCAACACGTTCACTGATTAATACATTACAAACACAGAGTCAGGGTCATTTCAACAATCACAAAGTGGAAACACAGCCTTTGTTTATCGGAAGTCCTCGGCGGAAAACATGCCCTTGGCACGGCGCAGGATGGAGTCCTTGGACGCGTCGTATGGATGCTCTTTGGACGGAATCTCCAACACGGCCGGGATCGACTGCATGTGGGCGTCGATCGCATGACGGATCATCTCAGCAATGAACTGGTTAATAAGGATGATGCCGATGTCGTTACGCACCAAGAAGCTCCTGAAACAGGAAAAAGATGGTGTGAAAATCAGATTAAGAAACCCAGAAAAAGACGAAGAAACCCAGAAACAGACTAATACCCAGAAACACACGAATAAACCCAAGCACACGATTAAACCCAGAAACACACAAATAAACCCAGAAACAAACGATTAAACCCAGAAACACACGAATAAACCCAAGCACACGATTAAACCCAGAAACACACAAATAAACCCAGAAACAAACGATTAAACCCAGAAACACACGAATAAACCCAAGCACACGATTAAACCCAGAAACACACAAATAAACCCAGAAACAAACGATTAAACCCAGAAACACACGAATAAACCCAAGCACACGATTAAACCCAGAAACACACAAATAAACCCAGAAACAAACGATTAAACCCAGAAACACACGAATAAACCCAAGCACACGATTAAACCCAGAAACACACAAATAAACCCAGAAACAAACGATTAAACCCAGAAACACACGAATAAACCCAAGCACACGATTAAACCCAGAAACACACAAATAAACCCAGAAACAAACGATTAAACCCAGAAACACACGAATAAACCCAAGCACACGATTAAACCCAGAAACACACAAATAAACCCAGAAACAAACGATTAAACCCAGAAACAAACGATTAAACCCAGAAACACACGAATAAACCCAGAAACACATGATTAAACCTCCACATGCAAAAAAACTTAAGTTTCCATTTCAGAAACAAGTTGACGTGTTTTTCTGTATTGCTGTATTTTCATGGGGATCTGTTGCTCAGGCATTCCATGTGAGTGACACAGCTTATCATGCTTAGATTCATCACTGACTGTAAAGCCCTGACTCATCACTGTGAACAGGACAGTTTGTTTGTCAGCTTGCAGGCTCACACTATATATATATATATATATATATATATATATATATATATATATTTAACAGTGTGTATGTGTATATATGTGTGACATATGTTATCATGTAGAAGGTGATTTTCACGGTGATTTTCACGTTCCTTCCATCCTCTTTGTGTTCTCATATTTTGTTTGTTACATGTTGAATTTAACAAATGCTTGTATAAATCCTTGTCAAACATTTTACATTCAAAGATCTGATTTCTTTAATTTTAAATATTAAAGAGATGGACTGGATCTATTTTTATACATTGTTTAATGCAGTCTATGTGTTTGTATCAGACTTCAATGGAACTTTTCCTAATTAAATAAAACATTCAATAAATTTTCTCTTTCGATTCATCTATTTTCTGTGTGATGTCACAATAAAACCTGATTAGATCATTAATTATTATTAATTTAACTGTGAAGCTGCTGATGGTTGAACACAGTTCTGATCGCATATTAACGGGCCAGGTCAGGTCTTTATGGTCTCGAGGTTCTGAGAAACTCACAGGTTCCGATCAGCTGTGAGCTGGATTATTTACGTACCAGAGTGACGTCACACCCCACGTGATCAAACTGTTCCCATGACAGTAAATGAATATCTAAACAGACGTTACACAGGTTAGTGTGAGGTTAGTCTGAGATTAGTGATTCTGGTTCTGGACGGGTTCGGTTCTTACTTGAAAGTCTCTTCGATCTCCGTGATGCTCGTGTCCTTCTCCACCACCAGGAAATTGGGTTTCCGGTTCTTGTTGAGCTCACCGATCCCGCCGAGCAGGAAGCCCGTGCACGTGTCTTCGTCGCCGATCACGGCGATCAGTTTCCCTCGTCCGGCCATGCCGAAGATGTGAGTGTCGAACCGAGCCGAGGAGAAAGGACAGCACTGAACCTGGAGCTGACGGAGAAGTTGGTCATGTGAGCAGGTCAGCTGATCACCACTTCCGCTTTACAGATTGAAGGGTGTGCGCCCCCTGCTGCTCGGCGGAAAACACGTCTCAACGTGGCAACGGGCTGCCTTCAGGAGCACTTCGTAAATGTCAGCTTCACAAACAGTAATATATATAAACACACACGATTTCTGACTGAACATGAAGGCATCGACAGTCACATGAGAAATCACACAGAAAGACGGAAGTGCTGCAACCAGAAAAGAGAGAACAATAATAGTAACCATGGTGAGTTTTTAATGTTTTCTTTGTTTTAATTAATTTAAACTGACACTGATCAGTCTGTTAGCTTGTTAGCCTGTTAGCTCAGTCTGTTAGCTCCGTCTGTTAGCCTTTTGGCTCAGTCTGTTAGCCTGTTAGCTCCGTCTGTTAGCCTCTTGGCTCAGTCTGTGCTGTCTGTTGTTGTCGGTTGTTGCAGACCACAGCAGCTCTCACTGCGGGTCTGGAGCGGATCCCGGATCAGCTCGGGTACCTGGTCATCAGCGAGGACGGAGTTCTGGCTGTGAGTGACCCAACAGAACCAGAGTGCATTTAAAGTTCTGTTTATTCTGTTTACAAACTAACCCCGCCCACCATCAGTCTGCAGGTGAGCTGGAGAATGACGAGCACACGGCAGGTGTGATGATGCAGATGGTCCGAACAGCGAGTCGATTCAGGTTACCTGGATCAGCTGAGCCGCCCTTCAAACGCATGTCAGGTAACACAGACACACACAAACACACACACGCAGGACCTGTGACACTCTCCGCTCACATGAACTCACCTGGACTCACAGAATCAGAACCAGGTTTATTGCCAGGTAGATTTTCCAACACAGAAGGACTTTGTTTTGGTTAACTTAAAAGAAGAGCAGTACAGCTGTGCAGGACTTGTACCAGATAATGTGCAGAATGTTTTGGACTCACCTGGACTCTGGTCTCTTCACAGTGGTCCTCGAGGACTTCGTGTACACGGTGACGGTGTCAGGTCAGAAAGTGTTTGTGGTGAAACGTCAGAACAACCAGCAGGAGCCAATCTGTGTTTAGAGCCAGGTCCACAGGAAGTGAGGCGGCGATGACGTCAGAGGTCGACGCTGGAATCTACATGAAGTTTTGTATTTTGAATTTTATTTATCCTGAAAATAAAACCATGTAAAAATTCAGTGCTTTTATTTTGAAAATCCAGCCTGACTAAATTAAACTGTCTGACGTCGGACCTTCAACTCAACGTGAGTAATCAGAGTAAATGTACTCGAATACTAAAAAAAAATTTGACTGACAGATTTTTGATGATGCCATGACAGGGGTAACATCATGACAGACGAAAAAGATACGTTTGCTGGGCTTGCTAACAAACATTTTTATTAATTTTCTGATGACCAAATGAAAAAACAACTTCCTATCAAATGTGTAAAAAAAACACTTAAAAGAACGTTGAGAGAACCAAACATGAAGCAGCTGAGAAGAAAAACAAAACCTTTATTGCATCATCGTCTCTTCTTCACATTTTTGAGGAATGACGAGGCGTCTGGTTCAGCGCTGTGGAATGAGTTATCAAGTGACCAGGTAACACCCCCCCCCCCCCCCCCTCAGCAGGTAATCAGTCACCTGTCTTAAGCCCTGCCCCCTGCCCATAGGTACTCAGTCACCTGTCTTAAGCCCCACCCCTCTTCTTCATAACATCCTGTCACATGATCGGAGTTAAAACATGCAGATTAAAAGAAACAAAGATCTAACACACACACAAGAGGATGATGGGAAATGAGCTCAGAGTCCATGACATCACTTCCTCCTACAGACAGACAGGTTTATAATTTAAAAAAACAAAAACAGTCTTTCAAACACTCTTCTTCCTCTTCTTCACTTTGTACACGGTGATTCAGTCGATGACATCAGTCAGCTGCTTCCTGTTTCCTGTCAGGTGGTCTAACGTTTCGACAGCTCACTGGACAGCCAATCAAGACCCTCGTACAGACCAGTACCCTGAGTGGCACAGGTAGCCTGGACATGCCACTGAGGAAAGAGACAGGTGTCTGATTAGAGCACCTAGAATGTGAACAGACTCACATCAAACACAGAAACCAAACAGGAAGTTCCCTGTCAAACTAAAAGCACTCACAGTTCTGCTGCGGAGGTTGTGCAGGCCCAGTTTGTCGGTGAGTTCACTGACCCCCATCGCATTGGGAAGATCCTGTTTGTTAGCAAACACCAGGATGACCGCCTCCTTCAGCTCATCTTCGTGGATCTGAACACACAGTAATGTGACTGATGACATCACACAGCTACATGGTCATGTGACTGATGACATCATGGATCTGGGCTTCCTTTTGTTACTCACCATCTTGGCGAGCTCCTCTGCCGACTCAGCGACTCTCTCTCTGTCGTTACTGTCCACCACAAAGATCAGACCCTGAAGTACAGAGAGGTCAGAGGTCACAGCAAGTATACAGAGGTCACATGTTCTGGACCTGTGTGTCCTGGCCCTGGACCTGTACCTGTGTGTTCTGGAAGTAGTGTCTCCACAGAGGTCGGATCTTGTCCTGACCACCAACGTCCCACACCGTGAAGCAGATGTTCTTGTACTCGACCGTCTCCACGTTAAAACCTGAAACACACAAACAGTCAGAGCCAGCCAACACACAGGTTCTGTTCACGGCCTGATTTGGTAACTATGACAACCAAAGAGCCAACAAAGAGTCGGACAACAGTCAGACAACAGACAGCAGAACAATGGTCAGGCAACAAACAATCAGACAACAGTCAGACAACAAACAGTCAGATAACAGTTGGACAACAGACAGTCAAACAACCAGGCAACAGGCAGTCAGACAACAATCAGCTGGGCAACAAACAGTCAGACAATGGTCAGGCAACAGTCAGACAAACAGTTGGACAACAAACAACAGATAGTCGGCAACAAATAGTCACATAACAGACAGACAACAAACAACAGTTGGATAACAAACAACAGTCCAACAGTCAGACTAACACCAAACAAACTTTCCGTTTAATATGAGTGAATATAACAGACTTCTTCACTAGGATTCATAATAATCAATGTCCTGACAGTAAACTTCATGTTTGTGTTTTTATATTCTAAACCGACACATGGGGCAATAATTATATTTATTTGAATAAACAGTTGTGACTGACACACACACACACACACACACAGTCGTACCGATGGTCGGGATGGTCGTAACAATCTCTCCGAGTTTCAGCTTGTACAGGATCGTTGTTTTTCCAGCTGCGTCCAAACCGACTGAAACCAGAACAAACTGGATTTTACGGACAGATCACAGACTGTAAACACAAACATTTTATAGAGCACATGAAGTATCCTCCGGTTTACCGTTAAACTGAAGCTACGTCCGTTAGCCTCGAGCGGCTAACCCTGTTAGCTTTAATGTTTGATATTTCATGTCATAGTCAGACTTTCGGTCCAAACACCAGAACTTTACAGCTAACAGAACTCTACAGCTCTCGACACCGTGCAAAAAGTCTGCCGGGACATGAGGCTCAGCACCGGCCGAGTTTCAGCAGCCCGCCGGTCTCTGGCCGGTTAGCCTCTGAGCTAGTTAGCCTAGCCTAGCTCACCCATCAGGATCCGCATCTGCTTCTTCCCGAACAGCCGAGAGAACAGAGACGAGATCGTCAGACCCATCTTCAGTCACAGCGTCCCGGGTCAGCGGCGGGAGGAGTCAAGGCCTGACGGGGGAGAATGTTAGCCGGTTAGTCCGGGAGTAGGTGCTGCTCAGAGCCGCAGTAGAGACGGAGAACGGGCGGAGGTGAAGTGGGCGCAGCTCGGTGCCACGTCCAGGCCAACGCGGAATAAATGACGTCACGGTTTTGAAAAAACTTTATTAACAATCGAGCAATGGTGTGTTCAGACCTCAGGAAAGACGGGAGATTCAGACATCAAACTGTATGATGATGTTTTATATCTCTGTTCATTTATTGTACAATGAAATATCACTCCGATATTCACAATGAACTCAAGAACAACAACATTTCAACATTAGTTTTACTATTTTCATTAATTTCATCTGTAGACTTTCATCGGACTCATGTTTGACTTTGTTATGTACCCGTTGTTTTTAATGTCATGCTCTGTGTCTTTTATCTTCTATTTATTCGATCATTTAAGACTTAATTTAGTCACCAATTTAGTTAATTTCACATAAATGTGATTTTAAAACAGCAAAACAACTCGTGTGCAGTTTGGCAGCTGTTATTTCCTGACAGCAGTGAACGCAGCATCATATTCCCGCCTCTTCCAGTTCCGGTTCAGTCCAACATGTCGCCTGTCAGCAGCTGTTAGATGAACTCCGAGTTAATTTAGCTAATTTCTGTTTTCTGATTAATTAAAGTGACGCGAGAGGTTCTGTGTTGGTTCGGCTCGGACCAACTCTGCGCTCCGACCGGTACCAGGTAGGTACCGGGAAACTCACCGTAACGTCAGTGTCTGGTCATTAACGTCAGCGGACGTCGGTTAACTTCCGTCAGTGTTTAAATGGACTTAGTCTGTCTGTGTCTTTCTGTGTGTGTGTGTCTGTCTGTGTCTGTCTATCTGTCTCTGTTTACAGTACAGACAGGAAGGATCCTTTCAAAATAAAACTAACACTGCTCAGTAAACAGGAAATGAAGATAAAGATCCCTTCAGAATAAAACCATGGTTAGCTCTGTGAGTTCTGTATGAATTAAATAACTGATGTTGGCTCTGTTCTGGTTTTGCAGGATGGATCCAGTCTGATAGATCCTGACAGAGCATCAGTCTGGTCGGACCGGATAAGACGATGGAGAAGTTCGGAATGAGTTTCGGGGGCGGTCCCAGCAGGAAGGATTTACTAGACACCATTGAGTCCCAGAAGAAGCAGCTGGTCCAGTACCAGACCCGCTTCAAGGATGTGGTCCGGGCTTATAAGAGTCTCCTGAAGGAGAAGGAGGCTCTGGAGGCCAGTCTCAAGGTTCTGTCGGTGACCCAGGAGGTGGACCTAAACCAGCAGGTCCAGGACGCCGCTCCCAGTACCTCAGACCAACCTGAAGACGGCTGCTCACTGCACAGCGAGGACAGCGTGGACACGGCGGCATCCGTGGACACGCCCAGTGAGACAGCCAGAGGGGAGCAGAGCGAGGACGACCCGGCAGAACCAGTAGTGAGGTCTGGCTCCACGGTACGTTTGTAAAGGTTGTCAAGCAACGTGATTAATGATGATTATCTGTAATGATGACATTGTTCTGTTTTGTGTCATCTTCTGTGCCACCAGTATTCTTCCACTGATCGTTCACAGCGCTCGTATGATCATAGTGGAATTGTTCACAGCACTACGTTCATAGTGCGATCATTCACAGCGTGACGATCGGAGTGGAGTGCAATTGTTTGCAGCGCAACGATCAGAGTGCAGGTGGCTGTTTAACGTGTTGGTTTCTTCCCACAGCCCTTCAGGCCTGACTCTGATGCCGGTGGCCCAGAGAGCGGCAGTGTGGGTGGTGAGCAGCAGCAGCAAGCCACGCCTCCGTCGAGCTTGGAGGCGGACCGCCGATTTACCCAGCTGAAGAGCCAACTGAGCACGCTGACCAGCGCCCTGGCCACCGTGACGCAGGAGAAGTCTCGTATGGAGGCGAGTTTCCAGGCCGACAAACGTCAGCTGAAGCAGGAGGTGGAGGAGCTGCAGGAACGCCTGGACGCCATCACATCACAGCAAGAGGCAGAGCTACGTGCCCTACAGCAGCAGCTGGCTGAGAGTCGCGCACGCATCATCACGCAGCAGCACGAGCGTGAGCAGGAGCAGGGCGACCACGTCCAGCAGCTCCGAGAGCTGCAGAGGATCCTGCAGCAGGAGAGAGACCTGCGACAGGACGCAGAACTCCACCTACAGGACGCCAACGCCACGCTCCTGGTCACATCACAGGCCGTGGACAGGGGAGTGGAATCTGAGGCTAACTTGAACAAGGTGAGAGAGGAGAGAGACGAGCTGAAGAGAAGGTTGCAGGCCGCCATGGAGGACCAGAAGAAACCCGATCCAAGAGTGGATGAGCTGGAGCGAGAGCTGTCGGAGCTGAAAAACCACTTCCAGCAGCAGATCCACATTGAGACCAGGAAGGTAAACCTAAGACCAGAACTAACTAACACCAGGCCTAAACCAGGTCTATTGAAGTGAACTCTAAGTCTAAATCTGAGTTACCAGAACATCTTCAGTGTCTTCTGGTTCTGTCTCATGGTTCTGGTTCTGTCTGTGTGTTTTCAGGTGTGTGACACAGAGGAGCGGGCCCGTGAGCGTGCTCAGGCTGCAGAGGTCCGGGTTGCTGGTCTGGAGCAGAGAGTCTCGGAGCTGTCGGACCTGCTGGGTTCTTGTGAGAAGACGAGGCAGCGGGACCAGCAGACGGCCCAGCGCCTCAGAGATCGGATCCTGCAGCTCGACACTGAGAACAAAACGCTTGCTATCGCTGCCTCCAGCAGGATTAGCTCTGACCTTGGGGTGGACGAGTCTCAGCTGGACGTCAGCGTGTTAAAGGAGAAGATGGAGAAGGTGAAGAAGCTGCTGCTGCTGGCAGCCCAGAGGAATCCAGACCAGAACATCCAGAACCTGGCAGAGGTGGAGCTGGGAGGAGACAAACGCTCAGTTCTGGTGTACCAGCAGGAGCTGCGGCAGCTGAAGGACGAGTTCGAACGCTACAAGCAGCGAGCGCAGGTGGTGCTGAAGAACAAGAATGCCAAAGATGGCTGCCAGGCGAAGGAGCTGGAGGAGGTCCGGGACCAGCTGTCTGAGCTGAAGGAGAAGTACATAAACCTGCGGATCCTGAGCGATGAGACTGAGGCCCGACACCGCCGTGAGCTCGAGGAGCGGCAGCAGCAGACGGCGGTGCTGCAGCAGACACACAGACAGGAAGTGGAGCGGCTGGAGGCGCTGCACCGCGACAACCTGCTGCGCCTGGAGGCAGAGCTGCATAAACAGAGGGAGCGGACCATGGCGCTGCTGGATGAGAAGGACCAGGAGCTGGAGAGGCTGCGAGCCGCCACACTGAGCTGTAGCAATGATGCCGAAAAGATGGCTGCAGACGAGCATGAGTCTGCAGACGGCGAGAGTGATGTCATCAGCCAGGCCCTGAGGCGGGCGACGCCCAACGAGCCCACACTGTTGCTGTACGCCGAGCAGCTGGCCAGGAAGGAGGTGGAGGTGGGCACACTGCGGCGGCAGAAACACCGGTTGGAGGACGACGTCCACCAGCTGCAGGCAAAACTCATTGCTAATGGAGAACGACACGACGAAGAGGCATCAGAGCTGCGAGGACAACTCGACAAACTGATCCGAGACCAGAGCCGAGAGGGCGCCAACATGGAGTACCTGAAGAACGTTATCTACAAGTTCCTGACATTGCAGGACACCAGCGGAAGGCAGCAGACGCTCACTGCCATCCTGACCATCCTGCACTTCAGCCCGCTGGAGAAACACACTGTCATGAGGCTGCAGGGGGCACCGTGGTGGAGCAGCAACAAGAGATAAAACCAAACCTGAAGAAGTGTGAAGTGTTTACGTCTGTTTAACAAACCTTGTTGGGAGCTTGTGTTGTCTCTATGATCTGTAACGAGACTGTAAATGACCAAACTGAGCTGTTCTGTGTACATAAATATAATATCTGACACTGTGAGGAAACATTTTAAATTTATTTGGTTAATGGTTCTTCTTATCACTGATGTATATTTTTGATTCCTCGTTGAAATTAAAATATTTTTCCTGCTTCACAAACTCAGTTTGATTCATTTACATGTTTATTACAGTGTTCACCGTTTTTACAGTGCAGACGCTTCCACATTTCTATTTTATTTATAAAGCGTCAAAACTTCTCTCATGACACTTTCCACACAGAGCAGCTCAGACTCTATCTACAGAGAACAACAACTCCACCATGAGCAAGAAGAACTTCTTCAGGCAGAAACCTCGAACAGACCCACCGAGTCGGTTGAGTTAAAGAGAGAGAGAGAGGATTAGATAGATGGAAACACACACATCACACTTGGCACTTCAGCATCACACCTGGCACTTACACTGCACACTTTTAATACCAATGAGACGTAATTCATTTATTCCTCTTAACATTTGAGATTATTATATTGTGATTATGTTGCTTTGTTTTTTCCAACTCTGAAATCATAAATAATATATAAAATAAAAATAAATGTTATAACAATAATATGTAAAAAAAAAAAAAAATAATGTACAGATACAAATTATATAGACTGAAAGTGAATGAGTCAGCTAATATTTACAAAAACAAACATTATTATTATTCTGAATTCTGTTACATTCAGAGTCACACTGAAGATTTATCTACGGCAAAAACATGGAAATAAATAGTTTAATTAATTATTATAATTAAAATGTTAAAATTAAAATGAGAACTAAAATTCATTCTCCAGTGTGTGTGTATGTGTGTGTTCAGTGTGTGTGTATGTGTGTGAGTTCAGTGTGTGTTCAGTGTGTGTGTGTGTGTGTGTGTGTGTGTGTGTGTTCAGTGTGTGTGTGTTCAGTATGTGTGAGTTCAGTGTGTGTTCACTGTGTGTGTGTGTGTGTGTGTGTGTGTCTTCAGTATGTGTGAGTTCAGTGAGTGAGTTCAGTGTGTGTGTGTGGTGTGTGTGTGTGTGTGTTCAGTATGTGTGAGTTCAGTGTGTGTGTGTTCAGTATGTGTGAGTTCAGTGTGTGTTCAGTGTGTGTGTTCAGTATGTGTGAGTTCTGTGAGTGAGTTCAGTGTGTGTTCAGTGTGTATTCAGGACGTTATGCAGGTCTTCTGGCAGCGTTCGGATCATCGAGTTTATAAAATCGTCCAGTTTGTTCAACACGCCGTCTTTCACCTGTAGCTGCTGCCGTCGAGCTTTATTCTGAAAAACAAAAACACTTCCTGTGCTGTGGCATCACGTGATCCAGTGATCATGTTTACCTGCCTGAGTGCATTCACTCACCAGTTTCTCCCTGAGCTTCAGTATCAGGTCCACAATCTCCACTTCAGACTTGTCTTTGGTCCAGCCTGGCAGGTCCTAAACAGAACCAGAACATTACTCACCGCTGTGTCTTGACAGCTGATTGGTTTAAAGAGTGTGTGATGTCATAAGGTAACTCACAGCGTCACACATGACCTCCAGGTGAAGACTCTCCAGCTTCTGCGTCATCTCTTTGTGCCGGTGTCGATACCATCTGTCAAAGTTTGGAGACCTGAAGAACTTCCTGTCAGGGAACACATGTTTTACTCTGAACATTATTCTGAAACTCAGTCTGCAGCTACCTGTCAACACCTGAGTGACTCACCTGTACAGTCCCATCCAATCACCTTTGAGCACCGATGTGAGCTGAGGCCCAGTGTGGTCCAGAGTGGACATGAACTCATCCTGACTGAAGGGTCGGATCTGTGGAGGGGTCTGAACACACAACCAACCAGGTGATCAGTGACATCACTGCTGACATCACAGAGGCTCATCACAGGTAATCCAGATAATCTGTTTACCTTCCATGGAGTCACAGACCTCTGCAGAGGCATCAGGCTTGCCATGTACCGCTCCTGACAGACGAGACACAGGGTTTACATTCAGGTAGTGACAACACATGACTGACACACAGGAAGTGACACGCATTTCCTCACCAGCGGGATGATGAAGCTCTGAGTGAGTTCTAACAGGTGTCGCCTCAAGATGGCACTCTGGACCTCCGACGGCCGCTTCCTCTGAATCCCCTGAAGAAGAAATTCAAATAACTTTAGCGATTGCACGCGGTTTATATAACTTTATTGATCTCACATAGTTTAAATAACTTTATTGATCGCACACGGTTTAAATAACTTTATCAATCACACGCGGTTTAAATAACTTTATCGATCACAGACTATTTAAATAACTTTATCAATCACAGGTTTGCTGGCGTGCACTCACCTTCAGCAGTCGTTTGATCAGGATCTTATCTTTGTGTAGAAACGTCTTGTACGCCGTGTATATCCCTACAGACAGGAAGTACAGATCTGTCACAATAAAACAGGGTTTCCTTCAAAATAAAACAGATGAATTAAGTCTGTCATGTGACCTGGTTTAGTGTCAAGAGTCTTCAGTTTGGACAGTTTCTTCACCTTCACTTGTTTCGGTAAGTCACCTAAAAGATACAGGCGAGTCATCATCATCATCATCATCATCATCATCATCACTTCATTTCTTTTGACATGATCATGATTTTCATAATAAGGATCGTTACCCGCCATCTTGAGTTCTCCGAGTCGGACTACATGAGGCCAGTTCTGAAAAGTCTTGATGAAAAATGGATTGGTGACGCCCAGAACTACATTAGGTCTGCAGAGTTCAGACAGACAGGTGAGTTCAGACAGGTTTAGAGAGGTTCAAGTGTGCTCAGGTGTGCATGGTACTCACGGGGCCTGAGTCCTGGTCGTGTACTCTCTGAACTCGCTGTCATGGATTGTGAAATATGGACGAAAGTCACAGCAGAACTTCAGAGGACTGATGGAGCTGAGAGAGATCACTCTGTTACCATGGCAACAACACAAACTCTGCTCTCTGACTGGCTGTCAGCTGTCGGGTTCAGACTTCCTGATATCAGTGCAAACAGACATGTGCCCCTAGCTCCTCCTCCCTCATTACATCATGCAGGTTTTGAAAGATGGAGAGCTGCGATTGGTCAAGGGCCAACATGTCACAAAGTGAGTCTGTGATCAATGCTGCAATCAGCTGTTCGGTTACCTGATGAGAGCCAGCACGGTCTCCGAGGAGACGGTGGGAGACGGTGCCATGACGACCAGCGGTTCCCCTAGCAACACAAGCTCCCAGAGGATCTGCAGGTGGATCAGGACTGACTGGAAACACCTGAGTGGAGGTCAAAGGTCACATCAAACCAGGAAAAAGAAGAATAGAAACAAAGAGATGAAACTCGATGATTATTAACTGTTCTGATTCATTTAAATCCAAAAGTATCTGATTGAACTGATTGATTATTGGTTCTGATGGTTGTTGACAGACTTGAACAGGTCCAGTTCGTGGATGCTGGGCAGCACCGTTGGAGCCTTCAGGAGGTCCTGAGGAGATCAAATAAAACTTTATTGTTCATTCGTGCTTTTATTTTGTTGATAAATTGAATACTGAGTCTTGAATAAAGAGTCACTTCCTGTTCCTGACCTCTGGAGCCATCTGTCTGACTGGACTTCCTCCTGGTTTGTCAGATTTGGAGGGAATCCGCACCTGATAATCAAAAACTTTCATTAAAATGACTGAAGGTACTTATGAGACCACGCCCCCTTGTCCACAGAGACCACACCCCTTGATCACCTGTAAGACCACGCCCATCACTGGCAGGTTGAGGGTCAGTCCAGGTACAGGTGAAGGCCATTGGTCAATCTCGTTACAGACTGAGGACAAGATAAATCATCAGGTGACATCAAACAGTGACAACTGTTCTTGTTATGATGTAAGCATGACATCATCACCTGCTTCCAGACACGGCTCGAGTTTCTCAAAGAATTCCGGAGCGACGATCTGCAGCAACGAGTGGAACAGGTGAGTGTACGGCAACCTGGAGACCACGACCAGAGACTGCAACCACATGATCACATGACCATCAGCATCATAAACAGGCCACAGATGTGTCCCGGTGTAAATAGGTGTGTACAGGCGTAAATAGGTGTGTACAGGTGTAAATAGGTGTGTACAGGTGTAAATAGGTGTGTTAAGGTGTAAAAAGGTGTGTACAGGTGTGTTCAGGGCGTCCGCAGGTTCACCGCACAACTTTGTCTGCTCTTTGGCTGACGTACTACAGTAAGCGTATTCTGGGTGATAGCCCCAAAATGAAGCCCACGGTACACCACCAACCTCTCCACATTTCTAACAGATTTTCCCCGCTCAGCGACACACCTGCTGAGAGGCCAACTTTGGTCATTGGCAGCTCCATTTTGAGAAACGTGAAGTTAGCGACACCAGGGGCCATAGTTAAATGCATCCCGGGGGCCAGGGCGGGCGACATCGAGTCTAATTTAAAACTGCTGGCTAAAGATAAACGTAGATACAGTAAGATTGTTATCCACGTTGGCGGTAATGACACCCGGTTACGCCAATTCACTTGGAGGTCACTAAAATTAATGTTTCATCGGTGTGTGCATACGCCAAAACGATGTCGGACTCCGTAGTTTGTGACCACTGATGACATGTTTAGCCGCATGTCGTCATTTCACCGCTGGCTGTGGTGTCCAGCAAACGATGTGGGCTTCATAGACAATTGGATACCTTTCTGGGGAAAACCTGGTCTGATTAGGAGAGACAGCATCCATCCCACTTTAGATGGAGCAGCTCTCATATCTAGAAACCTGGCCAAGTTTATTAGTTGACCAAAACCTTGACAGCCAGACCAGGAAGCAGAGCTGCAGTCTTACACTGCAGCTCTGCTTCCTACAGAAGAAGAGTTCATCATAAAAACTTAATAGAAATTAAAGCAGCATCTCCAACAGTCCAAAATAAGAGAATTAAATGTGGACTCTTGAATATCAGGTCCTTGTCCTCTAAAGCTGTTTTAGTCAATGAATTAATATCTGATTATGATATTGATTTATTTTGTCTCACTGAAACCTGGCTGCAGGAGGATGAATATGTTAGCTTAAATGAATCCACTCCTCCCAGTCATTGTAATACTCATATTCCTCGAAGTACCGGTCGAGGTGGTGGAGTTGGAGCCATATTTGACTCAAGTCTGTTAATAAATCCAAAACCTAAACTAAATTATAATTCATTCGAAAGTCTTGTTCTTAGCCTCACTCACCCAACCTGGAAAACATTACAGCCAATTCTATTTGTTACAGTATATCGAGCTCCTGGCCCTTACTCTGAATTTTTATCTGAATTTGCATCAGGCTTGATCCTTAAAACAGATAAAGTAATTATTGTAGGTGATTTTAATATTCATGTGGACAACCACAATGATAGTCTTAGTACTGCGTTTATCTCTTTATTAGATTCAATCGGCTTCTGTCAGAGTGTAAATAAACCGACTCATTGTCTGAACCACACTCTTGATCTTGTTCTTTCATATGGCATTGAAATTGATCATCTAATAGTCTTTCCACAGAATCCTCTTCTGTCTGACCATTTTTTAATAACTTTTGAGTTCATATTACTGGACTATAAGCCTTTTTGCAGAAACTCCTACAGCAGATGTTTATCTGATAGTGCTGTAGCCAAATTTAAGGAAGTGATTCCTTCAGTATTGAATTCAATGCCATGTCTCAATGTAGCAGAGGACTCTTGACTCTATTGCACCTCTGAAAAAGAAGATAATTAAACACAGGAGGTTAGCACCATGGTATTAGCCAGCAGACTCGTAACTTAAAGCAAGAGGCACGTAAATCTGAACGCAAATGGAGTGCCACTAAACTGGAAGAATCTCGTTTAGTCTGGCAAGATAATCTTAAAACTTACAGCAAGGCTCTCCATAATGCCAGAACAGCCTATTACTCTTCATTAAGAGCTCCACCATAAAGAATCTTGGAGTTGTTTTTGATCAGGATTTGTCCTTTAATGTCCACATAAATCAAATTTCGAGGACTGCATTCTTCCACTTACGTAAAATCGCGAAAATCAGACGCATCGTGTCTCAAGCGGATGCAGAAAAACTAGTCCATGCATTTGTTACTTCTAGGCTGGACTATTGTAACTCTTTGTTATCAGGCTGCTCCAATAAGTCTCTTAGGTCTTTGCAGCTAATTCAGAATGCTGCTGTACGTGTTCTGACAGGAACCAAGATCAGAGATCACATCTCTCCCATTTTGGCTTCCTTGCACTGGCTACCTGTTAAATCTAGAATAGAATTTAAAATTCTTCTCCTTACATACAAAGCTCTTCATGGTCAGGCACCATCATAAAAGAACTCATAGTACCTTACTACCCCTCTAGAACACTGCGCTCTCAGGATGCTGGGTCTCTTGTGGTTCCTATAGTTTCCAAAAGTAGATTGGGAGCCAGAGCTTTCAGCTATCAAGCTCCTCTTCTGTGGAATAAACTACCATTCTGGGTTCAGGAGGCAGACACAGTCAACACCTTCAAGAGTAGACTGAAGACTTTCCTTTTTGATAGAGCTTATAGTTAGGGCCCCTCTCTCTCTATCTGTCCCCCCTCTCTATCTGCCTCTCTCTCCCTCTCTATCTGCGCCTGTACAGGTGTGTACAGTTGTGTTCAGGTGTGTACAGGAGTACATAGGTGTATACAGGTGTGTACAGGTGTGTTCAGGTATAAATAGGTGTGTACAGGTGTAAATAGGCGTGTACAGGTATGTACAGGTGTGTTCAGGGGTGCCTCTGACCTTCTGGAAGTAACCTCTCTTCACAGAGACGTCCTTCACTTGTCTGAAATAGACGTAACCAAAGAAATGGGACACTTCAGTCTGTGGAGACAAATGATGACATCGTCAAGAGTTTTAAAGTGTCAGTAGTTTTAAAATGATGAGCAATCAGCTGTTCTGAATCATGTGACATCTGATCAAACAACAAATGTGTAACACTTCTGATGACATGTCTGATCATTAACCCCTGACGTGTCCTCACCTGCAGGGTGACGGGGGCATCTCTGTTGTAAACATCTTCTCTGAACCTCGAAGTTTGCCGACCGACTGACTGACGGAGCCTGAAGCTGAACTGAGTGTCCCCAAGGCATCCTGGAAAATGAAGGGACACATGTGATCTATGACCTCACAGTGACCTCACTGTGACCTCACAGTGACCTCACTCTGACCTCACTGTGTTTCTGAGACTTTACCTGAGTACGAGTCCGGAAAGGACAGGTAGCAGATGCTGGTTTTCTGACAACAAATCACAAAGAAACAAGATCGATGAATCAATAATCCATAAACAGATTAACCATTGATCACAGAGAAGAAGAAGATCATCACCTCTTTCTCTGTGAGCTTCACGTCCTGAGGAAACACCAACTGAAACACAAACAAGCATCAAGAACCAGATTCATTCATTCATTATTATTATTATTATTATTATTATTATTATTATTATTATATGTTCCATCATGTTTGTGTGCACAGCGCTCACTCCTGTCCAACAATCATCTGAAAACAAACTCTGAACACGAGACCGACCAGAACCAAAGTCCATTTAACATTCTGTCAAAAAAAACGCCAACCATAAGTTTAAACATGTTTAAAAATGTTCTGAAGGTTCTAAAGATCGCTGGTTCTGAAGGTGAAAGGTTCTGATGATCAGACATGGATGACGTTTGGTGGACGTGATGAAGCCGAACCGAGCCGAACCCTCTCAGTGCTCTTCGGTGGTCTCTCTCGGAGGTTTTGAAAAGCTGCATCTTCCGGAAATGACGGTGACTCTATAAAAGGTCATTTTTTGAGCGGAGTCTGGTGCACTTATCACCGTCTCCATGGAGACCCTTCCGGAACGGGTGAGTTCGTCAAACATCGGAATAGTTCGGCTCGTTTCATGTGATGGATGATAAACGATGCTAACGATGCTAACGATGCTATGCTAACCTCAATGGCCTGTCCGAGCTCCAGGTCGAACGTGACGACACACATGCACTCCATCCAGGACGAGAAGCGGCTCCACGCGCCGCGGCTGTCCGCGCCGTCCGCCTCATGTCGGGGAGAACCGGAGCCGTCACACGGGTTCATCACGACCAGATCAGAGCTCCTCCACAGTCCATCCTCCGGTCCCCCATAACGGCCCGCCGCCGCCTCTGGAGCCCCCTGCCGGAGAGAGCTGCTCCTGCAGCGGGTCAGCAGACCGCCAGAGACACGTAGAAGAATCGGAACCAGAACTCTGCTGAGTGTGACACAATACCACGTATGTTTAATACTGAACCGTGACGTCACAGAATCAAATTAATCTGCACTCAACGTTTCAAAATAAAAGCCTGTTATGCTGGCTGTTTTATTTTGAAAAGGTCAGAGGCGGATGTGTGTGGAGCTCGTTCCGGTACTTCCCCCGGTGTGTGTCCGCCGGTCCGCTCAGACTCTGCTGTCAGCGGACGGATCAGCATCATCATCATGGCTTCAGACCCCTGCTCCTTCTCCTCCTTCACAAGGTGTGTCACCAGGCACCTGAACCTGAACCTGCACGTGGACTTCGACAGGCACGTGATCCGAGCCAAGGTGGAGCTCACCGTGGAGGCTCTCGAGGACCGGTTCTCTGCGCTGGTAACGTTAACGGAGCCCGGTGCTCTGCGTTAGCCTCCCAGCTAACAGCTCATTCATTTACTGTTAGGAAGTGTTCACGGTCCGTGAAGGGGTCATGTGTGGTGACAGAGAGCTGCTGTTGAGAGCTCCTGAAGCTAAGCTAGCATCATTAATGAACTCACCTGGCAGGTAATCATTTATTGGGGATTTGTAATCCTGAACTTTGACTTGCAGGCTGATCAGGCGTGCAGCAGAGCTCAGATAAACTTTAATGAACAGAGCCGCTCAGTCCAGACGTGTATGAGTTCTGCTAGTCATTAATAAACATGTAATACATGTACATACATCTAATATGTGTGCAAATACATGCAGAGTTCGTGTGTGTGTGTTGCAGTTGTAGGTTTCAGAGTGTGTGTGCTGTGTTATCATGGACTTTGATTGGAGCGTTGATGTGTCAGTACAGGTGTTTGAGGTCAGAGTGACAGGTGAGTGCAGGTGTGTCTCGCCTGTGGCGTGCTGACTCAGCAGAACTGTCTCTGGTTTTATCTGCTGCAGACTTTGGACACCAGAGACCTGAAGATCATCTCTGTGAGTGCCAATGGACAGGCGGCCCGCTTTACCATGGGCCCTAAACACAGCTTCAAGGGGACACCGCTGGACATCACGCTGCCCTTTGACCTCAGCAGGTAACCTCACTTCCTCTTTTCTAGTGTGACACCGTTTCAAAATAAAACGCATTAATGTGTTTGTGAATCAATCAGAGGGCAGCATGTGATCGTGGAGGTGACCTACGAGACGTCTCCATCGGCCTCGGCGCTGCAGTGGCTCACACCTGAACAGACTGCTGGGAAGAAGCAACCCTACCTGTTCAGCCAGTGTCAGGTGAGTCCAGACTGTCTCAGACTATCTCAGACTGTCTCAAATTTGTGGTCTCAGTCTCAGTCTTTTATAATCAGTCTTGTGTCAGGGTTTAATAGAAGTTCAGTTTCCGCAATAACGGCTGACAGAAAGTTTCCTCTGAAGACACCAGACCACTTCCTGTCAGACCACTTCCTGTCAGAGGGCGTCCTCATCACATGCCTGCATAATTTAATATCATGTTTCGTCTTACAGGCTCATCACTGCAGGAGTATGATTCCCTGTCAGGACAGCCCGTCTGTCAAACACACGTACTATGCACAGGTAGCGTGCGCACACACATACACAGAGGTAAAATACACTTACACACACACACAGAGGTAACACACATACATACACAGGTGTTTTGTCTCTCAGGTGTCTGTACCTAAGGATCTGGTGGCTGTGATGAGTGCAATGAGAGACGGACAGGAAGTGGACCCTCAGGACAACAGTCGGGCCATGTTCCGGTTCAGACAGCCGGTCGGTCTATTGTCATGACAACAATGAGTGAGTTCACATCAAGCCTGTTTCAGGTGTGTTCAGATCCCGTTGACCTTTGACCTTTGTCATCAGGTGCCCATGCCTTCTTACCTGATAGCCATCGTGGTCGGAGCTCTGGAGAGCAGGTACTGTCTGTCTCACCTGTCCACTGATGTCATCAAGTCACCTGCTGCAAGTAAACAGTGTTTCTGTGCTCTGATTGGTCAACAGGAAGATTGGGCCGAGGACCAGAGTGTGGTCGGAGGCAGAGTTTGTGGATAAAGCGGCATCAGAGTTTTCTGAGGTTAGTCACACCCGTCTGTACTGCGTCTGTAGTACAGCTGTACTATCTGTGTCTGTACCATCTGTGTCTGTACTACGTCTGTAGTACAGCTGTACTATCTGTGTCTGTACTATCTGTGTCTGTACTGCATCTGTACTATCTGTGTCTGTACTATCTGTGTCTGTACTACATCCGTAGTACAGCTGTATTATGTGTCTGTACTACGTCTGTAGTACAGCTGTACTATCTGTGTCTGTACTATCTGTATCTGTACTATCTGTATCTGTACTATCTGTGTCTGTACTACGTCTGTACTATCTGTGTCTTTACTGCGCCTGTCCTATCTGTGTCTGTACTATCTGTGTCTGTACTATTTGTATCTGTACTACGTCTGTACTATCTGTGTCTTTACTGCGCCTGTACTACGTCTGTACTATCTGTGTCTTTACTGCGCCTGTACTGCGCCTGTACTACGTCTGTAGTACAGCTGTGCTATCTGTGTCTGTGCTATCTGTGTCTTTACTGCATCTGTACTGTGTCTGTCAGACAGAGAACATGTTGAAGACGGCTGAGGATCTGGCTGGTCCATATGTTTGGGGTCAGTACGACATCTTGGTTCTTCCTCCATCCTTCCCGTATGGAGGCATGGAGAACCCCTGCCTGACCTTCGCTACCCCAACACTGCTGGTACATACATGTTCACACACACACATACATGTTCACACATACATGTTCGCACACACACACGCACACACATTTACCTGCAGCATCATGTCACTGTTGATCAGCTGTTTCCTGTTTGTGTCTTTACAGGCAGGAGACAAATCTCTGTCCAACGTGAGTAAAGACGTTTTATCGTGTGTTCATACGTGTTCATACGTATTCACATGTTGACATGTTCTTCCTGTCAGGTGATCGCTCATGAGATTTCTCACAGCTGGACTGGTAATCTGGTGACCAATCAGACGTGGGAACACTTCTGGTGAACAAACAAACTTCGCTTCTGTCATCGAGTTTAATTCTCAAATTTGATTATTGAATTAATTTATTTAATATCAGTTTAAAGATCTTGTGAATGTCTTCAGGTTGAACGAAGGTCACACGGTCTACCTGGAGAGGATGATTGGCCGGTGTCTGGAGAGTGAACAGTTCAGACAGTTTAAGGCTATGGGTGGCTGGAAGGACCTGCAGGACTCGGTTAGAACCTGATCCTGTTGATCCTGACTTTGGTGTGAGCAGCTTGTTTGTTTCTTACCTGACTGTGTCATCACTCAGGTGAACACCTTTGGAGCCGACAACCCTCTGACTAACCTGGTCCCCAACCTGCAGGATGTCGACCCAGACGATGCCTTCTCCTCTGTGCCTTACGAGAAAGGCTTTGCTCTGCTGTACCACCTGGAGGAACTGATGGGAGGGCCAGGTAACACACCTGATCACATCACAAACTGTCTAACAGAAACCCTTCATTCACCTGTCTATCTTCTTCAGAGGTGTTCATGGGTTTTGTTAAGTCCTACATCCAGCGGTTCGCCTACAGCAGCGTCACTACAAATGAGTGGAAGAACTACTTGTTCACTTACTTCAAGGACAAGGTAAGAAACACTTGGACAGACGCTCAGCTGGGTCAAAGTCATTCAGGTACTTTAATGAGTGTGGGGTAACTCTAAGCCTGTCTCTCAGGTGGACATCCTGAATAAGGTGGACTGGAATGCGTGGATGTTCACTCCTGGGATGCCTCCAGTCAAACCTCAGTGAGTGGATCCTGTCAGACCTCCATCGGGTCCACCAGTCCTCATGTGAACCGCTCTGTGCTGACACTGTCTCTTTGTTTCAGGTACGACACCACTCTGGCTGACGCCTGCATCACTCTGGCTCAGAAGTGGGTAAAGGTAAGACATGGACCTCACATGGACCTGTTTTCACTGTCACCTTTAGTGTTAACAGTCTATCCTCCATTTTTCTGCTCCACTTCAGGCCAAAGATCAGGACCTGAGCAGCTTCAAAGACTCTGATGTGAAGACGCTGTCATCCCACCAGATCATCGAGTTCCTGTCCCTCCTGCTTCAAGAGGTATATCACTTCAGCTCACCACAGTCCACTTCAGTCACAGTCCACTTCACTTAAAGTCCACTTCCCTTGTTGGTCCTTCAGGATCCTCTTCCTTTGACTCATGTGAAGAAGATGCAGGAGGTTTATGATCTCAATGCCTCCATGAACTCAGAGATCCGCTTCAGGTAAGAGTCCCACATCAAGTCCTTCATTTTAAGCCCCTACTCCTCCTGGGAAACCTCCTGATGATTGACTGTTCTCTGTCCAGGTGGCTGAGGCTGTGTGTCCGGTCCAGGTGGGAGGAATTGGTTCCTTTGGCACTGAAGATGGCGACGGAGCAGGGCAGGATGAAGTTCACCAGGCCACTCTTCAGGTATTTCTGCTTCCACTTCACTCAGTCCTTCATGAATCAATGTGGCCCTGTTAGGGGATGAGATTTGGAGGTCTGGAGATCTGGGTTCAGTATCTGGATCACAATGTGTTTACCTGCACACAGCCTGTTCAAATGTGATTTGTCACTCCTTAAATTCAGTTTCTGCTCTTTGTTTTCTGTCTTCAGAGAAGTCTTCAACTTCGAGAAGCATTGTGACAAAGCCGTGTCCGTGTTTCTGGCTCACAGAACAGCGATGCACCCAGTCACCGCTGGACTGGTCAGCAAAGATCTGAAGGTGGACACCAGCAAGTCCACCAGTCTGTAAACGCTGAAAAAAGTCTGTAAAAGCCCGGAAGCAGTATTAATCCACACAGTATGAGCTAATCAGATTTCTTCCTGTTTTCAGTTTTTTTCTGAATAAAATTGATTCTTCTGGTTAAATGTTTGTTTCTGTCTATGAAATGTTTGAGCTCAGGGCAGAAGAAGAAACAAATATTGATTTCATAAATAAATAAATCTGTCTGAAGTCAACTCTGCTGCTGTCGTCTCTTTAAGAAAAACAAGAAGTGAAGAAAGACGGACAGAAAATTAAAGAACATGTCGATCAGTTGAGGTCACGTTTCTTCATGATCAGTCTGTTATAAACTGTTTGAAGTGAAGAAAGACGAACAGATTCAGTGAACGGTTACACAGTCAGTTGAATGTTCCTGTTTTTGGCTTAAGTTATTGATCAATCGTTACCTCAGTCTGTTTCTTCATCATGAACCAACAGGAAGTCTACAGCAGACACGTGAAGAAGAAATCTTCTCTTTAACCATTGCATGTTGAGAAACTGAATTTTAACACTCATCTTCATTTTATTAAATCTAATAATAAATGAAGTTTCATTTGAGTCTGAGATGAAACTCTGACATGTTTAATTACATCACATGACCTTAATATTTTATTTATTTATTTTGATATTTTATTTATATATACACACCGAGTCCTGCAGGTCCACCGCCCAACTGTGAACCGTTCTCCAGACACCAGCCAATCATCCTCTCCAGATACACTATGTGACCTTCGTTCAACCTGAAGACATTCAGAAAATCTTTAAATTAATATTAAATAATTCAATTCAACTCAAAAAGTAATTCAAATATATATCCATCAAATATATATATATTCATAAATTCATAAATCTAAATAGAAACATTTATTTGAAGCTGAACTTTAGTCACCATTCAATCACAGCTCCACAAATACAATAAATCATCAATCAATCAGTCAGTCAATACAAAACTGAGTAAGAAACGTAAGTAAGAAGTAAGTAAGAGTAAGTAAGAAAACACGGTGTGATCTTCTGATATGTTACACAACAAACAATCACCTGTTAGCTTGTTAGCATCAGAGGAGAAAGTTACATCACAGTCACATGACTTTAAACAGGAAGTGGTAATTAAAATTATTCAGCAGGCGATCAGGTGAAATAAGGCACTCTAAGCTCTGGACAGGTGAGCTGTTGGCACAGTAACTCATATACATAACAAGGTTAATTGTACTCATTAACGCCCCCTGCTGATGTCATGAAACAAAATGGAGGAACAATTTCAGCTTTGTGACGTTATACATTTAAATTATTTAAATGTTATTTTATATAAAATATAAATATGGCAGATATGTTTATACTTACATTATGAATAGTAAATATATAACAAATACATATACTGTGAGTATAAATATATATGTGGTATATAAATATATATTTAAGGTGAGCGTGTTTGTACAGACGATCTCAGGAGGTCTGGACTTCCTCCTCGGCTCACTTCTTCACAGTAACATGAGCTCCTTTAATGATGATGTCATTATGACATCACTGTAGACCAGGTCAGGTCCAGGTGAGTCCCAGTCCTTGGGTTATCATGACCTGCTCCAGGTCCTGGTCTTCCTGTCTTTCCTGCAGTCTTTGTTCCTCCAGCAGAGACACCAGAGTGTCTCTCTGTTCCACCACCTCCAACATCTCCTCCAGAATCAGGCGCTCCTCCACCAGCTCCCATTCCTCCTTCAGATGATCTGCACAAGACCAGGGCAGATCGGGACAGACCAGTACAGACCAGAAGAAACCAGGACCGACCGGGAGAGAACAGAGCAGACCGGGAGAGATGAGGACAGACCAGGAGAAACCAGGACAGACAAGGAGAGAACAGGACAGACCAGAAGAGACCAGGACAGTCCAGGAGAGACCATGACAAACCAGAAGAGACCAGGAGAGACCAGGACAGACAAGGAGAGACCAGGACAGACCAGGAGAGACCATGACAGACCGGGACAGAGCAGAACAGACCAGGAGAGACCGGGAGAGAGCAGGACAGACCAGGACAGATCAGGAGATACCAAGACAGACCAGAATAGTCAATATTATGTCTATATTATCCAATCACTTGGAATTATTCAACATCATGTGAGTCATGTGGATTTACCATCCACCGCCATGCGTTCCCGGAGCTCCTGCTGCAGTCGACTCTGTCGGTCCTCCAGCTCCAGCTCTCGAGCACTGAAACACAGCAGAGACTTAAACCTGGATCCTCACAGACCTGAACCTGGACCCTCACAGACCTGAACCTGGACCCTCACAGACCTGAACCCTCATAGACCTGAAACTGGACACTCATAGACCTGAACATGGACTTAAGGTCAGGTACTCACAGTATCATGAGTTCAGATTCATATCGAACCAGAGAGTTCTTCTGCTGGACCAACTGGAACCACCGCTGCATGAGAGCTGGATCATCAGCTTTACCTAGACCTTCAGGGACACAACAACACAGGGTTACTACAAAGTACTACAGTAAAGTTCTCCTGCTAGAGTGTACTGCAGTACACAGAGTACTCTGACCAGTTTTCACCTGTCAAGTGAACCTCGTCGTCATCATTGGATTCTCCCCAATAATCTGACAAACAGGAACAGACCTGAGATCAGTCACATTGTTAACATTCATTAAATTAGTTTGATACAGACCTGTGTGATACACACCTCTGTGATACACACCTGTGTGATATACACCTATGTGATACACACCTCTGTGATGCACAAATGTGTGATATACACCTGTATGATACACACCTGTGTGATACACACCTCTGTGATACACACCTGTGTGATATACACCTAGGTGATACACACCTCTGTGATGCACAAATGTGTGATATACACCTGTATGATACACACCAGTATGATGTACAGTGTTGGGCAAGTTACTCTAAAAAAGTAACTAATTACAGTAACTAGTTACACTGTTACTAACACCATTACTAGCGCAGTTATTCCTATCACTGATGATGTACACCTGTGTGTGTGTGTGTGTTTACCTGCTTCTCCTCTCAGAGCTCGCTCCACTTTCACTCCTTTCTCCTCCAACTGTCTCTGTTTCTCCTCCACATGCTGCAGCTGTCTCTGGATCATCTGAAACACACAGTAGAGTCACCTGTGACACCTGTCTCACTTGTGGCAAGTGTCTGACCTGTGGACCTAGTCTTTGTCTGACCTGTGACACCTGTCTTACCTGTGACACCTGTCTCACCTGCAAGACTGACCTGGTCTCTGTTTCTGTCCTCAGCTGGACCTGGTCTTCGTCTCACCTGAGCCTTGTGGAGTCTCTTCAGTTGTTCCTGTTTGGCCTTTCTTCGAGCAGCTCTCTGAACTCGTCTGGTGATTTTGGCATCCAGGTCTTCATCTTCGTCCCTCTGGAACATCGTCTCCTTCACGCTCAGACTGGACGGTTCCTTTGGCTGGGACAGGACGCCCACCACCTCCGTGGAACACGAGGACTGTCCATCAGAGTCCTGGATGGGGACTTTGGCTTTCAGGGAGCGTTTCTGAAACAGCACAAACAATGAGATCAGATCAAATCAGACCAGATCAAACCCGATCAGATTAGACCAGACCAGATTAGACTTACCTTGATGGCATATGCGCGTTTAAAAGCCAGAGCATGAGGGACATACAGAGGCTGAAAGACATGAAGCACAAAAACTGTTAAACAGACTCAAAGACTACGATTGTTGTGGAGAAATTGCTGAAGTCAAAGGTCAATGGTGAGGTCAGGAGGGAAGAACGTGTTCAGGAGCCTCTGATGTCTTATGCTGTAATATTTATTGACGCTTGGCCAAGGAGAATTAGAGACACCCTCAAAGTTCATCAGAAGTGCCTGAGTTGGTCTCACATTCTGCCAACTCATGCTGGTGGATAGACTTTAAACCCCAAGATAACACTACAAATACTATACGCCCAGAATTAGCCAAAGGGAATGTCTTTACCCATGCAGGTGTTATTGTCAGCATATTCTAGTCTGGAGACACAGTTGTCTGTTTATGCAGATTGGAATGTCAACGGCAAGCTATCTATTATGTCTAGGAAGGCAGCAATAGGTCTCTTCGACCCTGGCCACCACAGTGTTGAGATAGACTGGCACCTACTGTTCACAGTCAAAGCCAAACAACTAATACTGCAGAGGACCTCAAGGCCCACACGTGACCTCATGTAACCTAAGGATAGAAAATTCCATAATAACAACGACTTCACAGACTCGTCAAAACTCAGACTGGAGTCAGCTGTGATCCACGTCAAGTTTCAAGTCAAGGTGAGCAAACACTGTGTCAGTCAAGTCCAATTCCAGGTCCAGTCTCACAGTTTTTCACATCTCTAAGTGATGACAGTCAGAAACGTTTGGCTGTTTAAACTATCATTTTAGTACAGAGATATTTTGAGTCCAGAGGAGTCCAAACAAGTCCAAATCCAAGACCAAGTCTTAATTTTTGTGATCCAAGTCTGACTCACATCTCAAGGACTCGAACACCAGGTTTGGTCTCGAATATGAAACTCACAGGCACCGAACTTGAAAACCATCATGACAACCTAACACAGCATCTACCATCATGGATACCTGGTGCTGGTCCTGGTTCTGGCTCTGGTCCTCTTTTATTGTGACTCTCTGAATCTGAGACGTAAGGTCGGACAGATCCAAATGCAGCTACAAACATCAGAACAAGACGGTTAGTGTGTGTCTGTGAGTGTGATGTCATAGTATAGTATGATGTCACAGTAAAGTATGTTGTCATAGTATAGTATGATGTATATAGTATTTCTGATTATGACATCGCATTACATCAGTATTTCTAGTTCTGATGGTGATGTCACTAATGTGATGTCACTGGTGGTGATGCCACCGATGGTGATGTCACTGATGTGATCTCACTAATGTGATGTCACTGATGGTAATGTCACTCACATTGTTTCGGACTCTCCTCTGCAGGAGCGTCGTGGAGTTCAAACCAGACTCTGTCAGACTCACACCTGATGACACAAACACAGGAAGTATAATTGTGACCTCATCACCTTTACCTCATTCTGTCCAATGTGTTATATCATCACCTGTAGCTCTCCTCTGATTGGCTGCATCCTTCTTCACCCTGTCTGCTCCTGGAGGTAACGTCCTGCCCCACTTCTTCTTCTTCTTCCTGTTTCCAGAGAACACTGCCCTCCAAAGGGCTCTGGCCCCGCCCCCTTCCATGTCCACCAGCACAGGGGGCGGAGCTTCTCTGAGCTCTTTCAGCTGGAGGAGTGCCTCACCGCTATCTTGTAGGGGGGGGGGGAAGAGGCGAGGGGGGAGGCTGTGGGCTCCTCTATGTCTCCTCCTCCTCACCCCCTTGGACCTCGCTGCCTCCTCATCTGACTCCGTCCCTGTCACCTGCATGAAGAGCGGGTTCTTCTGTGGCAGCTCAGGGGTGACATCATCAAACAAGCCACACCCTCCGGCAACTGTTTCCATGACAATGACAGGTGTAAGTTGTGTGGGCGGAGCTGTGTTGGAGTTAGGCGTGGTAACAAAGGAGGTGGTGGAGGGCGGAGTCTTAGATAAAGATGTGGAGGAGGAGATGCAGGCCATGCTGGAGTCCACAGGTGTGTCACAGTGTGATATGTCACTTCCTGCTGATGACGAAAGCTCCTCCTCTGAGGAAGATGAAGTCACATTGTTGTTACAAACATTTAAAAATCAGACGAAGTCTTCATGTCGAATATACGTGACGATCACAGGGCAAATTTTTAATTAACACCAGCTGATCAGCAGCTTGTTAAAATGATCACATGACTAACGGACAGCGGAAGCTTCATGCTCGATGTTAAAACTGTGAATCTGATCTTAAATTCTATCTGTCTCCTCCTCTAACAGGAGCCACAGGCCGGACTGTCGCTCCATGTCCGGGGGACTGTACTCGCCCTCTACCAGCAGGGGGAGATATGACGTCATCATTACATCACAACACAACAACACATGGCATCACAACACATGACATCACAACGACACATAACATCACAACAACACATGACATCACATCACATGACATCACAACATTTCAGAGGATTCAAACTAGAGACATGACAGGAAACAGAGACTCACTGTTACTGGACTCCACCTCACTACTTCCCTCCTCCCCTTCCACCTCCTCCTCTTCTCCCTCCTCTTCTTCTTCCTCCTCTTCTTCCTCCTCCTCCTCCTCCTCTTCTTCTTCTTCTTCTTCTTCTTCTTCTTCTTCTTCTTCTTCTTCTTCTTCTTCTTCTTCTTCCTCTTCCTCCTCCTCCTCTTCCTCATCTCTCAGATGGAGCTGCAGCGTTTCCTTGCGTGAGGCTCTGGCATCCTCTGAGGTCACATGACACAGTTGGCTGCTCTCTGAGCTGAAACACAAAGTAAACTTCATTGTTTTGTTTCATGTTTTCGTCTTGACGTACCGAGCCGACTCACGTGGATCTGTGGTCCAGGTTGAACTGGGTCAGGGTTTCCTCAGTGACCTCCTCGGGCTCCTCCAGCAGCTCCTCCTCCACCCTTGTTGAGCTCTGCCAGTTTTCAAACTCAATCCTCTCCAGTGTCACCGCCGCCATCATGGATACACCTGCCAACACACCAACACAGCCACACACACACACAGGCACACACAGAAACACACACACACTAAAGCCCACATTAATCCGAGTTATGGAGCATGCTCAGTGTCAACAGGTGAAAAGACTTCAAGGACAACAAGTGAAGTGAACTCACCTGAGGACCGACGGCAGTCTGCAGAGACCAGAGAGTCTGCAGAGGATGGAGCTGAGGCTAGAGACACCTGTGAGGAAAACAAACGCACATTAAACTTAAAACGGGCGTATAAAACGCAATAATCGTTTTCCTGCTGACACATCAGACAAAACTGGAGGGAATGTGTTGCTAGCAACCACTCAGCAAACATCTAATCAAACAGAAGGAACACCCTCACAACCGCCCATTACCTTGGTAACCACCCAGAACACCCTAGTAACCAAAACGCCATGGTAACAGTCTGGACTATCCTGGTAATAGCTTGGAATATCATAGCAACTACATAGCATGCCATGGCAACGATTGGGAACACCCTAGTAACCACATTTACCACCTAAGTAACCTGCACCCGTAACCATGGTGCTACCCAGGAAAACTATAGGAACCACTAATAACCAGGTGTTGGTATAGTAGTAAGCAAACCACTCCAGGACACTTAGAAACACCTGGAAACATCTGGAAACACCTGGACAGCCTGAGTCACCACGTGTTCCAGGCTGACAGTTGGTCACCTGTTACTAATGGACAAAAACATCATAACAACCATTCAGATTAACTGTAGGAACCTCTTGGACTCAGTTAGTGATCCACGGTACCATGGTAACCACACGGCACAAAGAAGACAGAGATGCAGAGTAAAGAGTACAAGAAGAGTACTTCAGTGTGTCACAGGGAGGCAGGAAGTACAAATAAAGTAGAAGTACTCAAGTAAAAGTATTTGATTCTCACTGTTGATGTTTTGCTTGAAGTTTCGTCAGACTCCAGCATCCTCTTCCTCACCGCTGTCTTGTTCAGACGACAGTCCGCGTGCTGAAGGCAATAAAACCTCCCTGAGACAAGACGAGAACAAACATCAGCTTTTATACAGACGGACCACGCCACTGACCTCAAACTCATCATGTGACCATCACTGTGCTCTGATTGGCTGATTTAACCAAACAAACACACAATACAAGCATTGTGAGGACACACACACACACACACACACACTTGGGGCTTCAACTGTTACTGCACAAAAATATACAAAGATGATCACTTGATGTCATGACATCATCATATGATGAACTGAAATAAATCAAAGTATAAAAGATTCATTTGATAAAAAGTTCATGATTCAATTTAAAATAGAACTCACAGAGTGGTCACACACTTTATTTATTTATTTATATAAATACAGACTGACAGACTGACCTGTGTTGGACAGACTGACTGACCTGTGTCCTGGTTGAAGGCGTAAGCTGCCAGTCTCAGCGTGCTGCTGCACTGGAAACACTGGAAACAACTTCGATGGAAGAAGACACCTTCAGCACACAAACGCTCCATCAGATAAACTCTCTTCTGACAGAAGAAACAGCCCGACAACTGACACACAGACAGGTACACACAGACAGGTGAGGTGAGAAGCAGACAAGTCGCTGTGTCACTTCATCATACTGAGGTAGTTTTAGCTAAGAACACACTGATGCTACCACAAAGCATCATTATGAATGTTTTATGACTCATTATTATTTAATTTATATTTAATATGGTTTAATCATATTTAATTACATTTAATTTATGTTCAATTATATTTAATTATATTATATCATCATATTTTCTTACCAAGGTGACTTCCTCCTGACTCACGACCTGATTTGTTATCCTCTCAGCCAATGAGCTCACTCCACCAGTGTACATCTGCAGACACTGTGATCAAAGAGACAGGCAGTCAGTGAGATAGATAGGCAGTCAGTGAGACAGACAGACAGACAGACAGACAGACAGACAGACAGACAGACAGACAGACAGACAGACAGACAGACAGACAGACAGAAAATTCAATATCAATGATGTGTCCTCCCTACAGGATGAAGAGCATGGACTCTGACTGAAAGCTCTTATGTGCTATGTCTTATCTCTGATGTTGGGTCGTCGGTCTGACCAAACATCAGCTGAACCACAGTTACCCAGAATGCACAGCAGAAAGTACCTGCTCGTTCATGCTGAGGTCGGACTGAAACTTCAACTTCTCTTTGAACCGAAAACTCATCTGTTCCTGCTGACGAGTTCGCTTCCTCTGACGAGGCATTTCCATGGAGACAAACATGATCCAACAGTCAGCACATACTTTATATCTAATATTTCCACTTCTACTTATTGATCACTACTCTTATTGATTACTTAAACAGCGTCGATCACTGCAGCTTCAGACAACATGGATGTGTTCTGAAACAGGAAGTCAAAATTAAAGTCAAATTATCAGTGTTACACTTTAATGATCTGCATGCAATGTAACCGCGGTCAGCAGATTCTGTGGACATAATGGCAGAGGAGAAGAGCGGAGAGGACACTGACAGTGAAGCTAAGAAGAGAAAATGAGAGAATGTTGGCCAAGACAGACCTTAGGTGGCCGCCACGCATGCCTGTAGTCAGAACAGCAGATGCATAAATTCAAATCACCTTCTCCACCTCTGATCCAAGTAATCACCACTGAGCATGGTGTTCATTACGGCCAGTCCCTGACTGCAGCAGAAGTCCAGTAACAAAACACTACCCTTGTTCAGATCAGACAGACCGCTCCTCCCAATCACCCCCCTGCATGTTTCTCCTGAGTGTTTACAGGTTAAAGTCTCCCAGTAGAAATACCCAGATGACGTGGTTCCAGGAGGGGGTGCTGGTTTCCCTTTTCCGACAAGGTGCTGCTGCTTCTTTTTGGATGAATCATTTGAGTCTGTGGATCATGCGTATTCTGCTCTGTCTTCTGACATCATGCTGATTTTATTGAACAGAGAGGTTTTAATGAAACTGCAGTGATGTCATGATTCTATGACACGTCAACCAAACAACAGATATCACAGAGATGTAAACTAATGAATGTTTCAATTTAGGTTTGTTTCTTGAACCTTCAAGCGAGTTTACATGAAGGGAAACTACATGTTGATCTTTCTACTGGTTTCTACTGACTACCAGTTCTTTACCGGCCTCCATGACGACATGTGAAGTGGCGCTGCAGATGGCTGATAGTCTGGAGACTGTTTCGGGGGAGGGGAGCTGGACAGTAGCTCCCCCTGCTGGTCAACATGCAGAGTCACATTCAGTCAAACACAAACAGGGTACAGTCAAATAGTCAAATAAACTTAGCTCCTAAGTCCTTTCCTAACCACTTTTCCTTGACCTCGATAGAAAACATCACAAGGTCAAGGAAACATGTGAAGGAGAGTTCATAAGGAGTTAGGAGAAGATGACTGCGGTGTTCAGAGAATCCGACTGCTCTTACACTTAGACTACGTCATTATGCGACGGCGAATGTTATTGACGTAACCTGTGGTAAAACTACAAAGTCCAAAAGATGGACTACAAAACGCCCATCTGAGATACTAGATACTAGATACTGCCCGTGCGCTCTTAGCATGTAGTTTCATGCAGGAAATATAAACGTGGAAAACCCGGTGAAAATCTGACTTCATTATCAACGTCAGAGTTCAAATAATAAATGAATATTGTCCACCTGTCACAGAAGTCAGATGAAGTGTTTGTTACCTGGTGTGGTCGCTCACCCACCTGTCCACTCATATAGAAACATATTAGCAAGTTATGGCAAAGATATATGATTAATCAGCAACGGGAACTTCATGATGATCTGCAGGACGCTGGATGGCACAGTTCCAAACAGTTTGTACTCTGTGTGTGAACGCAGCTCCACAGTCAACAACAGAACACACTTCATGATCAAAGTTTGACATCACGTCAGCACGTATGGTCATATTCACACGCTCTCTGCTGCAGGCTGCATCACACTCTTTAAACCCATTCATGTTTTCTGGTTGTGAATGAACGAATGGTGTCCCGATTTTTTGTCGCTGCCGCAAGGAATTGTGGGGCGGCATTACCTCCTTTCCTTTCGTAAAGGATGGTCCGGTGTATCCTATCCTAGGAAGCATTGAAGCTCCTTTCCTTCACAGTTAGAGAATTCGAACAGCTCTTATCATGGCAGACATGCTAATACTTCCAGGTCATTTCACTCAGTTAGGAAGATTCCTAAGCAAAATTGACTATTCGACCTCACCCACAGTCTGACTGACACCTGTGTGTGATGTCACTGATCTCACCTGTTGATGTAGAGCTGCTGCAGCAGAAGAAGAAGTCCTGCAGGAAGTCAAGCTTTCGTCCAGTTTTGCCTGCAGCTGACTGGCCATTAGACGCACTCTGGAACGATGGGACCCGTCCACAAAAGTCTCCTCATCCGTAATTGGGTCACATGACTGAAAGCAAGAACTTTATTTGAAGAGAAAACATCAAACTAGAGATTAAAATGAATTTCTGTGTAAACGCCGACCTCCTGCTGCTCTCGATACACTCCACTGGTCTTCATCCTTTTACCACGAGAGTCAGTCTGCTCCTGTGGAGACACAAAGGTGAGACCAGAGAGACAAGAGACCAGAAACCAGAGAGACCAGAGACCAGAGACACCACAAAGACCAGAGAGACCACAAAGATCAGAGAGACCAGAGAGACCAGAAAGACCAGAGACCAGAAAGACCAGAGACCAGAGAGACCAGAGAGGCAGGAGAGAATAGCAGAGACAGAATAACAGAGAAAAGGAACCTTTGGATTTCTCTTTCTTGATGGACTCAGTCCCAGCCTGCTGAGGAGAGAAGCCGGAGTGATGAGAGCTGATCTCAGGTCAGAACTCTGACTCAGACAACCTGAAGCATCAAGAGACACAAACATGACATCATGACATCACAACATCATAACATCATAATATCATAACATCACAACATCACAACATTAAACTAAACAGTGTTGATATCCGTCAGTTGTCTTTTGTCTCATTTGTCACTGTTCTCACCTCACAGCAGGAAAACCCTCCTGATGTCATTCCTGGGATTAAAGCCCAAGGTCAACTGTCTGGTGGCTGGGACTTAACCCATGAGGCCCAGTCAGGCCAGCCTAAAAGAAATGGAACCACCACCCACAGTGACAGACATTAAGGTTAGGTCCATGTTCTGACCGTTCTAGTCATGGAACATGTGGTACCGAGTAGATGTAGTTGATCTCACATATGAATAACATTAGGTTTAGAACCAAATTCTCCTTTTCTGGTGTTACCCAGAACAATTGGGTTGGCTCTGTGTGACTGTGAGCTGCTAAGATGAAGGTTCTGGATGTTTGTGCCTGTCAGGAGTCAGTCTGGAGTCCTGGATGGTGTCCTGGACAGGAAACCACAAATGGTTTCTACAGTACTCCTGAAGGACTTCAGTAATCATGTTGGTGAGAAGCCTGAAGAGGGTGTTTTGGAGGAATGTTCTGACCTGAGCCTGAGTGGTGTATTGTTATTGGACTTCTGTGCTACACATGGCTGTGAGGTGAGGCCAAAGATTGACTGTGGTAATAGCATCAGATCTGTGTGTTTTGGACAAAGAGCTCCTGACACAGAACATCTCATTATCTGTGCAGTCTGAAGACTCAGGGAAGCCTCTTCCCTGATGGACATTTCAGAGGGAGTCAAGAAGCTCCTCAGCATCAAGGCCCAGGTGAGCATAAGATCCCTGGACACTGAAGGTTCTGGATATTGTTGGGCTGTCTTGGTTCACACACCATGTTAGGGTCATGTGGAGGATTTGGTACCTTTGTACCAGCAGACTGAGGACATGGTTCCCATTTTTTTCTTTTTAAGAGTCTGTTGTCATTTTTTGTTTTGTTATTTCAGTGTTTTTTTGGTCAGAGAGTTTCTTCCTGCCTCTCACCTGCAGGGGTCGGCATGTCTTTAAGCAGCTGGTAGAACTGACTCAAGTACATGACCATGGACAGGGAGTCCGGCTCTCCGACCGACGACATTTCCTCCACTGTCAGCAGAGGAGAAATCCCAAACACCCGCTCAGCCACGTCAAAGCCAAGCCACATGTTAGCCTCCACTGCTGATTCATCCAGAGAGTCAAAGTCACTGAGAACAGACAGAAAGTGAGGACAGACAGACAGTCATGTGTCGTGTATGTTATTTCATGCATTTATGTTATGTCATCAGCTGGACATGCAGACGTTTACATGGCATTAGGTCGATATCGATGAATCAGAGCACACAGAGCGAGACCACTCTTCCAGGAAGTAGTCAGGTCGTTAACGGCAACGCCACGGTAACCACGAGTCTGTTCCTGACACCAATTCAGCAGCTGATTGGACTGAGACAACGAATCTGTCAGAGAGGATGAGACAGGAGTCCAGTGACATCACAGAGGATATGACAGGAGAACAGTGAGGTCAGATTTACTTGGATGTAATTGTTGCCGTTGACAAGTTGTGATGTCACAGGTGAACTCACCTTGTCTGAGGAAACTGTGGTATGGCAGACGGATGATGTTACCACAGTTTAGACCTGTCTCCTCTCCTTTGTCCAAAAGGTGATTCACCTGAGAGAAGAAAAAAGACAACAGGTGTTTGTTTCTGTTGTTTGATTGGTCAGCAGAGTGTGTGTCCCTGTGTGTGTGTGTTACCTGAGCAGGTGTGATGAGCAGTCTGTTGATGTTCTGGTATCTCGTCGTTGGGTCGACTGAAAACAAACTGAAGTTCTTCTGAAGGTTCTCTGGACTCGTCTGAGGGAGGAGACGGTACAGGTTCTCTCTGAGAGACAGACAGGAAGAGAGACAGAGAGAGAGAGACAGGAAGAGAGAGATGTCCACAACTTTGTGAGTTTGTGAAAACCGGATCCATATGACAAGACAACCTTCTTCCATCACTCTGTAGTTCAGTTCTGATGATCATTGTTGGGTCTTTGAGGAGTGGACGGGTCAGCATGGGACACCCTGACTGATCTGCAGCTACACAGCCTCAAACACAACAAACTATAATGGACTATGTGACACCTTGTGTGTTAGCGCTGGTCAGTGTGTTATCATCACATATAACAAACTGACCGTTCTGCCAGGACCTCCAGAGGTGCTCCTCCAAGAGACCAACGTCGGATCATCCAGGATGTATCGAGAGCTGCCAGAAACCCTCGACCGATCCCTGTTCCCATTGGCCAGAAAGGCTGCAGAGAGACAGAAAGATAGACTGAGAGACAGACAGACTTAGACACAGACAGGAAGAGAGACAGACAGAGACACATCATCATCTCTGTCTGATTTTAAGGTTGATAAATGAAGCAATATTACACAAGAGGGTGTGCTTTAATGTCATTATTGGAACGAGACTGATGCGGTCAGGTTAGGATCACTGAAGTGCCAATAGTAAGTTAAAGTTCACCCTCAAGTGTATGTAATGAGTCTCATTAATCTACAGACAGACACCTGTCTAACCTCCAACAGACTGTCTCACCTCCAGCAGACTGTCTCCCACCAGTGTGACCAGCAGCTGGTGTCCATGGCGTTGGCGGACCATGGCAGCATTCTCGGATGCGTACATGCAGGTGAAGTCAAACATGGCAACATCCGGCTGACCGTAGTGATTCATGGCGAAGTCCAGAGATGGCAGCTGGTGATTGGTGGAGAAGGCAGCAGCCTCGCAGGCATACATCTGCAATGCATTCTGGTCCACATTCGCCCGAGAGAGGAGCAGCTCAGTGTCTGCGAAGTCCTGATGCAGAGGAAAAAACACTGTGTACACCTGTGTCAGGCATGAGGTTTCACGTGTGTGATCAGGTGTTAGGATTTACCTGTTTAATCAGGTGTGAGCATTTACCTGTTTAATGACTCCTTTCTCCAACAGACTCTGTTTCTTTGCCGTCATCACAAAATAGTGAGTATCATCTTTGTAGTAAACAATGTTCTCCAGATCGATCCCTGGTGGACAGGGAACAAGATGAAGCTTCAAGGTCAAAGGTTCCACTTTATGAAGAACAACAGCATCCAAGTTAAATGTTGTACCAGTTTCCTGTCGTAGAATAATGTCACAATTAAACGCTGTACCAGTTTCCTGTCATAGAATAACGTCACAAATGTTCGTACCCATTTCCTGCTGTAGAATAATGACGTCACTGTTAAACATTTGTACCAGTTTCCTGTCGTAGTTCCTGGAAGAACCTCTGGTTGAATATAAAAGCCACTCCGCTGATCTCCTCCACTTTGGCCTCAGCTGTGCTGTTTCTGTTTTTAAAGTTTGCTGTAATGGCAATCGCCAACTTCCCTCTGAACTCTTTCCTCCTGAAACCTGCTCAGTTAAAGACGGAACAAAGGTTCAATATTGACAATCATTCCTAATTTCATCATATAATGAGAAAAGTGTTGCAATATTACAAAAGTATTGTTAGTATTATTCAAAATACTATCAATACTATTACTGTTGCTACTATTACAAGACAACGCGTCTTAAAGTATTCGTACAAATCCCTGCCATAGTGTAGTGATCAGGTTTCCTCAGAACAAGCTGGACTTTCACGTGGTTGGCGTACCTGGCAAAGTGTTCCTGCGTCCATCGGCTCCAATGATGACATCAAACTGCAGATGACGGACAGGATGAGACTTTGGGCTCACTTCCATTCTCCATCCCACCTCTGCACAGGTACACAGGTGGACAGATCACCAGTAAGCTGTACTCGTTATATCAACTGACACGTGACTTTTCCACTGACACATTTTCAACTCGACAACAATGAGCATTCCTGCCACGTCTTCCATTGTCTTCAATGTAAAGACAGAGGCAACAAGATGAAGAAAGGCAGCTCTGTGAGCCTGGATGCAACTTACTTAAACTACTTTTACTGCTGAGGTGGGAGAAGTCATGACATCCTGCATGGAGGAAGAGGATGCCACACTTCCGGACACCTGCCCAGAGAGAGCAGGATGGAGGAGGGTAAGGAAGGAGGAGTCGATGGCTAGGTGTCTGCCTTCTGCCATCGCTCCTCCCGAAGGCAGACACAGTGGTTAACCGGGGACAGATGCTCCCCACCCACTGAAACTTGAGCCGATAATACAGTTTCCTCAGACTCACCTACAGAAACCTTGTTACAACTTTCACTAGGTCAGATCTATGTCACTAGGCCAGACAGACTATACTGGCCCTCCGGCAGGAGTCTCCTGCCAGTTGGATGTACCTGAAACACCTCCAAAGGAAGTAGCCCAGGAGGATCCTGATCAGATCCTGAACCACCTCAGCTAGCTGCTTTTGACATGAAGGATCAGCGGCTCTACTCCAAGCTTCCTCTGGATGTCCAACCTCATAACCCTGTCTCTAAGGCTAAGCTGGAACACCTGACAAAGGAAACTCATTTCAGCTGCTTGTATCTACGATCTCATTTTTTCGGTCACTACCCAAAGCTGAGGGTTGGAACGTAGATGGAAGATTGAGAGCTCTGTCTTCAGACTCAGCTCCCTCTGAACCACAACAGGCCAGTACAATGATCACATTACTGCTGACATTGCACCGATCCACCGGTTTATCTCATGCTTCATTTTACCAAGATACATAATGTCCTTCGCTTGGGGAAGCAACTCACTCCACATTTTAATGTCCTTGTGGACATTTTATAGATTTAACAACAGTAACTGACAGACAGCAGTCTGTGGTTCTCACTGTGTCTGTGCTGATCTTCCGGTGGCTCCACAAGGTTTTTAAACTCCACACTGACGTGGACTTCAACCCCCAGCAGTAAGGCGACCTTTAGCAGGACCAGCTGCAGCTGACGGATACCTGCAGACAGATAACAGGTGGTGCTTATTATTGGATCAGCTGTTTGGAGAGAGGTGTACCTGATTGCAGACTCACTGATGTGGTCGATGGAGCCGGCGCAGAACTTTCCATAGAACTTTTTGGCACCAAGCCCTCGCAGGTCGTGGATGGTGAAGGGCCACAGGTGGAGGACGTTGTTCCTGGAGAAGGAGTCTCTCTTCTCCAGCAGCACCACTCGAGCTCCCATGAAGCTCAACTCTACCGCCGTCCTCAGACCGCATGGCCCCGCCCCAATGATCACACACTGACCAATCAGAGAGAGAGAAGACAGTAATCACAGGGCAGACATGTATGACAGGGGTGTCAAACTGTTCCACAAAAGGGCCAGTGTGGCTGCAGGTTTTCTTTCCAACTAAGCAGCAGCACACCAGACTTGACTCATTTAATCAACTGATCTCAGCGTTCAGAGGGTTGATTGGTCAAACTGTGTGCTCTTGGTTGGTTGGAACAAAAACCTGCAGCCACACCGGCCCTTTTGTGGAACTGTTTGACACCTGTGATGTATGAAGTAAAGAGCATACTGTGGTGTTGCTGCACACTTGGGCCCTCTGGTACTCCTCCTGAGCAGCTCTGCGGTCCAGTTTGGCCCACAGAGCGTTGGCCTTCCAGTAGTTGAGGCGGTGTTTGATTAGTTGGTACAGGGGCCTCTCAGCAGCGGTCCTGTCCAGCTGCAGATGTTCACACAGCTGGCTGAAGGACCACAGCGCTGCCCTGCAGGTCAACGACGACACAAACTCATCGAACAGCTGCTGAGCGCGGCATTCTGGGTACAGCTCGTCTCCCATGGCGACCCCAAAGGCTGCAGGGCACCATGGGAAGGGTGTCACCTGCTGATGATGTCACTGACAGACTCCAGTTCACCTTCCGACGTCTGAGAGACGATTCACCCTGAAACCGAAACACTGGACAACTCAAGGCCTGGATTCACACACACATTACACACACATACGAAAAGTTTCTTAAATATTAAATTAACATCTTTGTTACACCAACAAATAAAAAATAAATAAAATGAAGTCATTTAATTATTTTGTCATAAAAAATCTTCTTCACAGTATTTGAGTTAAAATATTTAATACTGTCCCTGAAGTACTCTTTGAAACAGATTACTTTGATATAAATTATCTCAATACTTCTTACATCACTTCCTGTCAGGAGGGAAACACCTGAATGAGTCGTTACGTTTCATCAGAACCAGCTGAACAAAAATAATCAGAACTGAAGGTCCAAAATAAAATAGAGGCCGAGACCGAGACTGTCCGAAGTACTGAAAAAGACCCTGATCTGGACCTGATCTGGAGCCGATCTGGATACAAAGTCGTCTGTCAGTTTTGCGTCTTAACGCAGAGCTGCAGCTTTAAATGTGTCACAGTGATGTCACTGTGTCAGGGCATGTGACCAAATGAGTGCGTGTGAATAGAAACAAAGACGCACATAGAGAACAGATCCATCAGTACCAAGCACCAACAGACACACACACACAAACACACACACACACACAAACACACACACACTTTCTCTGACTTATTTCTAATTAACAAATTGAGCTGATTTTCCCAACATATAAAGAACAGAAACATTAGACAAACATGAAACAAAAATTAGGCAAACATCAGACAAACATGAAACAAACATTAGACAAACATAAATGCTTTAAATTAATTTAAATAAATTGGATGAATTTAAAAAGTGAGGAAGTTCAGGACAAACGTCAGTCAGGTAGAAACAAACAAACACACCATCACGTTTATGACACACACACACACACAGTCTGAATATGTTAATGTATTGTATGAATCGGTGTGAACTCACGTCTCAAAGCTGCTCTTCATCTTCATCTGCTGCAGTCGCCGTCTAAATCCACTATAATCTCTCTCTCTCTCTCACACACACACACACACACACCCACACACACACACACACACACACACACACAGAGTCTGAAGTCACGGGGCGGAGTCTGATCTGCTCTGACCCCACCCCCAGAGGACAGACAGTAATCTGTCTGAGGTAACAAGATTAATGAGCAGAGATCACCGTCAGGCGTCACATCCTCACGTCCTCCAGAGGGAAGCTGATCATCAATCAATCAATCAATCAATCAATCTGATTTCTGATACCTTTATTGATCTTTTATTATTGAGACTTTTCATCAGATCAATATTTTATTGCAGTATTTATGATTTAAAATCATATTTCTGTTTCTTTGAATCTTTTCTGTGAAATAAAAATAGTTATTTTTTAATGAAGACAAAACCTTCAAACGTTTGAAAACTTTCATTTTTATTTTAAAAATATTTAAATCAAATTCGTACAGATTTACTCAGTTACACTTCAAGTTACTTGAAGTCTACATTTACTGCACAGTTTAATCAGCAGCGTGAACTCCCTCTAGTGTTCAATGGAGGTCACTGCGGTCAGAACTGAACAGCTGAACAACTGACATCATAAATAAAATGTTTTAAACTAATAAAGTCTGTTTAAGTTAATTAATTTATTTAATTAAAGTTTGTAACTGTAAAACAGTTTGAATAATATGACAAGTGACTTTAATTAACAATAAAAAAACAAACAAAAGACAGAAACAGCTGATAATTCACATATTTTATATCTTTGATCTTTAACAACAATGTAACAATAAAATGACAAACAGGTAACAGCTTGTTTTTATTAAAGTCATCAAGAGTTTTGCTGGAAAAAAACATGAATATGAATATATTAATTAAATTAATGAATAATAAATAATGAAACAGACATGGATATAAATATATTAATTAAATTAATGAATAATAAATCATGAGACAAACATTAATATAAATTTATGTATTAAATGTGTGTTTCTCACCAGCAGTGCTCGTCCTTTCGTCTCTATAGGCAGCAGAAAGTTTCCCACAGCGCAGATCACACAGGCCACCGCGAACGGACTGAGTGCCTGAATCACAGACTTAGACATCAGCACCTGAAGTACACACAGAGTGATGTCAAACACCTGAAAACTCACCTGAAACTCCCCTGATTGACTCCTGAGCAGGAACTCACCTGAGCGATGAACGGAGCAATCATTCCTCCAATCCGACTGAACGACGTACAGAAACCCATCCCCAGAGACCGGGCCGCTGTGGGATACACCTGACAGACAGAACACACATCTTACCTGATACCTGGATCAATGGAAACCTCCACCAACACCTGAAGAGCATACACATACCTCAGCAGTGTAAATATAAACTACATTAAAATTCATGGAGACCAGAGAGCGGAGCAGGAACAGCAACACCGTGAACCCAAACCTGCAGACAAAAACAGAACCACACTGAGAGACCTCATAAACCTGCACCAGGTCAAAACTCAGGTCCCCATAAGTCAGTGAGGTCAGAACTCAGGTCCTCATAAATCTGGACCTGGTGCTGTCTGAGGTTCTTACATGGTGGTACAGATGTTGAGTATCATGAACAAGATGGCAGACAGTAGCTGCAACACTGTCAGACTCTTCTTCCGTCCAAACACGTTCAGCAGACAGATGTTTATCGGGACCACTGGTGAGACAGAGGAGGACGGAGAGAGACAGAAGAGGACAGAGAGAGACAGAGAGAAAAGAGGACAGAGGAGGAAAGAGGGAGACAAAGGAGGACAGAGAGAGACAGAGGAGGACAGAGGGAGACAGAGGAGGACAGAGGGAGACAGAGAAGGACAGGATGTGTTACACCACAAACTAAACTTGTCAATAGAAGATGTTGTCTGTGTGGAGTTTGGTTGGTGGTACTCGTCATCAGCAGCTCAGTCTTGGACTTACGTGCAACCTCTCCGAGGCAGCTGATGAGCAGCGTCTGGTAATCACTCAGTGCAAAGGGGATGCAGTAACACAGTCCGTCCTCGTGGTGGTGTTTGACCTGATGCTCTTGGTCTGCGTCCGTAATACACAACAAGTTCTTCTCCAACAGCTCTGAGCTGCTCAGCACTGATCCGTAATAAATGAAGGAAGCCACGAACCTGATGGACCGACACCACAGTCAACCTGATCCAGACTGACCCAGACCTCTGATCACAGGCAGCTTTTAACTCTGGCAAACATTTGTCTGTTGAACTCTGTACTTTTATTTTCTGCCTAAATGAACACGATGTAACCACTGACAGTATAAAAGAATCAGCCAGCCTTAAGTGGAGGTTTGAGAAACTGCAGTTTTTGGTACTTCCTGTGTCGCCTTCACTTCACAGTGGAGGTTAATGATTGAGGTTCAGTTCTGGGTCAGATTCTTCCTGCATTAATAAACTTTCCCTTGTTTCCATTACTCCTCTATGCAGACGATACACTGTTATTTATTCCAGCCTAAAGTACTGTTGAATTGGATGTATTAATTTAATCAGAGATAATTAGATTTATATAGATAAAAAAATGTGACTTCATATAGATCAGGTCTGAACATTCAAACTAAAAACAAAAATATGACCTGTTGAGTTTTTGAAGGAAGTATCTCTGAAGTGAAACGACTGACCTGGATACAGTTTACAGGCTCCTTTCATCACATCTTTATTGTAACCTCTATAAGAGCATCAGGGCACCATGTGTCCTGTGAGTTTAAGGTGCCAACCCAGACGTACCCAGTTTGAGTCGGGACAGGGAGCGCCTCTCATATCACCTGTAATATGTGTAATATTAAGTAAGTAGGAAGTGAAGCGTTACCATGAATACCAGAGCAGCAAAGACGTCCTCCTGAATGATGGACTGAGCAGAATCCTCCAGCTGCCTCTCTCTTTCTAAAAGTACAGAACATCACAGACAGAAAAATACATGATGACAAACCAGCTCACAGGACATAAAGACTCATTTGGTTTAAATCTGTTTCAGTAAATAAACAGCTGCTCTGATGTGTGCATACTAAAACTTCATAGGACCCTTCATGTTAAGGGTTCATGTTAAACTAACCCTCACCCTAACCCCAGACGTACCACAGCCGGCTCCACCAGACGACCCGGAGGAAGAGACGCTCGGTTCATTTTAGCGATTTTCTCCAAAGTAGCAACAGCAGCCTCAATATTTCCTGCTGATACGTTATAACGAGCCGACTCAGGAATAAACTGAAGAGAGAAACAGGTGAGAACAGACAGACAGGTGAGGACAGAGACATACAGGTGAGGACAGATAGGTGAGTAAGAGATGTCACCTTGAAGAGGAAGATCAGGATGATGCTGGGCATGACAGAGATCCGGATCATCCACCTCCAGCCCAGAGTGGGAACCACCAACATGCCCAGTAAGATGATCAGCATGGAGCCAGTCATCCAGAAGATCTGACACACAGAGACAGAGAGCATGCTGGGAGATGAACTGATGACATCACACACCTGTCAAGAACTGAGAGTGAGTTTGACACCTGTATGAACCTGATCTCTCTACAAAGATCCAAACAGAAAAATGCAGATCTACATCTGAGTCAACTCTGTCAGCCCGTAGCCCTGATCAACCTGTAGCCCTGAATCGACTTGTAGCCCTGGATCATGGATCTGGAACTGATGTGAAATATTAAATGTAATTAAAGAGTGAAAGCAGTCTGAAGTGACTCACAGAGGCCAGAGGCAGCAGGAAGGCTCGATACTTTGCAGGGATGAACTCTGTCTTCAACACAAACCTGAAACAACAAGCTGGCATTATTTATAATGTGTGTATGTGTGTATGTGTGCATGTGTGTGTGTGCGTGTGTGCATGTGATCATGAGTGTGTGCATGTGTGCATGCACTGACCCCTGTGACACCCCTGCGACGCCACAGCCCACCATGCTGCGCAGGAAGATGAACCAACCGTACGATGGAGCGAATGAGGTGAGCAGAGAGAAGTACGCACTCCACACGAAACCTCCAAACACCACCTGTACATACACAGTACACACACAGTACACAAAAATCTGTTGTTCGTGTGTGTGTGTGTGTGTGTGTGTGTGTTAAACAGTTAGTGACCTTCCAGCGTCCGTATCTGTCAGCGATGTATCCTCCAAAAACTCCACAAACCATGAAACCCAGAAACACCACCTGAGACAAACACTGCAGTCAGCATACAACAATATACAATACTATCTACAGTATCTACAGTGTAATATACAATACTATCTACAGTACTACAGTACTGACAGCGTAATATACAGTACTATCTACAGTATTACAGTAACATGTGACTCACTGTGGAGACAAGAGCGACCTGCCAGTCATCCAGCTTCCACTCACATCGAATTTCAGGAGAAACTACAGCCAACAGCATGATCTCCATCGCCTCCACTATCTACATACAACATACATCATATAACACACATACATCATACATACATTATACATACATCATGCAACATAAAACATACAACATACATGAACATATTTTAAAGTTTAAAATAAAACCAAACTGTTGAATTCAAATACAATAAATTAAGATAAATTACAGTAAATTTCAGTCTGTTATCGACTATCATGTGTTATCGCCTGCTGATGTCTATTATTGTCTGTCGACATCGATGTGTGTCGTTGTCTGTCATTGTTAGTTAACTGATCAGTCTGTTGACTTCAGGTTGTTTCGTACGTTGGCGCTCCCCATGATGACGAACAGCAGGATGTGAAACCGACCGAAGCCAATTGTTTCCACGGCTTCTTCGACAGTGAACGTCTCATCAGCTGCTGCACAAACACAAAAGTACATTGAACACATCACACAAAAATACAGATATTATATTTATATTTATGTATGTTTAAATTTGTTTTGTCTTTGAGCTGCAGAATATTTAAACTTTCAGACATAATCATTTGAACATTTTAAAGAATCAGTCAGATTTTTTCAGTTCTGCTGCCGCCTGGTGGATGGAGGGAACACTACAGAGACATCAAACAGCTGATTCATGTTTCTCCTCAAGTGATGAAAATATTTAAATATATTGATCATTAAACAGAAATATCAATCAAATATTGATCGTACTGATCAAACATCACACAGCTGGGGGGCCTCTTAATGTCAGACTCACTGGTGTTGTTTTTGCTGCCCTGCTTCTTGTCTGCAGGTTTTTCCTGCAGTTCCACCTCCTGCAGGTGGATGGCGCTCACCAGCTGAGTCTTCGAACCATCACCCATCCTGAAAACACACAAGGCTTTATCACAGTGTGTGGGCCAGAACCAGGGCTGTGGTCCAATGTTTGTCTCATGAAGGTTCCTCACTGAAGTATTAACATGTCTAACATATTAGCATGGAGCTTCAATGCTTCGTTTATTATCTCCTTTAGCATAGGATACATGGACCATCCTTTAGGAAAGGAAAGGTCATCCCACAGTTCCTTAAAATGGATGCAGCGTTCATTAAACCATCAGTGTGTTTAAACTCTGACAGCCTGCAGCAGAGAGCGTGTGAATATGAACATACGTGTTGACGTGATGTCAAACTTTGATCATGAAGTGTGTTCTGTTGTTGACTGTGGAGCTGCGTTCACACACAGAGTACAAACTGTTTGGAACTGTGCCATCCAGCGTCCTGCAGATCATCATGAAGTTCCCGTTGCTGATTAATCATATATCTTTGCCATAACTTGCTAATATGTTTCTATATGAGTGGACAGGAGGGTGAGCAACCACACCAGGTAACAAACACTTCACCTGACTTCTGTGACAGGTGGACAATATTCATTTATTATTTGAACTCTGATGTTGATGATGACGTCACATTTTTCACCGGGTTGTCCACGTTTATATTTCCTGCATGAAACAACACGGTCAGAGCGCGCGGGGAGTATCTAGGAAGTAACTCAGATGAGCGCTTTGTAGTCCATCTTCTGGACTTTGTAGTTTTACCACAGATCATGCCAATAACATTCGCCGTCGCTTCATGACGTAGTCTAGTGTAAGAGCAGTCGACTTCTCCTAACTCCTTATCACCTCTCCTTCACATCTTTCCTTATGACATTTTCCATCGAGGTCAAGGAAAAGTGGTTAGGAAAGGACTTAGGAGCTAATTTTTTTTACTTTTCGACCGTGACTGTAACCCTTTAAATGTCAGTGTGATGATGTGAATGATTCATTATTTAGTACATAAAAAGTGGATGTGGTGTTGGTGCCTCTTCAGTGTTACTGCAGCTCTCTCCGCTCTGCTCAGTCAAGCCGCATGTTCATGTTCAGCTGCATAAACACACTAACAGTTGTTTTTGTTTTTGAGGACATGTTTGTAAACAAGCACCTCTTCAAAGACACATGAAACACAAGATGTCTTTGAACAATTAGTAGTTTTCACAGCACAGTAAAAAACCCTGAATGAGGACAATAGGTCTAATTTGAGCAAAATAAAGTATTATGGTGCAGGGAAGCCAAATTCTAATGTCAAACTATGAGGACGCAGGAGGGTCATTTGGAGCCAGTCTGAAGTTGTTTCAGAGATTTATGAAATAAATATTGATGTGATGATTTTATAGCAGTTTGTTTGGACGTGTACATTTTTACCATGAAGGTGTGCAGAGGAAGCAAAATGCATCAACACAGTTTAAAGACATTTAAACATTTTACTAAAGAGAAAAGTTCAGGACACAAACTGAAACAGACAAAATGATCAAAAATAAAAGTCGAGAGAAATGTGAACAAATCTGAACGTTTACAGGGTCAGTTCCGGTTCCGGTGTGTTCCTTTTACCTGCTTCCAATGGGAACTGAACTTCATCGTGTCTCAGTGTTTTAAATAACTACCGAGCCGAACTCTTTAACACAGTCGGTTCTGACGATTTCTGACGTGTTTGGATTTTTTCAGATGGCACGAGTCTGAAAAAACTGAAAACGATAGATTTATGAAACGGGTTTGGCGGGAAGAGTTCGGAATTAAATAATAAAGTTATGAGTAAGTCATTTGGACAGAACCAGCGGACACACTGTGGACTGTTACCGGAACGCCGTGAGTTCGAAGTCTGCAGGAAGTTATCGATAAACGCGAGCGTGGTGCGTTCAAGGCCCTGAAATCAAATTTCAATGAGTGAACCTGTCTGTACTCACGTCGGTGCTTTTTATTGATGAAGCGTCAGTGTTGTGTCATCATGCTGTACGAGATCTTTAAACGTCACTCCGCCTGAATCCGATCAAACTGTTGTTCACCTGTTCAGGTGTATCAGGAAGTGTCAGCGTCATCGTCACTGAGGAACCGGAGGGGGGAGGGGTGGGAGGAGGGATGGGCGGGGGGAGGTGTTTAAAAACTTCAAAACAAAAAAACTCAAATCAACAAAACATAGTTTATCAGTTTATATTATAATGATATAAGACATAAACAATATTAATTTACTGTGAAAATACTGACTTTACTCTGAAAATACTGACTTTATTGTGAAAATAATGTGACTTTACTGTAAAAATACTGACTTTATTTTGAAAATACTGTGACTTTATTGTAAAAACTTCTGCGACTTTACTGTGAAAGTGTCTTCCTCCTGTGTTGTAATGTATGCGTTTCCATGTTAACCCCTATGTAGTAAAGTGGAGGACTCCTGGGTTTGAACACGTCTCTTTAATGTTTGTGAACACAATCTTTCTGAACTGAAACACCACAGGAAGCAGCTCATACAGCTGCTGGTGAACAGGTGAGACTGCTGGCAGTGTTCCCGTGTCACACTTTGACATTAAATTAACTTCAGGCTCTGTTTCCTCGACGCAGCTTCATTCAGTTACCTGGACTCAGGTGACCACACCTGGTCTGGGTGAACTTAGTGAAGGTGCGTGTTGGAGCGGAGTCCAAAGACGGACAACAGGAATGTGGTTTGACCAGATCGAAACCTGCACAGAAGTTCTTTCATGACAAAACTGACGACTCAGGCTACCTGATGGTTCAGAAATCAGCTGGTTTCAGAGCAACGACCAGTGTTAAGATGAAAGATGAAGAAAGACCCCGAGCATGGGGAGACCTAAACATTTATTCCTGAGGAACACCCCCCAGTGTATGTTTCACATCCCTTTGTCTGTTGTCTTTTGTTTGTTTGTCTTTGTTGGTTTTCTGGCTTAGTTTGTAATCCGAGTATTAATGTTTGAGCGGCCAATCGTTTGTCTGCTTTAACTTTTCACAAACTTTTAAAAAGTTCTACAGACTGCAGAGGAAGTTTTGGACCAAACCTCTATTCTCTAGATATTTGCTGATTGCACCAGAGGCCTGAAACGTGCAAACATGACAGTGACTTCTTGTTTGCACAAGTCGTTGTATTGTTTGTCAAATAAATGTTTGTGTTAGAGGATTATGATGTTTGCGGTCTGGACATGTTGGAACCAGCTGGGTGTCAATCTTTAGTTTTGTCATGAGGAAACGTCGGCAGGTGGTCGCCAGTCGTCTGCTGGATTCTCACTGAGGATCGCAGATCTAGAAAACACAGAAAGTGAAAGTCTAGAAAACACTGAAGGAAACATTCAGGAGGAGTTTGTGAAACCTGCAGAGAGCAGCTTGAATCAGAGTTTCTGCAGGATTTCAGTTGTTGTTCATGTTTCGTGTGATCTGACGGCATTCAGACACACTGAGTTGTTGAATTAGCACCATGTGATCCTGTAGGCATGGCCAAGTCCTACAGTCCTTGACTGACAGGTGCTAGGTCCAATCAGAAAGTTTCCAGAGTTCTGCAGTTAGTTTCTGGTCCATGAAGAATGTGTTGCCTGGCGGATCTTTGAGTCCGTTCAGCAGAGCAATCAGAGATAAAATATTTTCTATATATTATGTTTCTATTAAACACCATATCCACTTTCATCGATACACTGTTGACTGGAACCATCTTTATTAGATTCAAAAATATCTTTTGGAAACAAAAACATGATGTTTCATGACGTCTTTTTTTTTTGTCTGGATGGACGATGGTTTGATGGCACTCTTTGCTCACTCTTAACTTGATGTGGAACAACTCTTTACTTATTTAAATTTTGATTTTAACATCTTTAGCAGCATGCTAACATTAACTGGAACATCACAAGTAGCTAAAGCCTCAAACTTAGTCAAACATGCTGAAGGAGATCAGAGAGCAGAGACGAATGAACCTGACCGACTTCTTCACAACACCGCGGAGAAAACAGCCACCTAGCAGAACCAGCACCTGAAAAGATAAGCTGAACTTAAAAGTCCCGAATTCCACACACTTTGACACAGACTTTGAACTAAATGGGGCGTTGATCATCTAACAGTTTACTTTTCTAATGAACAGCCTCACAGGGCGCTAATAAGGCAGCTACTGCTTCCCATCTGCCCCACATTTCTGTCCTGGATCTTTTTTGTTTGCCTTGTTATGGATATATGACGTAGTCCTCCAACCTCCTGCTACACTGATAACATTACATTAGTTTATTTACAGCAGGGGGCGCTGATGTGTCTGTTTTAGCCTTAACTTGAGGTCCTGGTTGTGATGAATGATTGGCGTTCATTCTCCGGTCCCGTATAGAAACAGACACCTCTGTCACGCAATAAACTTCCTACAGCGTTCTGCCCACAAACTGATGGATGCAACGAATCAGCGATGGATAAACTTTATATCAAAGAGATGCATTAGCTGTAATTTTTTTTCATTGCCACCGATACATAAACACGAGCAGCTACGATAAGCAACGTCTCCACGGAGAAACAAGCGCCGGCTCAAAATCTACAGCGAGCTCAAACACAAGAGGAATACAACCATAGAACAGTAGTTTGGTCTTTTTTTTTGATCAAAATAAAGGATTTAAAGTATACTTTGATATATAAGCAATAAAAAATAAGTAACATCTCAATACTCCAATAATAACTCTTACAATAATATTGTGCTCATTGGGATTCTATCTCTTTACAGATATTTAAATTCATTCTTATAGATATATTTATATATATATATATTTTTTTTTTTTCCTGTTTTACGTCCCTTTGCTTTAGGAACGGTACGCCGTGTCCAGCTGTTGACAGTGCAAAGACCTCATTGATATGATTTATGAACAGAGACCTGTTCCCTGTGGCTGATGGGAGTGTGGAAGGCAATAAGTGGTCAATGAGGAGATGGTATGAAGCTGACAGTTAGCACCACAGAAGGTCCAGAGGAACAATCCACTTCAGAACTTCAGGAGGGGCAATCAACTCGAGAAGGTCAGGGGGGACCATCCACTTAGAGGTTCAACCCTCTAGTCCAGAAGGTCTGGAAGGACGATCCACTTGGATGGTCAGAAGGGACGATTTGCTTCAGAAGTTCAAGAGGGACCATCCTCTCCAGAACAGCCCAGTGGGTTCTTCAGAAGTAACAATCTTTTGAGAGGAACAATTCGCTGTTACAAAGGTAACAGGTACAAAGAGATTATCCACTCCAGAGGTTCAGGAAGAATCTGACACTCCAGGACAAGAGGGACAAACTGTTCCAAAACTCAAGGAGGAAAAGGTCTGGAGGAACAATCTTATCCAGATGATCAGAATGAATGATCTGCCCCACATTTCAGGAGGTACCGTCCACTCCTGCAATGTCAGGAGGGACAATCTGGTCCAGAAGATCTGGAGGGACGTTCCCGATGATCCGGCCCAGAATTTCAGGAGTTAACTGTCGCTCCAGAAGTGGGTTAGGGGTAGGAAGCACTTCAGTCGAAACATGAAGAGTCAAACTCCCATCTAATGAACACAGAGCTGAAGGATGACGAACAGACAGATAGGACCCTGTTAAGTACCGGAGATCTTTCAGTGAGGAGACACTGTCTCATTTTCCAGACGTGGATCATGGTCCAGTGTTATTTTGGGTTTAGCGGCACAAACGTAGATTATTTCAGAAGAGTCCAGAGTATAGATCAGTTAGTTTTATGGTTTGAATCCAGTCCTTGCTGACTCTGAGTGGTTTGAAACAGGAATGGTTGAAACCAGTTTAGTCCTGATACAAACCAGTCTAAGGGTAGCTCGTCACTGCAGCCTGTTTTTGAGCCAATCGTCGCAGTTCCTCCCTGATAGCCTTTATTAGGGAGGCTGAGGTGTGGGCTGAGGGTGAGGCGTCTTCCGGTGGGTATTCTGGTGTCGGTGAAGTTAGTAGGAGAGGTGGAGCCGACGGATCCCGCAATGAGGAGCTGGGCATCTGGAAAACAGAGGAAGAGGAAAACTCAGGAAACGACAGCACCTGTAGGGAGAAGGGAGAGAAGGTGAAGAGGGTCAGGTCGAGTCCAGAGACAAGATCCAGAAAAAAGACAGTCATGTCAGTGCTTATTATCCTCATCAGGGTCACTCAGTACGTTTACATGCAGCAAGAAATTCGAATTTCTGATCGTATCGGACTTAGTTCGGACTTTTTAAAGTGCTTGTAAACACCTTAGTCCGATCTACTTCGGACCTATTTCAGACCGAATCGGACATCTCAAAATCGGATAAGAACACCTAGATAATTCGTTCATAGTCAGATGGATCTAAGCGGATTTTGCGTTCTGCGCATGTGCGACATTTTCCGCTGGGGCTTTCACCCGGAAGCCGAAAGATCCGTTGTTCTTTTTATGCATTATTAGGATGAAAATAATGCACGAAATGTGCGCAGCTGTAGCATCGTCAATCTCCTCGTGTGTAATCTTTGTTTGAATGCCTTCAGATATTTTGTTATCGCTGATAAGTAGAGGTCAACCGAAAGTGGCTCTTTGTTGAGAGGGCTACAGCGACACCTAGCGTAACAGAGTCAGCCATGCTCCGGCCGTTTATCCGATTCTCTGAACAGCATGTATACTCAGACAAGTGATCCGGTCTTACGCGTGTCATTATCTGATACGATCAGAAATTCGAATTTCTTGCTGCATGTAAACGTACTGACAGTGGAGCTGGAGCCTATCGCAGGGCTTATAGGAACAAACAACCATTCACACCTACAGTCAATTTAGAGTCACAAATTAACTTATTAAGTGCATATCTTTGGACTGTGAGAGGGGGCCAGAGTACCGGAAAGAACCCGAAGAACAGGAAGAACTCCACACAGAAAGAATCAAGTCAAGTCAAGTCAAGGTTCAAACCAGAAACCTTCTTTCTGGGAGGCGACAGAGCTAAACACTGCACCACCATGCAGCCCCATTAGGAGAAAAAAGTCTGGTTCTGGTTCTATCTTTATAGTTTTTACCATCAGATATAATGAAGAAAACAAACTTTCTGGACTGGCCTGAATATATTCAGTTTGCACTTGTCTAGTCAGTACTGGACAGGCCAGGGCTGTATTGGTTTGGACTTGGCCCAAAATTAACTCACACTCTCTCTGCTGGCTCCTGGTCTGGACAGGTCCTGGTCTGAGTGCTGTTGGTTCCAGCTGGAGCCAGTAGGACCCGACATGCTGCGACCCACTCCGGGGTATGCACCAATCTGACTTGACAAACCCACTTGTGTCAGGTGGTGGAGCTGTGCACCTGGAGGTCAACAAACAGATTTAAGGGTCCATCTGGAGGGAAGGTTCAGGTGAATGCAGGAGGCGGGGCCTCTTTAATGACAGTAGTGTACCTGTGAACCTTCACAACTAAAACTACTAACATCACAAACATTGTGGTTACTGATGAGCGTACCTGTGCTGCCCCCTACAGGTCGAGGTCTGGACGAGGAGGGGGGGTCCTCATACTGCCCTCTGTTGGAGTAAACTGACTCCTGCAGCTGGTCTCCAGTAGAAACGTACCCTCCTGTGCTCAGGCCTTGCCTGGATAAACACAAAGCATCAGTACAGGGTCCAGACCACAGACTTGGACCTGGCTTTAGGTGTCGGGTCACTGACCTCTGCAGCAGGCCCTGGACTGACGTGGGAGACATCCCCAGCTCTGCGTATCTCTGCAGAAAGACAAGAATAAAATTAAATCTGAATATGAAGCGTGACAAGACAAAAGGCCGCAGGACGACACACTCACTGCAGAAAAAGGACTGTGAGAGGGGCCTGCTGGGTAAGAGTCCCACTGCCTGCCCAGAGGGCAGGCCTGTGGGGAGTGGCTGGGAGGAGCGGGGCTTACCCCGCTTACCCCGGCGCTGCCCTGTGAGGACGGTGACACCAGGGCAAAGGCATCATCCAGGAGGGAGTGCATTTGCTGCCGCGCCTCCTCGATGGACGGCTGAGGGGGCATGTAGGGCGGTGGAGCTGGGGCGGGGTCAAACACCTCATCTGTGGGGGAGGGGCTCCCATGGTCCGGCGGCAGGTCAGGGTCCGACTATAAGAAAGAAAGAAGACTAATATACGTCCAGATTCAACAGACTGAAACAAATCTACAAACTGATCCTTCAGAGGCTTCCTGTGGATCCTGAGGAGCTGCTAACGGGTTAAACTCTCACCATGTAGGCCACGTTGTTGAGTCCTGGGTACTTCCTGTAGGTGGCGCTCTGATCGGTGAGCAGCCGGTCTCTGTCTGTATCAGGTAAACTTCCTGGTCCTGGCTGAACCCGGCGGCCCCGTGGAGAGCGCCTCCCTCTGGACGGACAAACACAAACATATTTCATGATAAACCTGGTCATTACGAGTCGTGACAAGGATTCAGGTGTTGTGAGTATAACCTCCTCCTGGAGTCAGTGGGCGTGGGCGGTGAGGCAGCATCGGTCTGCAGGATGCAATCCATGTGGTCGTGGGCGGAGCTGTAGAGACGCTGTGCAACGTCGCCCTGCACCGGTCCGTCTCCAAACGCATCCATGATGTCGTCCATGGAGGGAAATTCGCACTGGCCCCGCCTCTTGGCGCGCTGCCGGAGTTTGTTCCTGTGATGCTCGATCTCTGACTTGTGTCTGAGCGCCACCTGCAGGGGAGAGTCAATGATGTCAGACGAGTTTAGAAAGTCCTGCAGCGGTTTTGGCCGTGAACGTCTCACCTCTGTGTTGACCTTCTCGGTGAGGGTGGGGCTCGGCTGGGATGGGGCATGCGGTGGGCTCGGGCGTGGCTGCATGGCAATCAGCTGCACCTTGTTGGCCTGGCGACGCGTGCCATCAGACGAACCGCGGGACAGACGGTCTACGTGGTCAAAGATGGAGGACGAGGAGAGAAGCTCGTCAGGACCGCTGCCTGACGGAGGAAGAACGGCCAAAGGTTAGAGTCAACAACGCGAGACAGAGATTTAACCTTTCAAACCAACAAACGCCTGGACCTGAGTCTTTGAGGTCATTTTAATGAATAACTGATGAGAGGTTTGGACATACTCATCTTGTTCCTCCCTTCAGTCAAGCAGCGTTAAGAAAAAAACAGACGTTTGTTAAAAAACATGAATCTCTTTTCACATCATTCTGATGATGTCACTGTGTCTCTGACCATTCTTGGGCATCTTCCTGTGCTGTTTGCCCTCACTGGGTGTGGCCACAGGTCGAGTACTTTCTTCTGCCGATTCTCTGCCACTTGATTGGTCGCTGCCTAACGAGTCGCCATCTGACGGGCTGAGCCTGAAAAATCAGAGAACAAGAGTGTTATCATCTGTGACATCACATTTTAACGAGCAAATCAGATCAAACAAACAAAACAAATATAATGTTCTAAATATGTTGTGAGGACATTCTGTGTCAGACCTGCCCCTGCGGCGTCCAGACCGGGCCGCCTTGGTGGATGATCCTTTGGATTTGGGGGTGTTGAGGTCTCCGCCATCAGAGGGCGTGGCCTCCTTGACGGGGATGGGCAGAGGGCCGGGCTCTTGGATCACCATGATGTCATCTTTGCTGTGCTGACCAAGGTGAAGTTTGGCGAAGTCAAAGCCTTTGACGCTTGGAGCCTGAAGCTAAAAGATGACAGGTTGGCAGTTAGCAAGGACGAATACGACAGGAAACAGTTTACCACTTTCTGTTGACCTCTGACCTTCTGACGCTGCTGGATGGTGTTGATGGCGTCTGGCTGGAACTCAAGCTTCTCCGAGCCACACAGCTTCCAGTAGAGGATGATGATGATGAAGACAGCGAGCAGGACGGGAACAACCACGCCCACAATCAGCCAGATACTGCTGCTCTGAGTCTCCGCTGGGGGGACAGACTGGGTCTCCACAGCTGGAGACAGGTGAGAGGGAAGAGACAGGTGAGACACAGGTGAGAAGTAAGAGACAGGTGATACTGGTGAGAAACAGGTGAGAGGTGAGAGACAGGTGACACAGGTGAGAGACAGGAGGTGAGGTTCCAGGTCTTGACTCACGCTGGGCGAGTGGTCTCTGGACTCGGTGTCCGAGGACGATGGCGGCTCTCTGAAGGTCCAGATGGTTCAGTGTGGCTGCTGTCGCCTCAGCAGGTATCCGCTCTCCACCTGGACCCTCCACAAAGTAGAAGACCTCTAGGGGCCGCTCTACTCCAGACAGCCTCGACACCCGGACCACCTGAGACACAACAGGTTAAAGTTTATATACCTGTATAACTTGTATTCACCTGTCTGACCTGTATTCAGCTGACTGATCTGTTCACCTGTCTGACCTGTATTCAGCTGTCTGACCCGTATTCATCTATCTGACCTGCATGTACCTGTCCTCTTTACTCACCTGCAGACTGTTGTTGCCCACAGCTGTAGCTCTCCTGGAGCGCCTCCTGCTGGACACCTGCAGTCCTTCCTCCAGCAGCAGTGCCAAACGTCTCTCCAGTCGCGCTTTGAAGCTTCTTTCAGCCACCATCTGCTCCTGAACCCCCAACAGCACTGACACACACATCAACATGCATGTTCACTTATCCGTCACGTGTTCCTGACACCAGAACCAGAACATAGGCGTGTTCTCACCTGTACGGACCCACGTGGAGCGCAGATGGTGAGATGTGTTCAGCTCCGGGTAATGGAAAGCTGTGAACAAACACACGTTTAACATGTTAAAGAAATGTTGAACAAACATTTCGGTCAAGTTTACCACACGTTCATAGATAAACTGTTTCATATGTGTCGTACGTTCTGCTATCTGCTGGGCTGGAAATCCGATGTAGAAGCTGAACTCGACCAGACTGAGCTTCCTCAGGTGTTCGCTGACCTCTGACCCCGGCAGGTAGTCCCGCCCATCACGCACAGCAAAGGTGATGTCAACAGAAACCTTCTGGTCTGCTGCCCACCGGGTCACAGCCATGGTGATGTTCAACAGCTGGAGGAAACACAGATAAACAGATTAGACTCACCTGTACAGTGACGTGGTTTATGTAACAGACTCACCTTTACAGTGACGCAGTTTAGATATCAGACTCATCTGTACGGTGACATGGTTTATGTAACAGACTCACCTGTACAGTGATGTTTCCTGATTCGTGTGATCGTCTCCGTGACTCGGTGTATGCCATCATCAGACCTCTCTCGATCCGTTCGCTGAAGTTGCAGACTCTGACGTCAACGTGGGCAGGGACGAACTGGAGCACAGAGTGGACCTGGTACCTGAGGTCAGGTATGACGTAGAGTGGTGACACAGTGGGGATGGGGCCAGCACTGCGTGGCGGTTGGCGGAGAGCATTGATGACTGACATGGCGGTGAAGATCAGTGGTCCTGACACAACTCTGAAGGCAAAACTGGATGGAGTCCTCAGGAACTGATGAGGATGCAGAGAGGTGACAAACACCTGGTGACATCATCAAAGTTCACTAACTCTGATTTAAACATCATGTTCTGCTTCAGGTGGAGGAGGTGGTGTTCATACCTGGAGCTCCACTGAGCGGTTGAACTCTCTCTTCAGCAGATCTCTGACTTGAGTGAAACCTGCAGACGAACCTTTTGAACTGACTGAAGACAAACAGACTGAGATCAGCTGATGGATGGCCGCCTCTGACATTCAACAGCAGCATTAGCAACATTAGCTAACAGCAGCTAACAACCCGAGTTAACATTAGCTACCAGCAGCTAACAAACTGAGCTAACGGGGGGGGTTAATAGAGTATCTATTCTATTCTATGACTCAGTAGTACCTGGTGTTTCCCATCACATGACCCATGTGGTCTTACCTACTCTGACCAGGTACATCTCAGGTTTGGTGACGTTGCACAGGTACAGTCTGATGGCTGGAGTCTGGGCCACTCTGGGTGTAGTGACCGGCGGAGCTCTGGTCAGGCTGATGGCTGTGATCTGGGTGGTGGTGGTGATGGTGGTGGTCGTGGCCTTTGTGGTAGTGGTGGTCGTGGTGGGTGGAGCCTTTGCCGGTTTCTCTATGACCACCGGAGGCCTCTCTGGTCTGTCAGGGCGGGTAGGTGGTCCCAGCGGAGGAGGAGGAGGCACCCGGCCAGTGGTGTTGGAAGGGGGACGGAGTGGGTGTCTGCCTGGGACGGTGGCATTGTCCCTGGGTTTCTGGGGAGGTTGAGTGGAGGGGGGTTTGAAGGTCGTTGACTTCTCCTCACCCGTAAGGGTAGGTGACTGGGTGAGGGGAGGGGTGGCTCCCGCGGGGGGATGTTTGGACTCTTGTCCTGGAGGAGGACTGGAGCTCGGAGACGGAGACGGAGGGGAACGGTGGGTTTGGGTTGTTGTGGGAGTGATGCGTGGTTTGGAGTCAGTCCGGTTGACCCGATCCTTCTCCTTCTCCCTCTCCCTCTCTCGGGCCAGCAGATTGGTGTAGTACTCCAGACTGTTCATGTCCGGCAGCAGCAGCTCTGTCGGCTCCAGCGGCATCATGTCCTCCAGGTCGTAGTCCTCGTCCCAGGCAGGGAAGACGTCCGGATGGATGGGCCGCGTGGATAGAGGGATGCTGGGGGTGGAGGAGGAGGGCGACAGTGGCAGGCGGGATGAGAGGGGAAGGGTGGGACGGGTGGGGAAGGCGGTGTCATAGGAGACCCAGTCTCCCCCGTCGTCCTCATCATAGGGGTGGTTTGGCAGTGGCGTGGCCAGGGCCAGCTCCTCACCGTCGGGCACCATGAAGGACAGCGTCTCCAGGTAGTCTCCAGAGCCCCAGGCCTCGTCCAGGGGTGGGCCTTGCTCCCAGGGGGGAGGAGGGGTGAGGGTGGGCTGGGTGTGTGGTGGGAGGGGTGGGGGGAGGCTGGGGGACAGGAGGTCTGGAGGTCTCAGAAGGAGGTGGATCCCCTGAGCGCCGGAGTCAGAGTCCTCTGCAGAGCCAGCACCACCACCGTTACCGTGGTAACCAGAATCTGAGGGTGGGCTCGGCATCCGGCGTCTGAGAGGTGAGGAGGGTGAGGAAAGATGTGACGGAGACTCTACGGTCCGGTTCAAGTCCAGCACGCCTGAGAGACAAAGAGATGCATTACCTGAAGTGATCATACCCAAAGACCCTGATCACATCTGAAGACTCTGATCAAACCTGAAGGACCCTGATCACACCTGAAGGCCCTGACCACACCTGAAGATTCTGATCAAACCTGAAAGACCTGATCAAACCTGAAGAACCCTAATTACACACAAAGATCCTGATCACACCTGAAGACCCTGACCACACCTGAAGGCTCTGATCAAACCTGAAGGACATTATCAAACCTGAAGGACATGATCAAACCTGAAAGACCCTAATCACACACGAAGATCCTTACCACACCTGAAGGACCCTGATCACACATGAAGACCCTGATCACACCCGAAGACCCTGACCACACCTGAAGGCTCTGATCAAACCTGAAGGACATGATCAAACCTGAAGGACATGATCAAACCTGAAAGACCCTAATCACACACGCAGATCCTTACCACACCTGAAGGACCCTGATCACACATGAAGACCCTGATCACACCCGAAGACCCTGACCACACCTGAAGACTCTGATCAAACCTGAAGGACCCCGATCACACCTGAAGACCCTGACCACACCTGAAGACCCTCATCACATCTGAAGACTCTGATCAAACCTGAAGGACCCTGGTCAAACCTGAAGGGCCCTGATCACACACGAAGATCCTGACCACACACGAAGACCCTGACCACACCCGAAGACTCTGATCACACCTGAAGACCCTGACCACACCTGAAGACTCTGATCAAACCAGAAGGACATGATGAAACCTGAAGGACCCTGATCACACATGAAGACCCTGACCACACCTGAAGACTCTGATCAAACCAGAAGGACATGATGAAACCTGAAGGACCCTGATCACACCCGAGACCCTGATCACAACCGAAGACCCTGATCACACCTGAAGAGCCTGACCACACACGAAGACCCTGATCACACCTGAAGACCCTGACCACACCCGAAGACTCTGATTAAACCTGAAGGACCCTGGTCAAACCTGAAGGACCCTGATCACACCTGAAGACCCTGACCACACCTGAAGACCTGATCAAACCAGAAGGACATGATCAAACCTGAAGGACCCTGATCACACATGAAGACCCTGACCACGCCTGAAGACCCTGACCACACCCGAAGACCCTGATCACACCTGAAGACCCTGACCACACCCGAAGACCCCAATCACACCTGAAGACCCTGACCACACCCGAAGACCCCAATCACACACGAAGACTCTCATCAAACCTGAAGAACATGATCAAACCTGAAGGACCCTGATCACACCTGAAGACCCTGACCACACCTGAAGACCCTGATCACACCCGAAGACCCTGATCACACCTGAAGACCCTGACCACACCCGAAGACCCCAATCACACCTGAAGACCCTGATCACACCTGAAGACTCTCATCAAACCTGAAGCACATGATCAAACCTGAAGGACCCTGATCACACACGAAGACCCTGACCACACCTGAAGACCCTGACCACACACGAAGACCCTGACCACACCTGAAGACCCTGATCATACCTCACAGGGGAAACGGTGACTCTGCACAGATGAACTGGGTGGATGGATACGCTGCTGTTAGTCAACAAATAGTTCCAGCACGTTGAAGCACAAACTGTTTCTACACTCCTTTGGGCATTCTGTTTACAGTCTTATGCTAAGCTAAGCTATGCTAAGCTAACTGTTTCCCTTGTTTCCAGTGTTCATGCTAAGCTAAGCTATCTGGTCCCAGTCTTTGTGCTAAGCTAAGCTAATATTTAACGTCTTCACTAAAACAAAATAGCGTCACATTAACTGAAGCTTTGTTTCTTCTTCTGTGGTTTTTAAACACACACACACACACACACACACACACACACAGATGCCTCGTTGCCGTGGTGACGCCATGCTTTGCGTCAGCATCACATGATGAACGGAGACAAATGATTGGTGCTCAGGAGACAACACCCACAAATACGGAGAGACAGACAGGGAGACAGAGACATAGTTACAGACAGAGACAAACAGAGATAGAGACAGTTACAGACAGAGAGACAAACAGACAGAAAGACAGACAGAGACAGAGTTACAGACAGACAGACAGAGACACAGACAGAGACACAGACACAAACAGACACAGACAGACTGAGACACAGACAGACAGACACAGACAGACAGACACAGACAGACAGACACAGACAGACAGACAGAGACACAGACAGAGACACAGACAGACAGACACAGACATACACACAGAGACACAGACAGACAGACACAGACAGACAGACACAGACAGAGACACAGACAGACAGACACAGACACAGACAGACAGACACAGACAGACAGACACAGACACAGACAGACAGACACAGACAGACAGACAGAGACACAGACAGAGACACAGACAGAGACACAGACAGACAGACAGAGACACAGACAGACAGACAGACAGACAGGACCTAGATTGGATCAAACTCACCTGCAGCAGGTGAGCTCGGTGTTACCATGGAAACCAGTGTGCCGGCCACTAGCAGGATCATGGCAAGTGTGCGTCCACATGCCGAGGTTCTGGAGTCCATCCCGGTCCTGGAGCCGGGGCCCGGCGGGTTTACAGGGTCCATTGTCCTCAAAGGGCCACCGGTCTGATACACGGAGCCAAGGGCCCGTCAGGAGGACCTGGAGCACATGACATACGATCTAGTGAGATTAGAACCACAGAGACCAGAACCACAGCGACCAGACCCACAGACACCAGAACCACAGAGGCCAGAACCAGTGAGATTAGAACCACAGAGACCAGACCCACAGAGACTAGAACCAGTGAGATTAGAACCACAGAGATCAGACCCACAGAGACTAGAACCAGTGAGATTACAACCACAGAGACCAGGCCCACAGAGACCAAACCCACAGAGACCAGACGTACAGAGACCAGAACCAGTGAGATTAGAACCACAGAGACCAGACCCACAGAGACCTTGACAGCTGAAGTCACTCTTCAGCTGTCTCTATCAAGAGACAGAGGCCAAAAAAGAACCAGAGACCAGACCAACAGAGACCAGAACCAGTGAGATTAGAACCACAGAGACCAGAACTGCTGAGATCAGACCCACAGAGGCCAGAACCAGTGAGATTAGAACCACAGAGACCAGAACCAGTGAGATTAGAACCACAGAGACCAGAACTCCTGAGATTAGAACCACAGATACCAGAACCACAGAGACTAGATCCAGTGAGATTAGAACTACTGAGACCAGAACCACAGAGACCCAGTGAGATTAGAACCAATCCTCAGTGCTTCAATTAATTGTGTTGGATGAATGGAGCCGAGAACAGATAACAGGAAGTACTCAAGTAAAGGACTACACCATCGACTGACACTGAAAAACATAAAAACATTTAAAAAACATTTAATTACAAAATGAAAACAAAGATGATTAAATTCTTAATTAATTAAAATTAAAGAAGAGATCAACACGAACAGAACCAATTAATTAAATTAAGTTAATTTAAATATTTGTCTGATTAATCGATAGATTAATAAATAATTCAATAATTAATAATCAGTGATCACATGATTAGTGTGACAGGCCCTGTTCAGGTTCGTTCCTGTCCTGGTTCTGTTCTGTCCTTTTGCGCTCTCAGCAGGCTGCTCAAACCCCTTCTGGCCTGGTTCGGTTCGACTCGGTTCGGTCTCCTCTCACACTGACCCCATTACCGGACAGACCACAGACCGGCCTGTCTGCCTCCATCTCGGCTTACAGCTGCAGCACATCCGTGCCCCATTTATCCGGTCCGGTCCGGCGTCGGTTTAACGTGTTAACGAATATGATTATGGTCCTCCGTCCTTTATGTGAGCCGCAGCTGGAGCCTCCATGCCGCTAAAACCGACACCGAGCTCCAGCGATGCGAATCCGACCCGCAGCAGCCCAGACCCCCCCACCCCCCTCACTAACGTTAAAACATCAGCTGATCTTTGACAGGAACCGAACCGAACCGAGTCAGGCCGAGCCGTGCTATACGTACAGGATGCGGTTTATCCCGCCGGAGAGGAGACCTACCTGCCATCCTGGAGATGCGGTTCGGGCGCGTCACGCCTCTCCCGCAGCCGCGCGGCGCGCTCCCTGCGTGGGGAAGGAGGAGGCGGAGAGTGCCTGCAGAATCACAATCCTCCTCCTCAGTCCGCAGTCGACCGAACGAACCCGTCCGTGCCGGGCCCGGGTCCGTACATTCAGGGCACGTCCGGTGTCGGTACCAGTCCAACCCGGCTCCGCCTGCTGCCGAATCTACAATTCAAACGACGTCCTGACACACAAACACACAATATCAGAGCTGGACCCGGATCAGTTCTACAGGATCAGAACAGAACCAGAACAGAGTTCGATTGTGAAAATAAGTTAAATTGAATAAACATGTAGTTTCATGCGTTGGGTGTCCCAGAGGATCCATCTTCAGCTGTCAGACAGCTTCTGGTTCTGGTTCTATTGTGGCGCCCCCCTGAGGAGTCTAACAGTGAGACACATTTAGCATGTTAGCTATGTTAGCATTGGCTCTAGGAGCTAAGCTGTGCTAATGTTAGCAAGGTAATATGACAGCTAACCAGAGCTGTGGACTCAGGTCACATGACCAGGACTCATAGCTACATAGGACCAATCAGAAAGCTCAGTGTCTGCGAAGACACAAACTGCAGTTCCTCAAATGTCCACTTGAGGCTGGCTTCAAAAGTGAGTCAGTCTCCATATGACCCCATGTTAACCATAGAGCAGAACAGAGCTAAGCTAACAGAGCTAACCATAGAGCTAATAGAGCTAAGCTAACAGAGCTAACCATAGAGCTAACAGAGCTGACCATAGAGCTAACACAGCTAACCATAGAGCTATTAGAGCTAAGCTAACACCTAACCATAGAGCTAAACAGAAATTGTGACCCAGTCCATGTCTCACAGTGTTAGTTTAGCTTTAGCATGTCATGCTAGTGTCACTCAAACTCAAACACTGAATCTAAACAAACATCATTAATCATCATCGTTAATTTACAGCTTCAGATTTTTGATCAACTGATGAGGAAAAAAAAAACAAAAAAACTTTCAAATATTTTCAAACTTTATTAAAATGTAACAGACGGATAATTATTATATTTTATAAACCGTCATCTGTAAAAGGTTTAAACTTTTCAACATGAGTTTTGGCTCATGGCACACAGAAAGTGGAATCAGAACCAGAACCGACAGGTCCTGTTACAGGAAACTCATTCAGAACCTCACTGACCTTTAAAGTCTAACTACTCATGTTTATTCAGTGCTTCAAATGTACGCTGGTGGATGCTCATAGGAGGTGTAGTTCAATGTTAATGAGCCTGTTGAACCACGTCACTGTGAGATGTTTGTACTGACGTCTACAAGTTTATTCTGCTGAACGTAATGCTGTGAAACAATCAGAGGAACAAACAACCAGAGAGAAACTAAACAATCAGAGAGGAAGAGGAACAAAACAATTGGAGAGGAAGAGGAACGAAACAATCAGAGGAACGAAACAATCACAGAGGAAGAGGAACGAAACAATCAGAGGAACAAAACAATCACAGAGGAAGAGGAACGAAACAATTAGGGGAATGAAACAATCAGAGAGGAAGAGGAACAAAACAATCAGAGGAACGAAACAATCAGAGAGGAAGAGGAACGAAACAATCAGAGGAACGAAACAATCGGAGAGGAAGAGGAACAAAACAATCGGAGAGGAAGAGGAACAAAACAATCGGAGAGGAAGAGGAAGGAAACAATCAGAGAGTAACAATACTGTGAAGTAACAGATTACTCTCAAATCTAAGTAACTGTAATACATTACATTTTGAAAAGACAGTTATTATGTTAGCATGTTAGCATACCTTAGCATGTTACACAGCAATTAGCTAACAAAGGATGCTAATATTAGCATGATGAGCATTTGGTATCTTTTGGCACCAGAAGGACCACAAACACTTGGACCACGAGTCCATGACGATCCACCAGAACCTACAGAAACAGACACGTCTTCGTCAGGAACTATTTTACAGTAAAGGAGGAAACCAGAACCGAGATCTGGACCAGGACCTGAAGGAAACAGTTCAATTAAAAATAGTTCAGATGTATTCAAACAGGATAAGGCACTCAGTCTCATCAGGTCCGGGTTTCTCTACTGGACCAACTGTTGCTCTACCTCGGCCACCGAGACGAAGCGTGGTCGACGGCGGACGCGTCTCTTGGTGTTGTGTTTGGGGTTCCTCTGGTACATGTCTGCAACAAAGACAACAAAGAGATGACGTCATGAAAACAAATAATCAGAATAACAGTCCAACACAAACCTGATCATGAGTTCATGGTTTCATTTATTTTGGTGAGGAACCCAGTTCAGGACTCAGAGCTCAAATCTGGAACCTGTTGATGTGGGGCTTGACGTGAGACCTTATTGACTTGACTCTGGGTCACTTAGAAGTGACCCAGGATACACCTGAAACATGACGTGATACCTGTCTTTGGTCTGTACCTGACCTGCTTTACCTTGGAGGTTTTGATTGAGGACTTGTCTTTACAGGTGAGACACAGGTGACTTTGGTCTGGATGTGATACCTGTCCTGGACTTATCTGGACTCTGTACCTGACTTTGTGACTTCCTTGTCACTTCCTTGATTCCGATACCAGTATCGGAAATTGCTCTGATACTGCTGAAAATGCTGGCATCGGTATCAGCGACTACTGAAGTCCAGGCACCAATCCAATACCACATAATTTATTAAATTAGTAATCTATTTACTGGTTAGCGCAGTTAAGCTCTGGTACAGTTCTTCGCCGCTCTTAAAACAGTGGCGCTGTGCTGCAACCTGCAGCCTGCTGTTCTAGAGGCACGAGGAAGGGTTGATCACATGACACAGACACAACAAACACACACGTGTCAGAGCTGACTGACGTGAGGCTTGGAGGTAAGCTAACTAGCAGCTAACTAGCACTAGCATATCATGTTGGCAGTGTGGCAGTATTTCACACTGGATGCTCCACCAGTATCGTGTGTGTTATTTATTCATATTTTACAAAGGGTTTAACCTGAGCTAGGCCTTACCACAATGATAATCATATCACAGTCATGCAGGCGTAATATGATAATTTTTTTTATAACATACAGGTATCAGATCGGTATTCGGTATCAGGCGATACCCACAGCACAAGTATTGGAATCAGTATTGGGAGGGAAAAATGGCATTGGAACATCTATAGTTCTGGGCTAACAGGTGACTGATGGAGGTGACAGGAAGCCTTACCATTAAAGCTTACGACGTAGGTTCTTTGTCCTTTGACCACTTTGACATCAGCCATCCTGTCAGACAGGAACGCCTCCTCCAGTATCCGTGATGTCACCGACGTAATGCGCTGCTTTTCATCCTGCGGTCATCAGGGATGGTTAGCATGCTAACATGCTAATATAAAGATAAGTCTAATCTTTGAGGTCAGAACTGAACCGACTCACCGGCTGTCCGTACTCCACCCAGTTCCCCTGATCGCCCTTGTAGTACCACAACCACTGAGTCGTCAGGATGTAGTGAGGCGGCTTTGTTACTGAGGAAACCGTGGAGAGGCGGCGGACATGCTGAAAGTCCAGAGTCATCGTCAGGAAGTCGATGGGCCGATCGCCGCAGCTGAAAAAATAATAAAATAGTAGGTGTCAGTCGACAGACGATCTTCAAACCTGCCGTGAGAACTGTGAGAAGTGACCTCTGACCTCTGCGTCTTCGACGGGTCACAGAAGTCTCGCTCGATGTCCTCCATGTGCGGCAGGTCTGTCCAGGTACTGCCATCACACACCTCCCACTTATACGGCAGGTGGAAGTGAACACGGCGGCACTCGTCTACACCAAGAGACGAAAGAATGCACCAGACTCCATTAAAAAAAGCAGATGTTTACATCAGCCTGATACTAATTAATTAATTATTTTAATTAATTCAAAAAAGAAGAACTCACAGTTGAACCTGCAACTGTTCCTCAGGAAGTGCAGACAAATGTACTTCCTGTCATCTGTCTCAGTTTCGATCAAAGAGTCTCGACGATCTGAAACACAGAGAGTCATTGGATCGAGCTGTGTGGAGCTTTAACAATAACCTGTACAGGTGTGTTCCTGTCACCTGTGGAGGCGGTGGCAATGGCGAGGTGGTGGATGTTCCTGTAGATGAAGGGCAGCTCCTCAATGATGTCTCCGCTCAGTCCTCTCTCCTCCAACCTGCGGCGGCCTCGCTGGTCAACGGCGTGGCGGCGTTTACATTTGAGTCCAAACATGCAGTCACCCTGAATGAAGTGCTGACACAGGTGCACCTTGGTACAGTTCTCCTGGAAGGTGCAGCCGCCGTGAGGACCAGTACCTTTGTTGTAGTGCAGACACACCTGAGACCAGAACAGACAAGACACCTGACGGATGGACGGACCAATGAGGGACAGGCGTTATGATGTCACAGCTCAGCATGAAGATTCTTTTCTAACGAGGAGACGCTGAGTCATGACAAGGAAACGAACGAGACGAAGACGAACCTGCCGAAGTTTCACCTCCAAGGAACCCGACGACTGATCTGTTCTTTTTATTTTTTGTTTTTTTTACATTTTTTTTATTTATTTCTTTATTTTTGTTTCTTTTGTTTTTCTGGTTTCGGCGGGTCGGGTTCTGTTCGAGGTTCTTCAGGCTTTGTTTCTTCTCAGTGTTAACGCCTGAGTCACAACCGTTTCATCCAATCAGACTGCACGATCCTCATCTCTGTCCATCCACTGAAACCAGGACAGAACCGACTCAGAACAGAACAACAAACATGTAGAATAACAGGTGTGTCACAGGTGTATGTCAGGTGTGTCACAGATGTGTCACACATGTGTCACAGGTGTGTCTCTGGTGTGTCTCTGGTGTGTCTCTCAGGTGTGTTACCTCTGGCAGCAGGGCGGGGTCGTTCTGTAGCAGCAGCACAAACAGGTCATCCTCGTTGAGCTCGTGCAGCGTAAACTCTCTCAGCAGTCGATAGTTGTGATCTGAACGAATGTCGTGGGAGAATTTACACGACTTCCTGTGACAGAAAACGTTAACAAGGTCAAAAAACGCTCTTTGTTAATCAATCAATACAGTTTATTGTGGACTGATCAGAGATCAATCAGAGTCTTTCATTCTTTAACGAGATGACCAACTGACTGATCAATGAATCATTTCAGCTCTGAACCTGCCCATTAATTAACTAATTAATGACATTTAAACAGACTGTGATGACGTCACTAATGGCGTCATGAACAGGTTAATGAGACTTTAATTAAACTTCTAGTAAGACGACAGTAACACACTGAACTCAGAGCAGCTGTCACTGAAAGATCAACCTTTAAGTTTCGTTTCTCCGGAAACTCTGTGACGTCACACACACACACACACGGAGAGACAGCTGAGTGGCGTGACGTCATCAAGCTGGATGATCAATCTGATTTTAATTATTGATCAGCTGATCCAGACGAGAAACATCTGATTTAATTAAAGATGATTCACTTCCTGTTTCTGTAAGTTTCGTTTCGTCTCTTCACGATCAGTCCGCGGCAGGAAATAGTCCACATTCAACCGGAAACCAACAGGTTCGGTTCGGTTTGACACAGATAAGCGCGTGCGCGTGGCTCACCTGCCCTTCCCGAACCTGCAGTTTCCGTAGATGAAGAACTTGCAGAGGTGAAGGTCCTGACAGTCTCCGGGCCCGGGCCCGGCCCCGGTGCACTCCTCCCGGCCAGCCCCAGTGCACTCTTCCCGGCCGGTCCCGGCGCCCTTCTCCCGGCCGTACCTGCCGCACAGCCGCAGGGAGGTTTTGGCGATCACCGTGCAGTCCTCCAGCCGGACCCCGCCGCCCCCCGCCGGGTCGGGGACGAGCAGGAAGCGCGGGCACCGCTGCAGGATAAAGTCAAACTCTTCTTTGGTGACGTCGCAGTGCTGCAGCAGCTTCCGGTGCAGCTCCCGCGCTTGCATGGCCCCGCCGGCGCCGCACAAGACGCTGGTGGCCAGCAGAACCTCTCTGCTATATCCGGACATGATGCGGGACTTGCGGGACTCTCTCTGTCTGTCTGCGGAGCGCGAGCCCAGAGTACACCACAGCGTCACTTCCGCACACACACTGTCACAATAAAAGCACGGCCAATCACAACACAGTAAACAGAAGTCCTGTCCTGATTTATTTCCTGATTTTCCTCTTGTCTTTTAAACTGTACTTATGTCTCTACCTGTATGTACAAAGGAGAGCACAGTGAACCAGAGTCAAATTCTTTGTGTGTGTACACACACCTGGCCAATAAAGTGATTCTGATTCTGATTGTGTGTGTCTTCAACATGTGCAACTCGAGCTAATTTTACCTGACCTGAGTTCAGTTTCTAACGACACAGGCGAGACTGACACAGGTGAGACTCATCAGGAGTTCAGTATCTGTGGATCAGAGAGTGTTGATGGTCAGAGAGACAGGATGCTGTCTGTGATCTGTCTACTGTCAGTGAGTCTGTTTCCCGTTCACACAGGTGAGGAACCAGAACCGGTCTGAGAGCAGATCCTTTCTGAGACCAGATTCAGGGTTTTTGTCTGTTTTTGTGTTTCAGGTGAATTCAGTCTGAAACCATTGAACACGTCATGGCATAACAAGGACAGAGTTGATGGTACAACACGTTTTTATCACGTTCTTTCAATGTTTGTCTCATGTTCTCTTAACGTTTGTCTCATGTTTTTTTAACATTCGTCTCATGTTTTTTTAATGTTTGTCTCATTTTCTTTTAACGTTTGTCATGTTTTTAAACGTTTTGATTTCAGGTCTTTTGACAGAAAACAGGTTAAACAGATTTTAGAACAAATTAAATGTTCTGGAATCGTTGTTTTAACATTTCTTTGTGTTGTCTCTTCAGCTGTAAAGTTGAATCAGCTGAATGTGACTTTAAATGAAACTCTGCAGGAACATGAAATGTTCTCTGAACATTTCGGATACAGAGGTAAACGTTATTTAAACGTTATATTAAAATTTTTTGTATTTTTTATATAAACGTTAATCAAACTTTTTAAAATCCAATCCGTAGATCTGTCGGGGGTCCGGTCCTTTGTCCCGGAACAGGAGATTGAGTCCAGGATCATCGGGGGTCAGGAGGCCTGGGCACACTCGTGGCCCTGGCAGGTCTCACTGAGATTCGCCTCGATGCCGGCCTGTGGAGGAGCCATCATCGGGCCGCTGTGGGTCATTTCTGCTGCCCACTGTTTCAAGAGGTCAGAGGTCACTGATGAGGACTAGACTGACAAGGACTAGACTGACCAGGGGTGTGGTCAAATAGTCAAAAAAATTAGCTCCTAAGTCCTTTCCTAACCACTTTTCCTTAACCTCAATAGAAAACATCAGGAGGTCAAGGAAAGATATGAAGGAGAGGTGATAAGGAGTTAGGAGAAGACGACTGCTCTTACTCTAGACTACGTCATGAAGCGACGGTGAATGTTATTGGCATGATCTGTGGTAAAACTACAAAGTCCAGAAGATGGACTACAAAACGCTCATCTGAGTTACTTCCTAGATACTCCCCGCGCGCTCTGACCGTGTTGTTTCATGCAGGAAATATAAACGTGGACAACCCGGTGAAAAATGTGACGTCATCATCAACGTCAGAGTTCAAATAATAAATGAATATTGTCCACCTGTCACAGAAGTCAGGTGAAGTGTTTGTTACCTGGTATGGTCGCCACCCTCCTGTCCACTCATATAGAAACATATTAGCAAGTTATGGCAAAGATATATGATTAATCAGCAACGGAACTTCATGGCGATCTGCAGGACACTGATGGCACAGTTCCAAACAGTTTGTACTCTGTGTGTGAACGCAGCTCCACAGTCAACAACAGAACACACTTCATGATCAAAGTTTCTGACATCACGCCAACACATATGTTCATATTCACACGCTTCTGCTGCAGGCTGCATCACACTGTTTAAACACATTAATGTTTTCGGTTGTGAATGACTGAACGGTGCGCCATTTTTTGTTGCCGCCGCAAGGAATTGTGGGGCAGCATTACCTCCTTTCCTTTCGTAAAGGATGGTCCAGTGTATCCTATGCTAAAGGAGATAATAAAGGAAGCATTGAAGCTCCTTCCCTTAACAGATAGAGAATTCGAACAGTCTTATCATGGCGGCTATGTTAATACTTCCGAGTCATTTCACTCAGTCAGGAAGGCTCCTGAGCAAATTTGACTATTCGACCAAGAATTCTGTGACCTGCCTGACCAGGACTTGATGTCATCTGCTACTCACTGCTTCAGGCGGTCAGGAGGCTGTAAAGTTTCTGTCTGCAGGTACAACAAGGCTTCTGCTCTGGACAGTTCTGGCTGAAAACACGATCTGGATAATCCTGAAGAACCCACACAACAGGCTTTCTTCAGAAACACAAACTTCACTCAACAGAGACTGAAGACTTGATACAAAATATTTGATCATAAAAAAATAGTAAAGTAATTGACCGTTCTTGTCCAGGTGGTTTTGAGCCTTGCGATCATCAATCATCCTGGCTACAACACTGACCAAAGACAGCTGACGCGGTTCTGCTGAAGCCGCAGCACCCACTCATCTTCAATGAGTTTGTCAGACCCATTAACATCTGATGACCCCACTGCCTCCCTTCAGGAAGTGCACTATCACCGGCTGGGCTCCACCCGAGAGAGTGAGACAGGTTCTGACCTGATGTAGAACAAATACAAAGAGCGTGTTGAAGCTGAATCTGATTCGTTCTCTCGCTCAACAGATGGTCCTCGGATTCACAGGCCCAGGAGTGAACGTCACCATTCTGTCTTTCTCGATGTCTGTAACCAGTACTACCGGGAGGACACGACCGCCCATGTTCTGTGCTGGCAAGGATGGAGGCGGAGCTGACGCCTGCCAGGTAAGTCCTGAACACCTCTTTGAAATGAAGAGGGACCATCAGAGTCCAGAGCGGACCATGAAGACTTTTAAACCTTTCTGAGACTCTTAGAGTCAACTGACAGAATCCAGGAGAACTTCTATCACTTTGTCTTGTCTCGCTCTTATGTCGTGGCCCTCATCTCTCATCCTGTCTGAGTCTTTGTCACATGGTTTTCTGTGTCTCAGGGGGATTCTGGAGGTCCTCTGTCCTGCTTCACAGGCAGCAGGTATGAGCTGGCTGGTGTGGTGAGTTGGGGAATCGCTGTGGATCTGAGCCAGAAAACCAGGAGTCTATACCAAAGTCCAACAGCACACCGAGTGGATGTCCACCGTCATAAGTATGTCTGAGAGGATCCACCTGGCATTTACTCAGAGTAGCGTTCACCTGCAGGTGGTGTTGTTCACCTGCAGGTGGTGTTGTTCACCTGCAGGTGGTGTTGTTCACCTGCAGGTGGTGTTGTTCACCTGCAGGTGGTGTTGTTCACCTGTAGTTGGTGTCTTTTACCTGTAAATGGTGTTGTTCACCTGCAGGTGGTGTTGTTCACCTGTAGAGGTGGTGTTTACCTATAGAAGACATTTTCTTGTGCTTCATTCACAGGTGATCAGAGTATCATGTTTGCAGATGACGTCACCCTGAAGGTAACTTTTCTTTTTAAATTTCTTTATCCTGATCTGTAGACAAACTGCCTGAAAGACACCATACAGGTGTTCATATTATTCTGCGCACTGTTTGATTATACACCTGGTCCACAGAGGACACAGGTGTGGTAAGCACCAGAGCTCCAGCTGACATCTCTCAGGCCTCACTGCCCCGTCAGTGTCCCAGACGGTGAGGCATCTGTGAGGAATGTGACGGAGTCCTGCCCCTTCTTCTGGCCCTGGCAGGTCAGCCTGCAGTCCGGTGGACGCCACTACTGCAGTGGAGCACTTATCCACCACCGCTGGGTCCTCACTACAACACTGCAATGTCAGTACTACTACCACTACTGTAAATAATACTACTAATACTGGAAGGTATTACTAAAGGCATTTACTAACACTATATTTACAATCCTCTTACTGTGCTGAGTCATCTTTGCTTTGAGCCATGACTCTTCCTTCTGTCTTTTGTCCCTGCAGACCTGAAGAGGACGTGGTGGTTCTGGGAGTTCATGACCTCCGCTTCTCATCATCTCAAACTGTCCCGGTGGACAAGGTCTTCAACCCGCTCATGATGGTGAAGCCTCCAAATTGACCTTTCGCACTCACTAGCAAAACACCAGATCTCAGTAGATCACTAAACATTTTACCTGTAGCGTCTTAAGTCTGTACTAATTTAGGTTTTTACTGAGTTGTCTTCTGGTCGTTTCTCCAGGCTCTAATGTGTTCAGTTTGTGTCCCCTGATGAGGATCAGGACCTTGATGACAGCTGGTCTTGTGCCACAACTGGCTGGGGAGCCACAAAAGCAACAGGTAGTCTCTGGCAAACTTGTGTAGTTCTGGTTTCCTGTAACAACATATGTGAGGTGAACATGACCGCCATGACGGCTCCTCAGTGTTAAGAAACACCTGAAGGTTTCCTGCAACAAACCCAGACTGAGCTGTGGTTGTCTGACTGGCTGTGTAGCAGACATCGATCCGACCGGTTGCACCACGCTGACTGACTCTGCTTTTAATCAGACCACCTGCATGGAGAAGTGGGGAGGAGGATCCATCAGTGACACCCACATCTGTTCACATCCTGCAGGCTCCACTTCCTGCATGGTGTTGTCCAGACATAGTGGTCTGCCACTACAAGAGTAAATGAATCTTTTCTCTGCAGGGTGACCTGAGCCCGCTGTTGTGTCGGGAAGGTGGTGCCTACTTCCTGTTTGGTGTGGTCACATGGGCAGCAGGCGGTGACGTGGACAAACCGCCATCTTCACCAGAATATCAGATTATCATTCATGGATCAGTGAGGTGACTGAAGACATCTGAATGCTTCATTCTGAAATAAACTCACTGATCTGACGCTGTTTGTCCTCTGAACTCTTTAAAAACTTTCTGAACTTTTCTGGAGCTTTTCAATCTCAACTCAAAACTTCATCAGAGAGTGAACCTGTTGATTTGACCATCTGATGACGCTTGTATGGAACTAAGCTCCAGAAAAGTTTGAGTTAAACTTGAGTTAAGACACTTTTGTTTTAGGTAAGTTGTGGGGTTTGTTTCAAAGTCAGATTAAGGATTGTTCTTTGAAACCAGCAGAAACCATTAGTCGATCAGTGATAGCAATCGCTAAGACGCTTTCTGACAAGTTGCTACTTATGAAAACAGTGACTAAGTCCGAGGCACAATAGAAGTCGCTGATTCAGTTCAGTCTCATTTATATGGCATCAAATCCTAACAGAAGTTCTCTGCTGACTCTGTCCACACAGATCAGGTCAGATCGATTTGTTGATGTTATTTACAGACTGAACATGAGATCCGTTAGTGGACCAACATCTGTTCTCACTGCCTCTTGAGCTTCTGAAAATCTGAAACTTGTTCGTTAGAGTTTTAATGTTCTTTAATCAATATTTAACTTCAATATATGATTCAAAGTTTAACATTTTTTAAATTTCCAGCTGTACTGACAACACATGGAGTTCATTTTATTTGATTGAACTGGAAGTCAGACGTATCAAACTGAATGGATCTTCTCATTAACTTCTGAAGATGTCAATTATGTCTGAGCACCCGAACACATCATTAGTGTTTCCGGAGGCTGATAACTGAAGATGCTTCGTATCTCTCCATCAACCATGGCTGGTTTCCGCAGTTCACGACAAACCTGAAATACTTTAATAATAGCTGCTCTCTCTTCACAGCGAGGGAAATATTGAAGACTCAGAGTCTGGTGATGAAACACAGTTTGAGGCTGGATCAGAGGACTTTGAATCCACAGAGGTATAAAAAAGCATGTCCAGTCCAGCAGTGAGCAGTTTGTGTTCAGCTGTCTCAGCAGGTCATACAGTTTCCGCTCACAACCTCATGTTTGTCGTCCGTCAACACACAGTAAGTTAACACCACCGCGATCCTTTATCTTTAGTCTGGATGTAAACTCTTAATGAACTGGAGGCAGTTTGATCTGGGAATTAACCGATTATTAACTGTTGAAATGAAACTATGACTCACTCGTGACATCACATGTGTCTAGCTCAGCTGGTTCTGGAGCCGCTTCATAAACCGGGTTACAGATGCTGCAGTGCAGTCTGCAGGTGAGTTTCTTCTAGTTCTTCTTCCTGTCAAAGTGACGAGGGTGACATCAGCGAGATGTCATCACAAGAGACATTTTATTGTGATAAACGGTTGTTCTGGATGTGAGTCAGCATTCATTCAGATACTTTTTGTTTATTTACCTCTTGAAGTAGGAACTGAAGCGTTTGTCTTTGTGGGTGTAGAAGTGATATCCAACAAAGATGGCTCCACCACCACAACGATCAGCAGCACCACGCCAACGCCCATCTCTCGCCTTTATGGACCACATGCATCTGTGGAGCCAATCACAGACAAGGTCAGAGGTCACACCTGGAGACCAGACTATGGGTGAGGTCGATTAGTCAAATTTGCTTAGTAACCTTCCCTAACTGAGTGAAATGACCCAGAAGTATTAATGCGTCCGCCATGATAAGAGCTGTTCAATTTTCTATCTGTTAAGGGAAGGAGCTTCAATGCCTTATCATCTCCTTAAGCATAGGGATACACCGGGACCTCATCCTTTGTGTTTAAAAGAAAGGAGGTAATGCGCCCCACAATTCTTCCTCCGCAATCGCTCAGTCATTCACAACCAGAAAAAACATTAATGTTTAAACAGTGTGATGCAGCAGAGACACCGTGTGAATATGAACATATGTGTTGACGCGATATAAAAACATGAAGTGTGTTCTGTTGTTGACTGTGAGCTGCGCTCACACACAGAGTACAAACTGTTTGGAACTGTGCCATCCAGCCGCCCTGCAGATCATCATGAAGTTCTGCTGATTAATCATATATCTTTGCCATAACTTGCTAATATGTTTCTATATGAGTGGACAGGAGGGTGAGCGATCAACAATTCAGGTAACAAACACTTCATCCTGACTTCTGTGACAGGTGGACAATATTCATTTATTATTTGAACTCTGATGTTGATGATGACGTCACATTTTTCACCAGGTTGTCCACGTTTATATTTCCTGCATGAAACAACACGGTCAGAGCGCGCAGGGAGTATCTAGGAAGTAACTCAGATGAGCGTTTTGTAGTCCATCTTCTGGACTTTGTAGTTTTACCACAGATCATGTCAATCACATTCACCGTCGCTTCATGACGTAGTCTAAGTGTAAGTGTAGTTGGATTCTCTAAACACTGTGGTTGTCTTCTCCTAACTCCTGATGAATTCTCCTTCACACCTTTCCTTGACCTTGTGACATTTTCTATCAAGGTCAAGGAAAGTGGTTAGGAAAGGACTTAGGGGCTAATTTTTTTGACTATTCGACCGTACCCCATATCCTGTGTCTTAAATAACATGTTGTTATGACATCACTCACCTCTTGGTGAGGAGGCGGGGCATTCAGCGGTCCCTGGAGAACATGTATGATCCCGTTTGAAGCCAGGATGTCCGACTTGGTGACAAAGCGGTCGTTGATGTAACGAGACGACTGAAGATAAAATAAAGATTTAAACTTAAAAAATAAAATGAAATAATGACATCATCACTGGAGCATTAAACTGAACAGCCGATCACAGTCAGCTGCTCTGACATGCTCATAAACAAAAGTCACATGTCAGTGACAGTGACAGTGACAGTGATGCCCAATGTGCAGCAATAGTAATAAATCTGACCAGAGCCAACGGGTTGAGCAGGTCAGTGACACCAAGGACGCTCAGGCTGCCAGCACGAGTCTGGATCCTGCTGCCGTTCTTCAGCTGGCTGACAGAAAGCGCCTGACCCTCTGACAGGTGGAACTCAATGTCTCGTTGAGACAAAGTCTGCAGAGACACGTGGACACAGATGCACAGGTGAGAACACGTTAACAAGAAGACTCGTCATAACATCTGTGTGTGTGTGTGTGTTTGTGTGTGGCTCACCTGGTTGTCAGGTAAGCCGTCATTGTCAGGTACAAACAGCGTTGACTGGACCGTCAAGTTACTGAGACGCTTCATGAAGGTCTTCCCTGACTCAGACACCTGAGAGTAGTTTAAGACTTGCTGCAGAAGAAAGAATCTGAAGTTCACATGAAGGTTTCACCACTCGCTCTTTATTTCATGAAAACATTGTCAGACTCACTGTGAGGAAGTTGGAGAAAGTTGCGGTGGACTGAAGGACCTGCAGCAGGTTTCCTGTACAGCTGAACCCGTCTCCAACGTAACCGGGTTTACACTCACACGTCACCTCTGAAACGACACCACTGATCGTCAGGATCACAGGCGATCGTCATATGATCGTCAGGATCACAGATGAGCCGATAAACATCAAAACCAGCAGCCAGCACATTAATCAACACATGTTTAGAAGTGGTTAAAGTCGTTAATAATTAATGAGATGCAGATAAATCATATCTCTGAATGATGGTTGGATCATTCCTCCTCTTCCTCTCTCACCCTTCATCCGGTAGCAGAAGGTGTCCCAGGTCTCTTCCAGGTCTTTGCGGGTGCCATAGTCCACGATGCCAACGTGTCCGAAGCCACACTGAGGACTGGAATAGGTTGTGGGGTACGCCACCCGGGCCTGGTCCAACCAGCCGGCCGCACACATGTTCAACCCGGCCTACAGAGACAAGACAGAACATTAATTCATCAGGAGGACCAGTGTTAGTTATTCCCTGTTGGTCTCAGAGGCTGTGCTCGAACCTGGTCCGGTCCAGCTGCTGAGCCCGGTTCTGTAAGCAGCAGTTAATTAGCAGTTAGCTACTTTACCTTTAAGTCATTTTAGAATAGAGGACAGATGGGAGGAAAACACAAATTGGAAGTTACAAATGTCAAACTAGTGACAAAATGGAGGCTGTGTTGTGTTCACTGACCTGTTGAGCATAGGACAGCTGATTATATGTAGCAAGGCAGCCTCCCTCTGCAGAGCACGCCTGTTGGGCTTCAGCATACGTCAGTTTGTACTGACCTTTAACTGAGCGGTAATGAAACACACCGAGGTATGCATCTACACACACACACACACACAAACAATAACACACCTGTTTGTTCCTGCTGCAGTGAAATCACATTGTGTCTTAATACAGAAAAACAGATCAGAAATAAAGAAGTATGAATAAATGAAGTGGATGCAGACGCTGTCATCACACATGATCATGTCATGACCTCACGTCAGACTAACTTGGGTCAACGTCCAATGAGTAAACGTAAATATTTTACCTTCAGAATGGAGGTCAGTACATTTGGCGTCTTGGTGACATTGTCCATTGTCTTGAAGACAGCGGCTGACTGGCAGCTGTTTGACATCACAGGTGACTCCGTCTCCAAAGTAGCTGTCCTTACAGGTGCACCTCGACTTCCCCTGTTCACACAAACACGTATGACACGTCTGAAAGAGACTCAGCTGGTCGATCTTGAACAAAGACTCGATAAAGAGACCTCAACACATTTAAACCTCATACGCCCTTTGATACATTTTTCTATTAAAAATACTCAATAATAATTCTGCCTGTTGATGTAGTGAGACTAAATTTTTCCATGTACTTGTAAAACAACAAAAAGAGATCAATCAGAATCAAAGGTCAAAGATCAAAGAAGTGTTTGTTTTGTTTTCAGTGCAGCATGTTTACTCAGCTGCTGCTGCTGCTGCTGCTGCTGCTGCTGCAAACCTATAAATGCATGTAGAGACACAGAGGAGGAGAAACACAGCAAAGTGAAGAGCAGCAGCAGCAGAGGCCTGAAGAAGAGACAAACAATGAACACAACAGCTAAAGGTCTGAACCCAGTGAGACAAGGACAGCAAGTATTCATGAAGAACACATGAAAAACATCTGCAGCTCCTGATCCACTGACACACACACACATTTTTGACGATAAAAATGTGGGTTCATATTCCCAAAATGGCATTCAAGGGTTAAAATTATGTTAGAAATACATGTAAATTTAATAGTTATGATCAGGACTGAGGTTCATGCAGTGAAAGTTATATTATATTCACGTATAATATTTTTATAGCACTTTTTAGGAACCAAACATTTTTTGCATGAAGGGTAAAACATCATCATTTTCTGAAGGGGTTAAACATTAGCGTGTTGTCCTCACCGGGCCTGTCATGGTGCAGGTGGCATGTTCATGGCAGCCTCCGTTGTCTCCAGAGGCACAGCGGTCAATAGGCTGACAGGTCAACCCATCTCCAGAGTAACCTTTAGGACACGTGCAGACCACTGACTCACCTTTCTGAGCACACCGAGCTACTCTAGCACAGCCACCATTCCAGATCTGACACATGTCCACCACTAAGGAAGGAAGGAAGGAAGAAAGGGAGGAAGGAAGGAAGGAAGGAAGGAAGGACAGACAGATCCTGTTATCTTAGAAATGGAGTATACTAACATCAACAAACCACCAACACCCACCACACCAACATGTGTTCCTGCAGACCATGTAACACATATTGTCATGTTGTTGTGGTTTAAATTTCACATAACGTTGAGGTGTATCTGAAGTGTATTTACCTGTACAGGTGAATCCATCTCCTTCATAAAATGGCTGACACACACAGGTGTTGTTTTCCTGACAGACCGCTTTTGGAGAACATGACGGAGAACACTGAAAAACTTCAGCTGGACGAAACACAGAGTCACCAGATTATACTCATAATCTGTAGTAATATTAATCTGTATTAACTCATAACAATCTGTATTAACTCATAATAATCTGTATTAACTCATAACAATCTGTATTAACTCATAATAATATGTATTAACTCATAACAATCTGTATTAACTCATAATAATATATATTAACTCAAGAATCTGTATTAATTCATAAGAATCTGTATTAACTCATAATAATATGTATTAACTCATAAGAATCTGTATTAACTCATAATAATCTGTATTAACTCATAACAATCTGTATTAACTCATAATAATATGTATTAACTCATAAGAATCTGTATTAACTCATAAGAATCTGTATTAATTCATAAGAATCTGTATTAACTCATAAGAATCTGTATTAATTCAGAAGAATCTGTATTAACTCATAAGAATCTGTATTAACTCATAATAATCTATATTACCCCATAACAATCTGCATTAACTCATAACAATCTGTATTCATTTGTAATGTAAATAACGTCATGTGACATGAAGGATGTCGGTTTCATTTCTCTTGTTGCTGCTTAAGTTTTTTGAAGTCAGTTTCGAGAGCAGTTTGTGGTTCAGTGTTTTGCTCAAAGATACTTCAGGAGCATTGAACCACCTCCACCACCTCCCGTCTGAAGCTTTTCAGTAAATGAAAGTCTTCTCACCTAGTTGGATCTCGCATTGTTCTCCGGTCCAGCCCGCCTCACAGAAACATAAACCTGTCCCTTTACGGCCGGCATCACATGACCCGTGTTCTGAACAGTTACAGGCTGAAATCAGAAGAAGATGACAAACTGTCAATATCAGAACACCTGCAGGCGTCAAACAGAAAACCGTGACTTACGTTTACAGGAAGCTCCATAGAAACCATCACTGCACAGCTCACAGGCCACACCCCCATAACCAACGTCACAGGTACAGGTACCATTACCAAGGTGACCATCATCACATTTACCACGGTTACTGCACGGAGAGCTGACTCCGCCAGGACAGACTGGAGAGATCAATAAACAGCGTCATGATGATGTCATACGCTCACTGATGTATTCATTATGTTAATGCAATTATTAACATATTCATGATGTCACTGCGATCATTGATGTATTCATGATGTCACTGCGATTATTAATGTATTCATGATGTCACTGCGATCATTAATGTATTCATGATGTCACTGCGATCATTAATGTATTCATGATGTCACTGCGATCATTAATGTATTCATGATGTTTATAGTTGTAATTGTAACTTGTTTGATTGTAAAACAAAATTTAGTCATGTTCACTTTCTTTTCATGTTTTTTTTAACACGTTTTCTTTATTTTGTATCTCAGATGTCGTAAACTGAAATGTTGTCATGGTAACGTTTGATGAATGTCTATCTCACCCAGACAGTCTCGTCCATAGTAACCATGGCAACACTTTGGCTGCCAGAAATTGACGGTGCAGACACTGAGACAGCCGGAGTTTCTTGTGACAAACACGGTGGGAAGATCACACTTCTGAACCTCCTGAAGATGAAATGAAGAGACAGAATCAGATCCTCAAACAGACATTGGGTATACCTGTGAACAGGTGAAGACTCACCTTCTGTTTGGAGCCTCGGGGACAGCGGGTAGCTGATGTCGTGCACATTCCACAGGTCATCTACCACAGAAGAAGAAAAACCTGTTGTAACTATAAAGCACAGCTAAACAAAACATGAAAAACAACAAAACATGGCCTTCCCCTCCCGTGACGACGGTTTCCTTAAAGCTGAAGGTTGTCAAATAGAAAACAGAAGCTGCTTCTGTCAGCTTCAAATGAAGACCTGAATTTTGATCCGTCATCATTGTAAACGTACGAGAGACTCGACAGCGTGACAACATTCAAAGACAAAATGAATGTTCAGTTTGTCTTTGGTGGATTTACCTTAAAGTCAAAGGTTGTCTGTTCATCACAGCGCCCTCCGAGGCTGGGTGGAGTCAACAGACAGTCAATCCCGTAGGCGATCCCACCGTTAAAGACGAGGTGTCTCTGAACAATCTGACACTTTCCATCATTGACAAAGATTTCTCCCTGTTCAAAGAAGATACAAGCGGATCAAAATGAGACCTGTCATCTCCTTTTCTCTGTCTCTGTGGTACTTACGATGTCATCCGTCCCTCCACAGAGGAACGACAGTGGTGAACCCTGCAGAGTCCGAGCTGAATCCATGTGGATCAAAGCTTCAGCGTAAACCTTCACAGAGAGAAGACTTGAGTGAACGAACAGGAAGTGAACAAACAGAGTCTTTTTGATTCTAGAAAACCACAGAGCATTTTCTGGAATGATATGAGATAATACATAGATAATTTTAAGTTCATTAATGTTTGAATCCTTCTCACCTTCTGGGCCTGCAGGATGTGGTACTTTAGGTACTCCACCAGCTGTGCTCGGTTGTCTTGGTGGAACAGGAAATCCTTTTGCTCCTGCGGCAGAGACGCCATGGCGCCATCAGAGGGCAAGAAGACTGTCACCGGCTGGTGAATCCCATCATTGACTAGGCCCATCACACCTGTGTCCTGAAACGTACAAACATGGATCATCATTATACGAGTAAACCAGACTGAGCTGGTCAATTTGAGAGACTAAATGACTAAACAACGCTTGACGTGAACTCTGACAGACTTCTTCATGTTTAAATGTTTACCTCGAGCAGTTTGTAGAAAGTTTTATAACCATTACGTTCAGCCACATCAGTCAGGTTCAGCTGTTGTGACATCCAGCAGATAAACAATGACGGCGTTAGACGATTCGTGGATCATGAAACATCTAGTTCAACATCTCAAACTGTTTGAAGAGTTCAAACTTATGACACGACATGAGATTGATATGACAGACATAGATTGATCTGCAGTGTTGTGTACTCACACCAGCGTCTGCCTGTATATTTTTGTCCATGTTGGGAGGAAACAGGATCTTGTTGATCTCATAGAAGATCCCATTAATGCTAACATCATCGCTGTATGTCACGCTTGCCTGATTGACGAGGATGCTGCCCTGAAAACATCCAATATATAAACAGTCATTATGAACCATGAGACATCTTTCATCTCTCCATTTATCTGTCCATTGATTCTGCTCTCTGATTGGTCACCTGGGTGGTCCTGGTGGTCAGGATGGCACCGGAGAGAGACGTCAGGTTTCGGGGTCGGCTCAGGTCAGCGGGCAGCAGAGTGTGACACATCACGATGTGGCTGCGAAGGATGGTGGCAACTTGTTCTCGAGATTTATCTGCCATGAACGATTTCATCTGAAAGACAAACAGAATAGACAAGACAGACTGAAACACCTGACACTGAAACACCTGACAGACTGAAACACCTGACACTGAAACACCTGACAGACTGAAACACCTGACACTGAAACACTTAAAGAACTTTGATCGGTCACCTTTCCGGCACCATTCCTGTCTGCTGCGAAGGCGTCAGCATTGGGAACAAAGACGGTGAATGGGCCACGGCCTTTCAGAGAAACTTCCACCATCTGGAAACAGAGTTTGACATCAGTTCACATTTTACCTGCAGGCGGCGACAGAGGGAAACGTGTGGACACTCACCATCAGAGCAAGGTAAAAGTCTCTGAGCCGTCTCTTCAGGATCTCCTGCACACAGTTGGTGGTTAGTTCAAAATCCTGTGTTTATATTTTTAATGAGGGGTTGGGTTCAGCTGCTCACCTTCCCCAGGGTGCCTCTGCAGGTCATGCCATCTCCGATGAAGTTACTCATACATGTGCAGGTACGAACACCTGGACCCGTCATGTTACACCGGGCATACTCGTGACAGCCGCCATTTTTCTGGAAGCATCAGCAGCACAAAAGTCCGTCAAACATTACAAATGGAAAACTGAACAAAACTACAAAAGTTCCTCTGCAGTACTTCAAGAACCTTCATGACTTTCAGTGTGATCCACAATATAATCTACACAGACTTGCAGTACTTGTGTGTATCTTTACAATACTTTACAATGCAATAATACTTTTAATGTACCTTGTGATACTTTTGCATTACCTCATAAGAACTGTTGGATACTTTTACAGTACTTGTGTTGCCTCGCAGTATCCCAGGTTATTTACATATTAACATGTCAACATAGTCAAATATTTGAAACATGGCTGAGATGATTATTAATGATTCCTGAATCTATCCTGAAATCATAAGTTTAAATCCAAACTCACCTTCCGACACAGGTTGATCATGTTGCAGATCCGTCCGTCGCCTGAGTAACCTTCACTGCACACACAGGAAGTCTGCGGCATCAAACAAAAGTACATCAACACAACAGAAACCGACATCAGACTCCCGTTTACAGTAAAACACATCAGGAAGTCCAATCAGTTCTTACTTTGTTCGGTCCGACATGAACACAGTCTGCGTTGGCATGACAACCTCCATTTCCCTCCAGACACGGATTGATTTCTGAAGAAGAAAGACAAAATCCTGCAGCACTCAAACATATCAAACAACAACATGAAGGTTTTTAAACATGAAGAACATGAAGGTTCTTAAACATGTGAAGAAGAACAAGAAGGTTCTTGAACGTGAAGAACAAGAAGGTTCCTGAACGTGAAGAAGAACATGAAGGTTCTTAAACAAGTGAAGAAGAACATGAAGGTTCTTGAACAAGAAGATGAACATGAAGGTTCTTAAACATGTGAAGAAGAACATGAAGGTTCTTGAATGAGAAGAAGAACATGAAGGAACCTTCATGTTTTTCTTCGTATGTTTAAGAAAGATCATAAAGGTTATTTAAGAACATACCAATACACACGAGTCCATCACCAGAGTAACCACTGCTGCAGACACAATCTCTTCTGCCAGGTTGAGTCCTCTTACACACTGCGTGCAGACTGCAGCCACCATTAGCCTTCAGACATGGATCTACAGCTGAGACAGATCATCATCTTGATCAATATCATCTTGATCAACATCATCTTCATCACACCATCTTCATCGTCATGTTCATCACCAGCTTCATTAACATCATAATTTAATGTTATATAATTTTCATAAACATCTTTGTCAACATCATCATCTTACCTTCACAAAAAGTTCCGTTTCCTTGGAAACCAGCAGCACAGAGACACTTAGAGGCTGACAGTTCGATCACACAACTGTCAGAGGACAGAAAACAGATGACGAGTTCCATCAACAGGAAGCGAAGCTTGAAACTTCCTGTCTATAACAACAACGCCCTGAAGGGGATGGTGCAGCAGACAGTGCTACAGTTTGTGCCGACTTACTTTGCACTTGTGTGACACTTCACCGACCCGCACAGTTCATCAGCCGTGGATTCAATTTCTGCAGAACAAACAAACCTCAGTTACTATGAACGATAAAGATTTTCTTCATTAACTTTATCAGGATGAAGTCGAATATTACAAGAAAAAAATAGTAACTTCTCAAAAAGTATACTTTAATGTTTGTCATGCTTTAAATATTTGTTGTCATACTTTAAATGTTTATTGTCATTCTTTAATGTTTATTGCCATACTTTAATGTTTATTGCCATACTTTAAATGTTTATTGCCATATTTTAAATGTTTGTCATACTTTATGTTTATTGCCATACTTTAATGTTTATTGTCATACTTTGTGTTTATTGTCATAATTTAAATGTTTTTTGCCATACTTTAAATATTTGTTGTCATACTTTAAATGTTTGTATTGTCATACTTTCATTGCAGAGGACTCCTCTCCAGCCAACATCACATTCACATGTCCCGTCTCCCTCCAATCCTTCATTACAGCGGCCATTTTTACAGCCACACTCTGTAAACAAAGTAAACCAGAGTCAGACAGTGTCAGGTTTAGATTTGTTGTCCTGTGTGTTGGGTGAAGTTTACCTACCCTGGTCACAGTGGACTCCATATTTCCCGCTCTGGCAGGTTTCACATGCAGTTCCATTGAAACCTGTGTTACACTGACAGACTCCGGTCCCGTTTGTCCCGTCTAAACAAAGTCCGTTACCGAAGCAGGGCTGACCGTCGGGCCCAGGACACGGCTCACAGTGTTCCCCGAAGAATCCTGAACAACACCTGGGCACCTGAAAACAAGAGACGTTCACTGACTGTCCGTCTTTATCATATGTGTCATTGTCTGAGAGTATTAGTGATGTACAATGTTTCTCTGGAGGCAGGTTGCTCTGCAGCCGATGGTCAGCAGTCGTTCTTCTTCAAACATCCGAGTGAACATACACTTCCTCTTCTTCACAGATTTCTGTAGATGACAGGAAGTTGGTTGGTTCTGTGAGCTGGTTTAGTAATGTTTAATATGAAATCTCACCAACACCAAAAATGAATTTTAAAAAATAAATCAGTCTATTAAAAAACTAACAAAATAAAACTAAACATTAACAGCAATTATTACCTTTCAGAGGAATTAAAACATAAATAAATTAAAGTTACTACATTTAAACTTTGATTGCAAATCTCTTGTGAACTACCTGCGTTTCTTTATAATTACAATTGAAACAAACATTGTTTTAAAGAAATGAGATCATAAGGATGTTATGTAAATAAAGGATAAACAGGTAAAGTTATAGTTTATATTAATAAAACTGACATTATTACAAGTTTCAGTGTTCGTCTTTTATATATTACAAATATTTGAGGGAACTCTTCTCTTTTCATTTTATTTTGTATAAATATAAAGTCAAGTCATCTGCAAAGAGTTTGGAGTTATGGTTTATTGTTTAAAGGACAAACTCTGTTAGAAAGTATGAAGTCTTTTGTGGAACAAGTTAAACAATCATTTCGATAATTTGTTATTCATGTGTGTGTTTTTATATTTTTTCTGTTCTGTTTGACTTCTTACATCTGCGATTGTGTCGTTCGGACAGATTTTGCCTTGTGGGAACAAACAGTCCACGCAGGTTCCCTTTGGAGAGAAAAGAGAACGTTAGTTTGGTTCTGTTGGGTCGATGTGGGTCAGTGTGGATCTGAAGCTTCAGGTGTTGATGACGGCACCATGACTTTGTTGTATTTGGCCTCGTCACAGCGGTTCCTGTTAATACGAAGAACACCTGACAGGCCCTGAATCACGCCATTACCACTCAGGATGTTGAACGAGTCGATCTGAGCGTCGTTCACAAAGAGCTACAAGATAAAGAATGATTTGATTCAGAAGGTCATGTGATCAGACGGTCATGTGATCAGAAAGTCAGGTGATATTGATAAGTGACTGACCTTTCCATCTCGAGGGAAGATGCCGATTTGGAAGGAGAATCCGAGCAGCGTCTCTTTGTATCCTCCAGGCTGAAGGTCGGTCTTTAGCAGACGCTCTGATGCCACCACATGGTAACGAGTTGTATTCACATCCTGTTTGTAGTTCAAAATAAAAGCACAGAGTCATATTCACATGCTGTTTGTAGTTCAAAATAAAAGCACAGAGAGTCTGGGGCGGTGTTTAGCTCAGTTGGTAGAGCAGCCGCCCCATGTGCGAAGGCTCAGTCCTTGCTGCCCAGGGTTTGAATCTGACCTGTGGCTCTTTCCCACATGTCATTCCCCATCTCTCTCTCTCCCCACATTCCTGTCACTCTTCAGCTGTCTCTATCAAAATAAAATAAAAGCTTGAAATGGCCAAAAAAAAAAAATCTTAAAAAAAGAGTCATATTCGCATCCTGTTTGTAGTTCAAAATAAAAGCACAGAGTCTTATTCACATCTGCTTGTAGTTCAAAATAAAAGCACAGAGAGTTATATTCACATTCTGTTTGTAGTTCAAAATAAAAGTACAGAGAGTCATATTCACATCCTGTTTGTAGTTCAAAATAAAAGCACAGAGTCATATTCACATCCTGTTTGTTGTTCAAAATAAAAGCACAGAGTCATATTCACATCCTGTTTGTTGTTCAAAATAAAAGTCATTCTGCTCAAACGAAGTACTAAATTTTTGTGAGACAAGAAAAATGTGAATTAACAGAATAAAATTGTGACTCCAAATATATAAATATCTAAATGTACAGATATATTGTCATAACACTTCAAGCAGTTGACCCAAGACATGAAGATAACAAAGAGAACTTTGACAGTCCAAAGACATTTCAATGAACAGAAGTCCAAACAAGGACAAAACCAGAACAGAGAACACCAGAACAACAACGAGGACCAGAACCAAGACCAGAACAATGAGCACAGGGAAAACCACAAATATGGAAGACAGAAAAGAACAAAGACAACCTGGCAGAGAAACACGGGGTACAATCAAATAGTCAAAAAAATTAGCCCCTAAGCTTTTCCTTGACTTCGATAGACGATCACGGTGTTCAGAGAATCTGACTGCTCTTACACTTTGACTACGTCATGAAGCGATGGTGAATGTTATTGACGTGATCTGTGGTAAAACTACAAAGTCCAGAAGATGGACTACAAAACGCTCATCTGAGTTACTTCCTAGATACTCCCTGCGCGCTCTGACCATGTTGTTTCATGCAGGAAATATAAACGTGGACAACCCGGTGAAAAATGTGACGTCATCATCAACGTCAGAGTTCAAATAATAAATGAATATTGTCCACCTGTCAC
>CM053997.1:19468318-19484836 GCA_028641955.1 Protonibea diacanthus | reverse complement strand
CTGTCTGTCTGTCTGTCTGTCTGTCTGTCTGTCTGTCTGTCTGTCTGCCTGCCTGCCTGCCTGTCTGTCTGTCTCCTCGTTACCTGAAGACGAGCTGTGCGAGCTGAAGGTGGAGAAACCTGTCATGTTGGCACAAACTCTGACGGCCAAAGAGAGGGAGTCCCTGGAGGAGAAGGAGGAGACAGTGGTGGGAGACGGAGAGAAAGGTCAGCAGGAGGAGGAGAAGGAGGTGACGGAGGAGAAAGAGGAGGAAGAGGAGAGAGTAGGAGAAAGAGAAGGAGAGAAGGATGAAGAGGAGGAGATGGAGGAGCTGAGAGCTCAGGTGATCCAGCTGCTGCTGGAACTGGAAGAGACCCGAGAGGTTTCCCAGAGACACGAGGAGAGTTTCCTCGAGCTGCAGGGTCAGTACATCTACTGTACCTGTAATCTATTACATACTAATACTTTTACTTTAAGTACTTTGGGTTCAGCCTTGTGTGTTTCTTCTTCTCTGGTCTCAGGTCTGTTGGAAGACGAGCGGCTGGCGAGCGCCCATCAGGCGGAGAGCTTCACCAGACAGATCCAGAGACTGCAAGGTGCAGCACAGTGTCACATTACCTGATCAGATGTTGAGCCTCCTCAGCTGGTTCCTCTCATCATGAAGGACCAGCAGCTCTACTCCATGCTCCGTCGGGTGTCCGAGCTCTTCAGTCTAAGGCTCAGCTCGGACACCCGACAGAGGAAACTCATTTCAGCGACTCGTATCCGCGATCTCATTGTTTGGGTCACTACCCAAAGCTCATGACCAGGTGAGGGTTGGACCAGAAAATTGGTGGTGGTTCAGCTCCTTCTGAACCACAACGGTCCAGTCCATCTCATGCTTCATTCTTAGTCACTGTTGAACCCTGACATACTTCACCTCCTTCAGTTGGAGGAACCAATCGGGCGTGTTCTGGAGAGCACCACAGCCTCAGACTTTGAGGTTCTGACATCGTCACATCGGTCAGATCCTCCACAGTTCAGTCGTCCAGTTCATTTTCATGTCGTCTCACTTTGTAAAACACGTTCTCCTCCTGCAGCTCAGCTCCGGTCAGTCCAGGAGGAGATGGACAGTCTGGAGGAGGAGAAGGAGAGCGAGCTGGAGGAGGTGCAGGAGGAGCTCCGCTCAGCTCAGGAGGAGGTGCTGATGCTTCAGCAGGCGGCCGAGGAGGCGGCAGCAGAGAGGGAGAACGACATCGCCTCCCTGCAGGAGGAGCTGTGTCGGCTGAGGGCGGAGCTACAGCGTCTCCACGTGACGGCGCAGGAGTACGAGCTGGAGATCACGACACTGAGAGCCGAGATCAGCATGAAGAGCCAGAACAGAGAGGCACCTGGACCAGGTGAGCTCGCACCTGGACCAGGTGAGCTCGCACCTGGACCAGGTGAGCTCGCACCTGCTGCTTCTTCTGTGGTTTTTATGTTTGATTGTGGAGCTCTGTCTTCCAAGAGAGACACTGATGAATTAACGTGTGTTCAGGTGACGTCCATCAGCTGCGGGACGAGTTCGTCTCTCTGACGGGTCAACGTCAGACTCTGACCAGTGACAACAAACAGCTGAGCACTAAAGTGGAGCAGCTGCAGCAGCAACAAGACACGTGAGTGGTCCAAGCAGCTGTCAATCAATCAGCTTCAGATGACTGACATCTGTCTGCACTGTGAGTCTGACCCACCTGTCCTCCTGTGAACAGGTGCAGTGATGTGTACCTTGCAGTCAGAGTGGAGGGCGGCTCTAATTGTGATGCTGAGGTGAAGGCGGACTCGTACATCAGCCTGTCTCAGTCCGGTCCTGAACATCAGGAGCATCCTGATGACTCCTCATCGGTCCACGAGGAGTTCAGCAGCTCCGAGCTGAACGTCCTGAAGGTCCAACTGAGACAGGCCGAGGAGACGGCTCACAAAGTGCAGAGAGAGGTAACGGTGCCCGTTTACACCGACTCTTTAAATTTAATGAATAAAAATACTCCAAACTGATATTTGGTCTCTCTTCCTGACAGTGTGACGGGTTGAAGGGTGAACTGGTCGAGCTGCAGCAGCTGTACGACAACAGCCAGCGAGAGCGAGTGGAGCTCGAGCAGGAGCTTCAGCGCTGCAAGGCCGAGCTCCAGAAACTGGTGGGCAGGAAGTCACAGGTGAGAGGCCGAAGGTCGACGGCTCAGGTGGTTTGGTACACGGACAGGTGTTTTGTTTTAGGCGCCTGCATGTGATACCTGACTTCAGTACTCATGCGTTGGGTATCAGGTAACACCTACACAAAAATACAGGACAGGACATTAGGACATTTAGACAAGAGAATTGAGACAACTTTGCTAACAGCCAAACATCAGCCAGGTCACCAGCAGCAGACACAGCAGCAGCTAATATTACTGACTAGTCCAACAGCAGTCAGCCCAGCTCGGCGTCTGTCTTTCAGCCTTTTATTTCACCAAGCTCTCATCTCTGAGCCCAGTTACATTGTCCGCTCACCCAGCTCCGGGTTCTGGCATGACACCAACCCAAAATTACATAGTGTGAGAACAGATGTACGAATGACAGACACCGTTCACCTGATCTCAGGTCAGTGTGGATCAACAGGAGTTAAACTACATCATGTTGATTTGAGGTAAATGTGTAAAAACTGAAGGTAAGTGTGACGATGAATAAAACCTGTCTGACGATGAGCTTCTCGTCCTTCTCTATGCATGTGGGTCGACTGGCTGAAACTCTCTCTGGTTGCCTCATCTGTCATTTTGCTTCCTGGTTTGCAGTCGGTGCTCATGTTGCTGGTTTTTGAGCGTTTTGTTGTGAGCTTCTTCTTAACGTCTGTCGCTAACGGGCAGTTTGTCTTTGTCAAAGCAGTCATTTGTCTGTTTCTACTTACCTCTTCCTCCGCACAGGAAGGGTTGAAATCAGAGGTTCATTCAGTTGTCAGGTGATGTTAAAGCAGTGAAGCGTACTGAGAGTCAAGATCCATCTGATTGGCTGATAATGAATCATATGTGGAACATTTCCTTCAATCCAAACAAACAAATCTGGATTCTGTTTTCCTGAACTCACTCTCCAGAGGCGTGGACCCGAGTCACAAACTGACACGGGACTTTGACTTGAGACTTAAACAATGAGATCCTCCCCAATCACAAGTCAGGTTGATCCCATCACGCCGATGGTATCAACTTGACTGGGCCTTAGACCTGGGATTTGCCTTAACTAAGTTAATACTTTGAAACTTGACATGGGACTTTGGGAACTTTACTTCCATTCCTTGAGAGTTGGACTTGGATTTGGTGTTAAGACTTACCTGATTTAATCTGGGTAGGTCTGAGCATGGAACATGGAGCCTACCTATTTCAATTCCAACTTTAACATGAGGCTAGATGTGGGACCTGCCTGCTTGAGGACTGACTTGGTACTTGATTTTATTGATGTGAAACATGACCTTTGACCTGCCTGTGACAGTACTCCGCTTGGTGTCTTGACGTAGAATTTACATAGAACAGGGGTACTTGTTGAGGAACTTGACTTTGGACTTGCCAAAACGCTGACTCGGGTATCAAGGCTTGAGACTACACATGGGTCTTAATTGTTTTGATTTGGTACTTGAATGTCAATGCCAGTTTGGGACTTGCCTATCTGAGACTCTTGAGGCTTACTTTGTAGGCTTGGGATTGACTTGAAGTTTAGGACTGGTCTGTCTCGACCTTGAACTTGAGGTGGGACTTGCATCTCTGAGATAGGACTTGGTTTTCTTGACTTGGGACTTTGGACTTGCCTTTTGTTGTTTCATTGTTTTGTATGTTTCATTTGGAACTGGACTTGAGACTGGACTTCTAACTTTGAAGTCTTGAATGTAAACTGTAAATGTAGGTCTTGACTTGTGAAGTGAACAGTGACTTGGTCCCACCTCTGCTCCCCTCCATTATGTCACTCATGTACATTCTTGTACTCCATAGTTGTAGTTTATCTCATGTCTTTCCTGTTACCCTCACTGCAGTGCTGCTGAGCTGGTCGTAAGGCAGCACTGCAGTGTCTGCAGAGATCTCTAAATGACTAGATGTTGATGATTTTAACGTTCCTCTGGCATCATTAACTTCGACCAAAGCTCTCCATCTTGTCTTTAACCATCTTTGATGTCGTTCTTTGCCTGCTCTTTCACTTTCCTCCGTCATCGTCACGTTTCTATCCGATCGCCGTCACCTTTGTTTCACATGAACTTCACTTGATGAACTGAATCAAATTCTGTTTAAATTTGATGTATTTTGATGCTCAACCTGCCTGCCTATCAATCCTTTATTTTATGTTTTTTCTCGTGTTTGGTCGCCTCACACTCGCCTTTCTTCCCGGCACGTTCTGATTTTTATTCTTCTGATTTTTTTATGGTTTCATCTCCTCTCTCCACGCCCTCCTACACTACCTTCTGTCTTTTCCCAGAACTGCGCTCGTCCGTCAGAGCCCCCTGTCCTCTCCATCCCCTTCATAGGAATGATTGTAATAGTGGCCTTGATTTGGTGCTGGTGGGAGGAGCTGGCGTCCTAGAGGGGACCAGGTATGGCCACGCCCTTCTTTCTCTACCAGACTGAAATGTGGGGTAACAACAAGCTAGCTGCCCCGGTCGTTGTTTCTGTCCTTGCCCTGTGTGTTTGGGATGAGTGTGGCTGGTTTTAAAGACCACATTTCAAGCGAAGGCCTCGGTCTGCTTCAAACAAAGTAGTTTAAAATCAGAGTTTCTGTTTGTTGTGAATGTCCGGTCCTCGTCCAGGCTGCAGGCCTGACTGATCCCTGCCCAATAAACCTTTTGTATCTCTGTAGTCTCCATTCAACCCAACCACCAGACCAGAACCTTGACACCAGATGATTCTGCAAAACCACAAACTACGTCCAAGACCTTTGTTTTTAAATTCTGACTTCTCATGGCGCCTATGGCACGGTTAGCAGTGAAATACCATGAAGCCTTCTGTAGGACTGTGTGTTGAGTCACATGCGTGTCCCTCTTGAACGTGTGATACCAACAAATTTGGGTCTGCTATAAAAAACTTTGTTATGTCGTGCTACAAAGACCCCAAAGGAGCTTTAAGACTGAGAGGACAAAAGACTGAATGACAGAAGGTCCTCAGCAGTGCTGGAGGTAATAAGTTACAGTAATAATGGATTTCTGTTAGCAGTAAGGTAATATAACATGTTACTCATAGAGGTTATTGGACAGACATGTTGGCTTGGTTCAGTTCATTGAGGGTGGGTTCTTTTTGTCATGTTAGTTTGCTCATTTTATGATCGACCTCTGAAGAACACGTGAGACTCTTGAAAATGAGCTAATGGACAGAATACGACAGAATATGTTGATAAATTAAGGTTTATTTTGAGTCGTGATTGTTGGAGTGGCGCAAAGTCGAATCTTTAAATTTTAGAGATGCAGTCCAGCATCGGGCGCTGATCTGTCCACAGATGTTTGCTGCTGGAATCACCTCCCATACGCTGGTCTTCATCTTTGAACGCTGACGTTCTCTCGTCTCTTTCTCAGCACCGTGACGCTGAAGGCTGGAACCTGGCGGTGGCAGCGGTTGCCGTGGCAGCCATTGTAGTTCTGGTTGTCCCCAGCTTCACCCGGGCCTGAGGGACTACACAGGAAGTGACCTCGCTGGGAAGTCTGGGATTGTGGGATTGTAGGATTGCCGTCACCCATCCAGCACCGCCATCATACATATTGCTGCCCTGATGTGAGCTTGTCGCGTTGACACCGCCAACATGTTTTCACCACGGACGTCAGTGAGTTTGGAGGGAAAAAGCAATAAGACTGTCCAAAGACTCGTCACTCTTCTGCAGGTTGCCGTCATGCTGAAGGTCAGCTGATTGGTTTATTGATCAGCTGTGAGGTTTTCTAACAAACATCATCATGATCCAGGAAGAAGTTTAATAAATAACTCAAGGTCGATTGATTTTATGTCCCGAACACGTGAAAAAGTTCCAGGAAGCACAAAAGTACAAAAGTATGAGTAGAAAGTATCAGTAAATGTACTCAGAGTATCAAAAACGAAAAATCAGCCATAGTGTCGTTTTAGTTATTATATAGTTTAATCTATAAAAACGTCACATTTGATTTGTTGTAAAATCTGAATCATAAATGTAGTAAGTATTCCAAAGTTGCTCTCAAAAATCTGATGAAGTAGAAGTATGAAGTGAAAGTACTTCAGAGTAAATGTTTCTTTATTGTCCTGCCCAGTAAACTGCGTTCTTAAGAAAAGAATCATGAAATAAAGAGAATAAAACACAAACCGTCGACGATGCTGATCATCGTTGATCATCGCTGATCATCGCTGATCATCATCAGTGATGATCATCATCAGTGATGATCATCGTTGATCATCGTTGATCATCACTGATCATCGTTGATCATCGTTGATCATCGTTGATCATCACTGATCATCGTTGATCATCGTTGATCATCACTGATCATCGTTGATCATCACTGATCATCGTTGATCATCGTTGATCATCACTGATCATCGCTGATCATCGTTGATCATCGTTGATCATCGTTGATCATCACTGATCATCGTTGATCATCACTGATCATCGCTGATCATCGTTGATCATCACTGATCATCGCTGATCATCGTTGATCATCGCTGATCATCGTTGATCATCACTGATCATCGTTGATCATCGTTGATCATCGCTGATCATCGTGTTTGAGTCGAACCTTTCAGCTCCGGTTTGGTTTGTTTAGACTGTAATGAAACAAACAGCTGCTGCAGACTCGTACTTTTTAGTGATTGACAAAGTTGGAGATGAATTCATTAATAAACAGAAAGTCATCTCTTTAGTTTGAGAAGTTTAAGATTTGAAACGTGTTTAATTCATAAAAAAATCAAACAGATAATCAGTAAATGTTTTCTTCAGTATTCAGAGCTCTAAAATTTTTGCCTTATTTTAGATTTAAATAATATTTTGCACTCTGAGCAATGATGAAGGAAACTGTAGCAGATCATATTTATCTGTTTTGTGTTTTTAATACTTCAGTCTTATTTAATTAATTAATGCTGCGTCTCATCCCATCATAAAAATAGTTAATGTGATGTGTTATTTAACAGACTGAGAAAAACTGATTAAATTAATTAAATTATATTTTTATTTTAATCAAACTTTCCCTTTACAAATTATTAAAATGTCTGTATGTTTATATGACCAAATATTTAGTGTGTATCTGTGTTAAACATTTAAAATACCAAAAATGTTTAACTTCTGAAGAGATTATTGATGTATTATTTATTACTGATTTCACTGTGCCAGATTTTAACATTCAGACAGAGACAGCTGGTTTATGATGTTAAAGTGCTGAATGATGGGAAATGTAGTTTAACTGTTACAGAAGTAAAAATGTTCAAACTTGTGAGTTCAGCTCGTTCAGGCAGGATTAATATAAAATGAAGGTAATGTGTAATTAAACTTGTTGTACCTGATGCTGAATTTAAAAAGCTGATTATATAAATATATTTAAATATGGACCGAGGATGGAGCCCTGTTGACATTAAAGAGTTAAAACCATGAAACAAACCATGCAAAAAACAATATTAAAATGAATCCTGCTTCATGTTTACGTTGACGTTGTGACCAAATAATCATAGAAAATATAATAATGTTCAAACTGACTGTGATCCTGATGAAACTGAATCAGGTTTTTAGTTTCTGTGATCTGTGACATGTTTGCATTTACCAAATATTAATAATTAAAAAGACATTCCAGTTTAATTAAAAACAATTAAAATTCATCAGAAAAAACATGAAAAAACTGAAGTATGATGAACCGTGACGGCTTTTAACAAAACTGTATTAGATTTATTTATTCAGTATTTAATGATTAAGTGACATATAAATATATATATATTGTGGTTAATAGTTTAACATTAATCAGGATATAACAGGTGAATTGTTCTACATGATAAATGTGTCAAATTATTATTTTTATTTATTTATTCAGAGTCTAAAAAACATCAAATCATGTCAGCTGATTGAAACTTTTAAAATAATACACAAACTACAGACGATGAATCACAAAGTCGAGATTTTAACTTATTTCTTTTTTTATTCTAACTTTTAAAGCTAAATTTATGATTTGGACGGTCGGTAACTTTGACTTCAGAGATCTTTTAATTTTGACTCACTAAAGTCACTAAATCTCAATTTAAAAAAATGGAAGTGATTATTTTAATTCATTTCATTTGTGGCGTCTATGGGCTTCCATAGTTTGTCGTCTTGGAGCTGCTTCGTGTCTTAAGCCGTCGATAACATGTTTGAACATGATTTAATATTCAAATTGTTTTCAGACAGGAAACAGGAAATTATGTCATCCTGTAAACTGTTTTTGGCAGGAAGTGACTGAGTAATAATTAATGAACTCATTTGATGTTTGTGTTTATGAAGCTGCACGCTGACATTACTCTGATGAGTCGGTGCTTTAAAGGAACTTTATTTGTCACAGCTGATCAGACTTAACGAGGTTTGGCCAAACATGTAGCCGTAGAAACAGGATGAGGATGGACTGATTGATTATCGGTTTACTGATCTGAACCAGCTGATATTTGACTTCCTGTATCAAAACAGCTTTTTTAGATAGAAGTAAATCGAAAGTTAAAGTTTTCTTATGTCATGACATTTTTTGTTTGTTTGAAGAGTCCGGATCGAGATTCTGATGCCAAAAAAAAAAAAAAAAAAAGTCATGTGCTTTAATTTTGCACAAAAACAACCAAATTAAACAAAATATTGATTTCTTTGTCCAAACGTCACAGCAACAATTCGGAACGTTTCTCTAACACACAGACTAACATCTTTTGTTTAAATACCAAATATTTAACTCTTCTGATGGTTCTTTTAATCGTGTCAACAAAACGTTTGGAGAACATTTCAACATTTTTATAAAAAACCCCAAAATTCTAAATAATCAACATGATTCTGAACGTTTCCATAACATGATCTTTACGTTTGTGTTTGATTTGATTTTAGTTTTTAGTTTGAAAATTAAAGGAAATAAAGAAAACAGACGGACAGATTTCTTCATGCTGACATCAGAAACGTGGATCAGTCCATCCTGACAAGCGTTAGCTCGCTGTAGCTCGCTCAGTGTTGCATGCTAGATTTAGAGAAGTCGCACATTTGCATGAAAATAGACGAGTAGATTGAGACGCTGTCATTATACAACGCTCACTGAATAACAGTGGTAGCATGAGTGCTGTAATCCGATTACTTCCATTTCTTACTTTATGAACGTTTTCTGACCTTTGATGATTTCTGTTGTAAAAAGTTTTGATGTTTTAAATCTTTTTGTACATCTTCCAGATTCTGATGTTTCAGATGGAGATCAGTTTCTTCTCTGTGTACAGACACAGGGTGTGTTTAGCTTATCTTAGCTTAGCTTGGATTAGCTTATTTTAGGGAGAAATGCTAAACTACCTCCATCAAAAGAGAAAAACAAAATCCACGTTCAAACAAGTTTGTCTGTTTTGCATGTTATATCTTGTCTTTGTGGGTAGCTGGTGAACATTATTATGCTAGCTGTTAATAAGCTAATAGCTAACTTAGGTTAGCCTACAAACAATTAGAATATGAAACTTTATTCTAGCTTTTTGTAGATGTTGTTCTTATAACCACACCAACATTTAAGTGTTTTAGTTGTGGCTAACTGATGCTGATACTGATGTTATGAGAGCTGTTTATAACTGGTGTTATATCAGGATACTTTTAGCATAGCTTAGCACAAACACTGGAAGAATAATGGACCTGCTAGCCAGTGCAGCTAACTACCGTGTGTACCAATGTAAGCATAAACAGTGTTATGGTAGATACAAAGTTAGGAAATGCATCTATTTGTCAATGTTTGATGTTATCGTAGTGACACAACATATTCCACATTATGCTAGCTGTAATGTTATGGTAGCTGTTTTTAACCATATCAGTGTTATACAAGGATTACTTAGCCTTTGTAGCTTAGCACAAAGACTGGAAGCAAGGGGACACTGCTAGCCAGTGTTGCCACAAAATGGCTTGCACCTTATTTGAGATTTGTACAGCTAACTGATGTTATGGTAGATACAAGCATAATGTTTGGTGATGGTAACTGTTTGTAAACAGTAATTTGTGATAATATCTTTAGCCTAGCTTAGCTCAAAACAGGAAGAAGGAGAAACTGCTAGCATAGCTCCTTGTGCTATTTGTTCACCTTCTAGGCTAGCAGTTTCCCCACCGTTTGCTAAGCTAAGCTAACCACATCCTGGACCTGTACTGGACGCCGGAGATGAAACTGATTTCCAGATGGACAGCTGACAGAGGACAAGACGGCTTCTCAAAATGTCTGACAGTTTTAAACTCTTCCTCTTTTGACCATGTAGCGGCTGCTCTTCTATGTTTTCTGTTAGCTTTAAGCGTGTTATGTCAGGTGTTAGCTGTCAGGTGTGCTGTATGAACATCTAAACTTTGTAAACAAGCATGTCATCATCTGGCTGCTGTTTGTTTTGCTTCTGTTTTAAATGATTCTTCTCAATGTTTCTGCTCAACATTAATGTCTCTTTATTTTCTGTGTTGATTTTGTTAAAGAGGCTGTACAGTTTGTAAATGAACTGACAAATAAAAAAGAAGTTTATCTTGTCTTTAATGTCCCTTTAATGTTAGCTATAGTTTAATATACAGGGAACAGTTTATTTAATCTAATCTAATGTTGATACATGTTACACTGTGTTATGTTATGTTATGTGACATAAAATGGTGTATCAATACATGCCATAACGTATGTCACGTGACACACTGTTTAAACATATGTCATGTTATGTTCTTTCACAGAATCTTACTTTATGTTGTGTTATGTTGTGTTATGTCATGCTTATTTTATGTTTACGTCATCTTTATGTCATGTTGTATTATGTCATCCTTATTTCATGTTTGTCATGTTATGTCATGTTTATGTCATGCTTATTTCATGTTTATTTCATGTTGTGTTATGTCATGTTTATTTTATGTTATGTCATGTTTATTTCATGTTATGTCATGTTTATGTCATGCTTATTTCATGTTTATGTCATGTTTATTTCATGTTTATGTCATGTTGTTATGTCATGTTTATTTCATGTTATGTCATGTTTTTCATGTTGATGTCATGTTTATGTCATGCTTATTTCATGTTTATGTCATGTTGTGTTATGTCATGTTTATTTCATGTTATGTCATGTTTATGTCATGTTGTGTTATGTCATGTTTATTTCATGTTTATTTCATGTTTATGTCATGTTGTGTTATGTCATGTTTATTTCATGTTTATGTCATGTTGTGTTATGTCATGTTTATTTCATGTTATGTCATGTTTATTTCATGTTTATGTCATGTTGTGTTATGTCATGTTTATTTCATGTTATGTCATGTTTTTCATGTTGATGTCATGTTTATGTCATGCTTATTTCATGTTTATGTCATGTTGTGTTATGTCATGTTTATTTCATGTTATGTCATGTTTATGTCATGTTGTGTTATGTCATGTTTATTTCATGTTTATTTCATGTTTATGTCATGTTGTGTTATGTCATGTTTATTTCATGTTTATGTCATGTTGTGTTATGTCATGTTTATTTCATGTTATGTCATGTTTATTTCATGTTTATGTCATGTTGTGTTATGTCATGTTTATTTCATGTTATGTCATGTTTTTCATGTTGATGTCATGTTTATGTCATGCTTATTTCATGTTTATGTCATGTTAAGTCGACTTCAGGTCTTGGCTCTGTTTCTCTCTTGATGATGAAATGTGACGTTGTCCAGCAGACTGATGAAGGCCATCGACCTCCATCAGATCTGTATGAACTTTTCTCTACATTTAAAAAGTTCTTCTTCTCATTATTATTATTATTATTATTATTATTATTTCTGTGTTGATTCATAAAAACATCACATGTTCATAAAGTTCAGGATGATGAAAGTTTTCTAGTAAACAAATGTGTGTGTGTCTGGTGATTGGCTGCTGACGTGACGTCATGTTTTCTCTTTATGACCCCCCGGTGTCGGTCCCGGGTTGGATCCTCTAAAAATACCCGGAGGTGTCACTGTGGAGCCCCGGGTCCTGTATCGGGGAGGGGGGTTCCGACCTGACCCCGCCCCGCCGCCCTGCAGACACCCAATAAGCGGCGGCCCCCGTATCAGTGCGGGATTAGAGGATGCCCGGGCTGGGTTGTATATGGTCATGGCAGGGGCATTCCTGGGAGTCCAGCTCAGTGACGCCGAGCTTTTTAAACTCTGATCCGCTGCTCCTCCACCAGCAGTCCCGACTCTCTGCAGGCCGACACGCCGCCGTCTGCGCGTCTTAATCCGGACACAGCAGCGAGTCTGTCCGGTTGAAGAACAAACTTTCTTCTTCTTCTTCTTCTTCTTCTTCTTCTTCTTCTTCTTCTTCTTCTGTTTCAGTCCATGACACCACCCGGACCGGATTAACGGACTCTGGATCTGCTCTGTTCCGGAGCGCATGCCTCCTCGGTGCTGAAGTGTGTCACTCCCAGCAGGCTTGGCACTGCCCTCCACCCTCCACCTCTCCTTCTTCTTTCTTTTTTTCTGCCTTTCTTCTCGGCCCACTCGGCTCGGTATAAAAGGGGGCACCATGATGAGTAACAGCAGCTACTTGGAGCCGCAGCTGCCGCCGCACTTCTACCAGAGCACCGCGGAGCTCGGCGAGGAGGAGGAGGAGATGCCGGCCACCGAGAAGGACCTGGCCGAGGACGCCCCGTGGAAGAAGATCCAGCAGAACACCTTCACCAGGTGGTGCAACGAGCACCTCAAATGCGTCAACAAGCGGATCGTGGACCTGCAGAAGGACCTGAGTGACGGGCTGAAGCTGATCGGGCTGCTGGAGGTGCTGAGCCAGAAGAAGATGTACCGGAAGTACCACTCCAGACCGAACTTCAGACAGATGAAGCTCGAGAACGTGTCCGTGGCTCTGGAGTTCCTGGAGCGGGAACACATCAAGCTGGTCTCCATAGGTGAGTCCAGGGGCGCGCGCGCGAGAGAGGTTTTACGCAAGAGTGTGCGTGAGTGTTGGAGAGCGCGTGAGAGGTTGGTGATGGTGATGAAATAAAATAGTTTTTAGATAAATGACGTCATAAAATAGTCAAATATTATTTCTCCATGACGTCATAAATGAAAGCTTTTTGATGTTTTGTTGACACTGTCAGGTGTCAGGTGTGATCAGCTGTGATTGGTTCACGTGTAGCTGAATTTTCAGCCTTAAACTCTGAACATGAATCATGACTCAGCAGATTGAATCATGACTCAGCAGATCTCTGTGTGGTCCTGTTTGTTTGGGTTCACCTGTCTTTGACCTCCTGATTGGCCGAGCTGTTTCAGGTGAACTCTGAAGTTGTCTGTGTGGGTGATGTCATCTCATTAGTATGCAGATTATATGTAAATGAACAAAGGTTCCTGTTCCTTAAAGGTCCGTGTGAACGGGAAGTGATGACATGTGAAGGTGATGATGTAACACTGTACACCTGTGAGCAGGAAGTGTTTTAGGAAACAGGAAACAAAGAAACAAATAGAAAAATCTGGATGGGAACATCGAGGTCAAGGACAAGTGTTTAGGAAAGGAAAGGACTTAGGAAACGCTCATCTGAGTTACTTCCTAGATACTCCCCGCGCGCTCTGACCGTGTTGTTTCATGCAGGAAATATAAACGTGGACAACCCGGTGAAAAATGTGACGTCATCATCAACGTCAGAGTTCAAATAATAAATGAATATTGTCCACCTGTCACAGAAGTCAGGTGAAGTGTTTGTTACCTGGTGTGGTCGCTCACCCTCCTGTCCACTCATATAGAAACATATTAGCAAGTTATGGCAAAGATATATGATTAATCAGCAACGGGAACTTCATGATGATCTGCAGGACGCTGGATGGCACAGTTCCAAACAGTTTGTACTCTGTGTGTGTGAGCAGCTCCACAGTCAACAACAGAACACACTTCATGATCAAAGTTTGACATCACGTCAACACGTATGTTCATATTCACACGCTCTCTGCTGCAGGCTGTTTAAATACATTAATCTTTTCTGGTTGTGAATGACTGAACGGTGCGCCGATTTTTTGTCGCTGCTGCAAGGAATTGTGGGGCGGCATTACCTCCTTTCCTTTCGTAAAGGATGGTCCGGTGTATCCTATGCTAAAGGAGATAATAAAGGAAGCATTAAAGCTTCTTTCCTTAACAGTTAGAGGATTCAAACAGCTCTTATCATGGCGGCTATGTTAATACTTCTGGGTCATTTCACTCAGTTAGGAAGGTTCCTAAGCAAAATTGACTATTCGACCGCACCCAGGAAGTCAGAGAGAGAAATAGGAAGTCAGGTACCTGTGCCTCGATGACCTTCTGTTTGGAGTCGATCACTGCCTGCATGTCAGAGTGATCTTTCTTCAACTCCTCCTCTACTGCCATCAACCTGCAGACAGACAGGTGAGCACACAGACAGGTCAGAGAGACAGCCAGGTGAGAGGACAGATAGGGGGTGGCAGTAGCTCAGTCCATAGAGACTTGGCTTGGGAATCAGAGGTGGCCAGTTCAAGTTCAGCATGGACCAAATATATGGAAGGTGGACTGGTAGGCTGGAAGTTCTTCTGATGATACCTGTATCTGCTGGCACCTCCTGGGCACTGCCGAGGTGCCCTTAAGGCACCAAATCCCCCCCCCCCCCCACTGCTCGCAGGGCGTTTCCCAGGGGGGCTGCCCATCACTCCACCATCTCTCTCCACATTTGCATGTCTAAGAGCCTTTGTACTGTATGTGTGTTCGGGGTTAAAATGCATGTAAATGAAAGTGAAAAAAAGAATTAATAGGATTAATAAAGTATCTAAAAAAAGATATACAGATAGACAGGTGAGCACACAAGCAGGTTCTGACCTGCTGATGATGCTGTTCATCTGCAGGTCTTTGTCGTCCTGAAGCCTCCTCAGTCGGCTCTCTGTGTCCTCCAACCGCACCTGAAACACACAGTCCTCTCTTATTGGTCCAGCAGAGTCATGTCCCTGCAACCCTGCAGTGAGGAGGCAGAGGTTATTCAAAACCTTCCAAACTGTTAATCATGCAAAAGTCTTATGGGACCCGAAGCTGAAACCGAGGGGCCTATTTGGTGGACATTTTAATATCAGAAGCAGTACTGCAAAGAGCAATCAGTTAACTCATCTTCTGTCTGACTCAAATCTGGACTTTCTTTGTCTGACTGAAACATGGTTGAAACAAACAACTCCTGCGAGTGTGTTCACGGCACCCAGATATCAATGTTTCAGACGAGATAGACCCGATGGAAGAGGAGGAGGGGTGCTTTTTCTATGTGAAAGACAACATCAAATGTGAACGTGTGGTTTACAATGCGGGTAACATATTAGAATAATGTTGGGATAAGAATAATGTTGTCCCAACAAATGTCTTTTGACATTATCTGTGTCTATAGGCCTACTTCTGCAAATGACACTTTCTATGATGAACTCACAGAAGTCTTTTTTTCTCTCAGATATTTTTATTGATTTTTATATACATACTCATACATTGTACATTTTTCGGAATGATCCAACATTAACATAAACACGAACATCCCTCCCCTCCCACTAGCCACACCTACAAACCATGATTCCTAAAGGGGTATTATTCCTGGAGAGTTATAGGGAACGGCTGGGAGTCAAGAATTGAGTTGCAAAATACACAATAAAAATAAAAGAAACAAATGAGCAAACAAACAGGATGGATAAATAAATACATGTGAGTAAGTGAAATCAGGCACATCCAGACGTCGGCTGATACAGATTCTGTAATTGACAGAAACGGACAAAGAATCAAGACAAAGGAAAGAGGGGCAGATAGTTCAAGTGGACTTAAGGTTCTCAAAGTATTTCAAGAAAGGTCCCCACACTTTTTGGAACTTCTTGCTCAAGTCACAAACTGAATAGCGGATCTTTTCGAGGTCTAGACAGGACATGACATCCCTCAACCACTGAGCGCGTGTGGGCGGGGCAGCATCCCTCCACCTCAATAGAATTGCACGCCTAGCCAAAAGTGTGGCAAAGGCCAGCATGCGGCCCTTGGCTGGGGTGAGGCGCAGGTCGTCCTCGCCTGTGGTGCCGAAAAGGGCAATCAGTGGGTTGGGTTCAAGCTCAAGATTAAGAACAAGAGACAAGGTTTGGAAAACATCTCTCCAGTACTTTTCCAGGCTTGGACACGTCCAAAACATATGGATAAGCGAGGCCTCACCTCTCTTACATTTGTCACATAAAGGATCGACGGCAGAGTACATACGAGATTATTTGGCTTTGGATATATGAGCCCTGTGCACCACCTTGAACTGTAATAGGCAGTGACGCGCACAGAGAGATGTTGAATTTACCAGCCTGAGAATGGAATCCCATACATCGTTTGACAGTTGAAAGTTTAAATCCTGCTCCCAAGCAGTTTTAATTTTATCCAGAGGGGTCTGTTTTATACCCATCAGTTTGTCATAAACTACAGATATTAACCCCTTGCGC
>CM053997.1:19430883-19467818 GCA_028641955.1 Protonibea diacanthus | reverse complement strand
TTATAATGATTATTATTATCATTAATATTATTAGTAGTAGTAGTATTAGTATTATGAGCTGTTGATATGATCTGGTTTTAAAATGCTTCATAAAATTAAGTGCGTATTGGAGCTCAGTCAGAAACACTGAAAACTTCAGTGCAGTCTGTACGTGCAGTTTTGAAGAAAAGTTTAAACGTGAAGTTTCTCTGATCTCTGAGGATTCATGACATCATGACATCAGACATCATCAAATTACATCAGTCTGTGTGTTAATATCCTCCATAACCCATGAGTCTCTGTTGCAACACTTGTATGCACCTGTGACCTCACACTGTTCAACCCCACTGTGATATAGAAATGCTCCTAATAGTGAAAGAAGAAACCAATAATCTCCCTCCAAACCTGGCAAAATGACTCCTGATTCCAGGTGTGCCATCTTAATTTCCAGGTGTGTTGTTGTCTTTATTTCCAGGTGTGTTGTCATCTCTATTTACAGGTGTGTTGTCGTCTTTATTTCCAGGTGTGTTGTTGTCTTTATTTCCAGGTGTGTTGTCGTCTTTATTTCCAGGTGTGTTGTTGTCTTTATTCCCAGGTGTGTTGTCATCTCTATTTACAGGTGTGTTGTCGTCTCTATTTCCAGGTGTGTTGTCGTCTCTATTTACAGGTGTGTTGTCTCTATTTACAAGTGTGTTGTCGTCTTTATTTACAGGTGTGTTGTCTCCTCTATTTCCAGGTGTGTTGTCATATCTATTTCCAGGTGTGTTGTCGTCTCTATTTACAGGTGTGTTGTCTCTATTTACAAGTGTGTTGTCATCTTTATTTACAGGTGTGTTGTCTCTATTTACAGGTGTGTTGTCGTCTCTATTTACAGGTGTGTTGTCGTCTCTATTTCCAGGTGTGTTGTCGTCCCTATTTCCAGGTGTGTTGTCGTCTCTATTTACAGGTGTGTCGTCGTCTCTATTTACAGGTGTGTTGTCATCTCTATTTATAGGTGTGTTATCTCTATTTACAGGCGTGTTGTCATCTCTATTTACAGGTGTGTCGTCGTCTCTTTTTACAGGTGTGTTGTCGTCTCTATTTACAGGTGTGTTGTCATCTCTATTTATAGGTGTGTTATCTCTATTTACAGGCGTGTTGTCATCTCTATTTACAGGTGTGTTGTTGTCTTTATTTACAGGTGTGCATGTCGTTCATGCTCTCACATCGCCTGCAGCGGACGTAGCAGCACCAGACGAACTTGCACTCGCAGCGCTCGACGTGTCTCACTACGTGTGTGTTGTATCCTCTACCGCAGCACAGCAGGTTGCAGCCGTCAGAGCCAGTGGAGGACCGGTTGCACCGGCGTCCCCTGGTGCCGGCTACACCTCGCCGCAGGTCCTCGAGGCAGTAGTTTGGAGATTTGTTGAGGAAGATGAGCTGCTGCTTGTCAGGGAGCCGACGCTGATCCTTCCTCCTTGTTTTCCTCCTTGACTGGTCTGACACCTGGATGCTGCGCTCGTACCGCTCCTTCAGGTACGCACCGACACGCTCAAATGCCGCCATCGTCTTCCAACACGTCTTCACTGCACAGGAGCCAGAGACGCCATGACAGCGACAGTGTGTGGACATCGTCCGGTGAATGGCCTGATGGACAGAAGAGGAGACCACACGTTTATCTTAACATAAAAACACATTCAAGGAGATAAATAATGTGATGCTTCATCCTCACCTGTCGGCCGACCTCAGTGTTGTGCTGGTTCATGGTGGTCAGCGTGTATCCTCCTCTGGTTGTTGACATGTTCTTGACGCCATTGTCAATGAACTTGCGGCTGAACCAGGTCCCGTACTGGATGTGGTCTGAGCAGCCGCCCCAGTGCCAACCCTCTGCAGTTGAGCCGGTGCCCTGCAGCCGACTGTCACAGCCGCACTCCGTCATGTTGCCATGACTGCAGGAGCGTGTGACAGCGTGGACGAGCCCTGCTGCCATCACCGCGTAGATAAACGCTGTTTCTTTGGTTCCTACAGGACAACAAGGAGGCAGTCAGTGTGACATCAGAGAAAGTCAGCCTGATCACCAAGACCTCCAAGTCCCGAATCAAGTCCCAAGTCAAGACCATCAAGTTCCAAATCAAGTCCCAAGTCAAGCCCACCAAGTTCTAAATCAAGTCCCAAGTCGAGACCATCAAGTCCCAAATCAAGTCCCAAGTCAAGCCCATCAAGTCCCAAGTTCCGAATCAAGTTCCACATCAAGTCCCAAGTCAAGCCCACCAAGTTCTAAATCAAGTCCCAAGTCAGGCCCATCAAGTCCAGAATCAAGTCCCAAGTCAAGACCATCAAGTTCCGAATCATGTCCCAAGTCAAGCCCATCAAGTTCCGAATCAAGTCCAGAGTAACAAAGTCATGAAATCTGAACGATGCTGAGTCTGATATTGTTGTCTGATGTTTGATAACCTCAGATGTCCTAAGAAGGCCAGTACAGTGAATAAACCCTTTGACTTTTGAAGGGTTGATTGTGCTCACCGCTTGTGGACTCGTATCCGAATACGGGTGGTTGGTCTCTGGTGGAGCAGTTCCACCTCTCGTGTCTGAACTGGCTCTGACACTCGGTGATGGCAAGCCGGGCTCCGTCCTGGATGCTGGGCAGCAGGAAGAGCTTCTTCCGGCACAGGTCGCGCTGTTTGGGGCTCAGAGGGAGGTTCACACAACCCAGCTTCTCTGGGACGCCCGCCGAGGTCACACCCAACCACCTGAGGACAACAGCGGCTCAGGTACAGGTACAGGTGGAGCTCTCAGTCAGGAAAACAACACAACTGTAATAACTGAGCCATGGCTCTAGAGTGGGTTGTCCAATAACTCGAAGGTTTGGCGGTTCAATTCCCGCTCACTGCTTGAAGATTGGAAAGGTGAACTGACAGCTGGTGGGGTATCAGTCCACCCCCCTACCATGGCCGAGGTGCCCTTGAGCAAGGCACCGTAACCCCCCTCCCAACATCTGCTCCCCGGGCGCATTGAATCGCTGCCCATTGCTCTGGTCTGTGTGTATTAGGCATCTGCCACTATGTGTGTGATCCTGTGCATGTGCATGTGTGTTCCGACAAGTGCCAACTGGATGGGATAAATGCAGAGAATAATTTCACTGTGTTGTGTGATTAATAAAGTTTCAAAATTAAAATTAGAAAGTAACAGAGGCTCTGACAGACAGTTTATTTATAGAACAGTGGATAATTATGTTTATTTAATGTTTGTTTAAGGTTTCTGTGTCTGTTTCATTCATTTTGCTTTAAGCGTCATGTGAAGCTCAGTTCTGTGTTCAGATGTTCTGATCCGGTCGGTTCTGAAGGAAATGAATCAGACTTCTTTTCATGAGCTGAATATGAAACAAACTCATGCACCAAATTAAATCACTGAATTCTATTAACGGACACAGAAGGGCCCAAAGTGACATCTGATCCAATTAAATTAACTTTATCGGATCTGAAGTTAACTGAGTCAAGTATGACTGCAGCAAACATCCAGCAAACGGACTGAGCAGAACCAAAGTCCATATTTCATTTCAAACGTCTTATTCTGGAGGTTTCTGAGCGCCGATGTAAAGAGGTTCTGTTCAGTACAAAGGTTCTTGTGGACCGGGCCTGAGGCGGTCTCAGTTCGGAGTCTTTAAATTGACGTTTTTTCGGAGGGTAATTGCGTTTATTGGATCTGGCTCCAGGCGCTGAAATTCTGCATTCCTCGTCACTCCCCACTGAGTCACCGTGCTCCTCTCAATAAAAAACAGATGGTACCGAATGTAAGGTTCGCATTTCAGACCCGGATCAGAGTGGACCCCGTCACTTAAAAACGAGACTAAACGGCCTGCAGAAACAGAACCGATTTAAATCAGTTTTTAAAACGGCGTTTGCTTTTTTTTATTATTATTATTTTAAGTAAAACCGAGGTTGTGGTACCGGACCGGACCTGATTCGGATTCTTGATTTATTAACTATGTTTATATGCAAACACACATGAAGCCTTAAATGAGCTGCTTTTAAACAGAGGTCGGTTCGGTTCGGTTCGGTCTCCTCCAGCTGTCCACATTTTAAACTTCACCTGATTGTTTGATTCTGTGAGGAAAAGTTTAAATTCATTCAAAAAAGGTTTAAATCGACAGATTCTTTCACGGGGCTCGATTCGGCTCCGTGACCCGAACTCATACTCACATCCAGCTGGCTCTGCAGCAGAGCGGACACACGGAGACCAGCAGCAGGGTCAGGGTGCACATGTGTCGGACTCCACAGATCCGTCTCTCCATGGCCTCTTCATCTCAGTCTGACCATCAGCAGGACTCCGTCTCAGACTAAGACCCGGTCCAGGAGCACGTCGGTTAGTCTTGGTCCTGGTCCGGTCCTGGTCTGGTCCTGGTCAGGGTGAAGAGGAGCACGCGACGGCCCTGATGACGTGATGAAGACCCTCCTGGAGGTGTTGGTTCCCCTTCAGTTCTGCAGGAGGAGAAGCGGGGCCGAGTGGACCAGTCCGAGTCCCGGATCCTGATTGGACCAGCACAGGATTCATATTCAGCAGCTGACGTCACAGCTGGACTCTTATTGGACGATCGGGAGGTTCAAAAAGACAAACAGAGGAGTGTCTGTCTGCGCTGACGTCACAAATGTTTCATTACTGAGCTGGTGCTGAGGATGTTGGACCTGAGCGGACTGAGCCGAGCCCAGAAAACCGACCCCGGTTCACCAGTTCAACACATGAAATATTCTTCACATCAAACAGAAAATGTAAAGAGTTCAAACAGTTTGATGAAACTTTTATGTCAAAGATAAAAATACAGAAAATTCAGATTTATACAAATTTATGAAAGTTTGAATAAAAAAAACATTTTTACATTTTTGAGGAATAAAAAAGAAAAACGTTTTGTCGAAATAAAAACAGATTTCATGTTTTCACATTTTATATTTTATAACATTCATATAAATATTCATATATTCTGTGTCCAGCATGTAAACAAGTTCAGAGATCATCTGTAGAAAAATATAGAAAATATGAACAAAGAACGAAATAAGACGTTTGTTTCACATGATGAAGTCATCATTGTCTTTGGTGCTGAATATGAGCTGATATACACGATAGAGTCAAAGACTGAGGTATATAAATATAAATATATATATGAGTGACATCATCAGACTGATGTATGAGAGCATGACATCATCAGACTCAAGCTCGTGAGAATGTTTTAAATCTTCAGTCAGTTCTCTCCTGTTTTTTAAACATTTCAGATATTTTTGTTGATTTTTTTCATAGAAACAGCTAAAGTTATTATAGTTATTTTTTAAAAGTTTTTCTTTCTTTTATGTGACTTTAAGTTAATTGCTGTTTCCTGTTCACTTGGTTCAGTTCGATCGCTCTGAGTCCAGGAGAGAAAGACCACAACGAAGTCTTTAAAGACAAGTCTTCAGTCTTTCCTGGTGTTGGAACACAGGCGGCTCAACAGGATTTCAGAGTACACCTGGTTCACTGGTCCTCTCACGTGATAGGAGAAGGCTTTAGGCCACGCCTCCTGGTCCGTGTCCAGCACGGCTGATTGGCTGCTGAGTCCCAGTCCGGCCCTGGTGGATCGGGTTCTGTTGGTTGTGGACACTGTAGAAGACCAAAGCTTTTCCACCTGTGAACGATGAAGAGACACCAACAAAGACCTCTGATTGGTCGATCATGACATCATGACATGAAGACACTGTGTTTACATCTGTGTGTTTTATCCATGTGTTTAACATACATGTAAAAAGTCTGTGACATAGAGGAGAGCATCGTCTGCATAAAGTGACATAATGTGACTGTCGATGTTTCCAGAGGTGACGTAAACAAACAAAGGAAGATCCAGAACGTTTCCAGGAGGAACACTGACACCAGCGATCACAGATCAGAAACACTGTTACAACGTTTTTTCATCCTCAAACTGAAATGTTCAGATTCTTTTTAAATGAATTCATAATTAAACACTATTGATTCAAATTGAGCTGCTCGGTGTTCAATTAACATTCAAATAACTATGAATTAACATTTGAATGAACCTTTAAACACAGCCCTCTTCAAGTTCACACAAATAGAAAAATTATGTCACCTGTGATGATTAGACGTCAGGCTCAGGTTGTGAACACTAAAACACTTTGTGTTATGTGAAGTTACCTCGTGAAAGTGGCAAGCGCACCGACCCTGCAGGAACTCTTTGTATCGACCCATCGTGATGCTGAACGTGTCGATCACTTCATATCCATAGTGCTTTGCAGTGGTGATGATGTTCTGGTTCTCCCTGTAGAGCTCCTGGATCGCTTTCTTAAGGACCAAAAACAAATGTTAGATCAACGTTTTCCTCGTCAGTTCATCAGTTGGGTCATTAAATGAAACTTACCAGACTGAGAGATCGGATCCCGTCCACAGGAAGATGGAAACCCATCCCCAAAGACTTCACCAGAACCAGAACTTCACTGAGAGACTCTCTGAGGGGTGACAGTTAACACATGTTGTCATAGTAACTACAGAACTGACAGTGATGTAAACCTGTATGCTGATGACACTGATCTATGAAGTCCAGGTTCAGGTTTCAAACTTTATTGATCCTTTTCATCAGATCAATATTTTACTTTGATTTAGGACTACAAACACACCCATCAGCCTCAGCTGCTCTTTGTCTTAACTTATAACTAATGTTATCATTCAGACTTGTCATATGACACATGACATGTAGGAACTCGTCACATGATGTGTTCATGATGTGTCTGCTCACCTGTGCAGAACCTCTCTGACTGTCCTCAGGTGAGCAGTGTTGAGCCACTGAACTCCTCCCACCACCAGAACCGTCCGGTTGGAGTTCAGCAGAGGTCGTGACCTTCACAGAGGAAACTCATCAGCATGTGAAGGTCATGTGATCAAACACACCTTAATCAGAGCACTTCCTGTCACCTGTTGAGCAGCTGCAGCAGAGCCTGTCGGAACGTTGGGCGGAGCTTCTTCTCCAACCAGAACTGAGGATAGTACGAGTAGCTGACCAGAGTCCGGCCCAGGTTCAGGTTCCTGTAGACCAGCAGGTCGTGGGCTTTGCCCCAGTCCTCCAGAGTGGAGTTCACACGTTCCATCAGGAAGTACATCATCCCTCGATTGGTTGAGTCACCGATGAACAACACCTGACAGGAAGTGAGAGGAGAGACAGGAAGTGAGAGGAGACAGACAGGAGTTGAAAGGAAACATGGACAGGTATCATGACCTCACCTTCCTGTCTGTCATACAGTCCTGCAGCAGGGTGCGGTCCACTAACGGGTGATAACAGCCGTCTGGTTGCCAAGCAACCTCTCGCCAATCACACGTCCTGTTGTCAGAACAGCTGAGACATGGAACCACCCACCGACCTGAGACAGGTGAGACAGGTGAGATATAGGGTATAGAAATATAGGTAGTAGTAGTCAGGTGATCTGCATGTTCACAGGTGAGATACAGAAAGTGACATCGCACCTGGTTCGTGACCTGAGCTGCAGCTCTGAAGTGAACTCTGGGACTCGATGAAAGGCTGGAGACCACAGGACCGACCAGGCTGGACCTGCAGACCACAGTCCTGAAACACAGAGACCAGAACAGGAAGGGGGTCGGGTCAGAACCAGAACCAGTGAACAGAGACAAGCTGACGTGTTCATGTTTGTTATTCTGTGATTTAAGGTGGAAACATGGATTATCTTAAGGTGGACCTTTATATTATTGGTCAGTTTTGATGTTGATGAATATTTGAATCTGTTTAAACTGATTTGATGTTTTTTAGTGATGATGAAAGTGTTTTTTCAATGTGTCGTCATAGAAACGTAAAGAGATTTCCCAGAATGCAGCAGGAACACAGCGAGGACGCAGCAAGCGGCAACAGCCAAATGTCGTCTTCATCTTCTTCTTCTTCTTTGTCTTCATCTTCTCTCTCATCTCAGATCTCTGGTGAGCCGCGTCCCATCATCCTCTGCTGGTCTCAAAGGTCAGAGGTCAAACAAACCTGCCCGGCTGGTTCAGGGGCCCCGTGGGAGCCGCCACGTCTGGCCTTGACTTCAGAGCAGCCGCCATCGCGCACACACACACGTCCTCACAAACACACACTCTTCTTCTTCGTCTGCCGCTTTTGTCGCGGCGGCGTCACATTCTGCACGCCGGCGTCGCAGCTCACGACAAAGTGCAACAAGAAAACTTAACAGGGATTTTCTTGTTCGTACCTGAGCTCAGTGTAAACGCTCAAACAGACGGGACGCTGCTCTGAGAACAGCCGCCGCCACCGACCACGAAAACACACAACACCCACTGAGCAACACCAAACACGCCGCCACCTTTCATCCTGCAACAAGCGGCCGGCTCAGAGCTCGCTGCCACGTCGACAACTGGAATACTTTTGTCTTTGTGTCGACACAAAGATGATTGTCTGAGTTTAACCAATCAGAATCAGAACAAGTATTACAACCAGAATCATTGATCTGAATCTGACTCAACAGACATGGACATTAAAAACAGCTGAAAACAAACAGAAACAAACTATGAACAGATAAAATATATAAAATCAATAAACAAAAATATTTGTGACAAAATCAGAAATAAACAAACACACAAATATAAAAATATAATATCTTCCTGAATTAAACTTTAATAATCTGAATTTTTTCACATAAACAGAAACATTTAAGTTTGTGCTAAAATTATTTAAAAACTTTGTAAATTAGTGAGTCTCTGTAGTAAATAGTTAATAATATATAATTTCAAACTTCCAGATGTTTTGTTTCAAATTGTGTAAAATTATGGTGATTTTATTTAAAGTGTTTGAGTTTATTTAAAATGTTTAATATTTATATTATATTTATGTTGTATAATAACAATAATGTTAAATATTGAATGAGTTTGTGTCTTTAGGATCAGACTTTGATGTTCAGTAGACTTTCTGTTGAAACAAAATTACAATTTGATTTAATCAAACTCCTTATTGTTTATTTTAGTGTAGTTAAATTATTTTAATTTCATTTTGTCACATTATTTGATTTTTTGTTTGAGGAAGTTGTATAAATAAATTAATTTGTTCTTTATGAAAATTTGACTTCATATATGTTTCTATAAACAAACTTTGGAGAAAAAAATATAATTGACCCTAACCCTAACCCTAACTAATAATAAATTATTAAACATTTCATAAATTAATAACGAGGTGAAACTTTTATTTCCATGCTTTTATCTTTCTCTTTTTGTTTGAAATTTAATTAAATATGTTTTTTTTCATCTTGATTCATTAATTTAAACTTTAAACATAAAGCTGATCTAAATCTCTGAGACAGTTTACAGAGAAATAATGAGTTTGAACAAAGAGCTGAATCTCAGATCTGATGAGACCGTCTGAGTAAACCAGAGCTGATAATCCTCACACAACACAACACATCAGATCAGATCAGACTGATTCATCAGGACAGAGACGGAAACAAACTGTGAAACAGAAAAACATCACCAAGAAAATATCTGAGAGATGAAACCTGATGAGAGATGAAGAAATAAGAGAAACAAAAAACTAAAAGCTTCAAATCAAAGAAGCTTGTTTAAAGAAAACTGAGACGATATTTATTTTGGCTCTTCACATGAGGGAAGTTTGTCCTTGAAATCACAGACAGGTGAGTCACAGAACAATGTTTAACTAATAATATAACAATAACGAGGTTAATAAGGACACTGCAGGTTAACGAGGACACTGCAGGTTAACATGGTCACTGCAGGTTAATGAGGACACTGCAGGTTAATGAGGACACTGCAGGTTAACAAGGACACTGCAGGTTAATGAGGACACTGGAGGTTAATGAGGACACTGCAGGTTAACATGGACACTGCAGGTTAATATGGTCACTGCAGGTTAATATGGTCACTGCAGGTTAACGAGGACACTGCAGGTTAACGAGGACACTGCAGGTTAACAGGGACACTGCAGGTAACGTGGACACTGTAGATTGACAGGGACACTGCAGGTTAACGAGGACACTGCAGATTAACAGGGACACTGCAGGTTAATGAGGACACTGCAGGTTAACATGGACACTGCAGGTTAACGAGGACACTGCAGGTTAACGAGGACACTGCAGGTCAACGAGGACACTGCAGGTTAACATGGACACTGCATGTTAATGAGGACACTGCAGGTTAACATGGACACTGCATGTTAATGAGGACACTGCAGGTTAACATGGGCACTGCAGGTTAACATGGGCACTGCAGGTTAATGAGGACACTGCAGGTCAACGAGGACACTGCAGGTTAACATGGACACTGCATGTTAATGAGGACACTGCAGGTTAACGAGGACACTGCAGGTCAGCAAGGACACTGCAGGTTAACGAGGACACTGCAGGTTAACATGGACACTGCAGGTTAACATGGACACTGCATGTTAATGAGGACACTGCAGGTTAACATGGTCACTGCAGGTTAACAAGGACATTGCAGGTTAACGAGGACACTGCAGATTAACAGGGACACTGCATGTTAATGAGGACACTGCAGGTTAACATGAACACTGCAGGTTAACGAGGACACTGCAGGTTAATGAGGACACTGCAGGTTAACGAGGACACTGCAGGTTAATGAGGACACTGCAGGTTAACGAGGACACTTTGTTTTTTTAAAGATTTTTTTTTTTTTTTTTGGCCTTTTCAAGCTTTATTTGATAGAGACAGCTGAAGAGTGACAGTGCGGGGAGGGAGAGATGGGGAATGACATTCGGGAAAGAGCCACAGGTCGGATTCGAACCCTGGGCTTCCACAGCGAGGACAGAGCCTTCGCACATGCAGCGGCTGCTCTACCAACTGAGCTAAACGTCGCCTTGAGGACACTGCAGGTTAACAAGGATCCTGTAGGTTAATGAGAATGCTGCAGGTTAACATCAGTGTTAACTTCTCAGGCTAAGATCAGTGTTAGCTTCTCAGGCTAACAGGGTCTGCAGAGCTAACAGCTGTAGTCAGAGTGAACACAGTCTGAAGAACAGAAGTTATCTGAGGTGAAGGATGAAGGCTGCAGCGAACCTGAGGTTCTGGACCAAGTCCATCTGGACCGGGTCCATCTGGATCATCATCGGCAGAGATTAGATCATGATTCAGAGGTTCAGGCCAACAGTCCAGTCGGATCCTGTCTCCGTTCAACATGTGCTGCAGCTTCACATCATCTACTGTGACGGAGGAAATGCTAATGTTATGAACTTGTCTTCCTGTCATCACAGTGTTCAGGTCCGATCCCTGACTTGGACCCATGGTCTTGATACCATGGAAGCCATGCCTCATTAACCCTCTCTGCGCCACTCTGAATTCACGTTGAGCTGCCATGACAACGGCAGAAACCAAAGAGAGATCTGATTCTTCACGCTCAAGAGTGAACAACGTTTTTCTTCTGTTGGACGACATCCATCATTGTTGTCATCTAGCCAATCAGAGAGCAGCATTCTGTCACAGTGTGGTTCAAGTTTGAGATGTTCACTGTCCAAAAAAAACAAAGTTTACACAAGACGCTCGAGTCGGTAAAAACTGATTTAAACCAACATTCAGAGCTCTGATGTTCACATGTTCACACACATGACCTGACAACAAACAAACAAACAAATCCCAGAGCTGCTTAAACATGAGCAGGTACAAACCAAAGTGGTCATGTGATCATATGATCACAGGAGGTCAAAGTTCAGCCAGTGAGCACCTGATGACGTCACAACAGCTGCTTTCATCTCATCTTCACATGAACAACCTCAAAGAGGCGACGCCACACCGCATCAATGAACCCTCTGTGCACCATTAGGGGCCCATCAGGGGCCCCATGACCCCCCAGCATCATGGGACAACACCTACTCTGTTCCTACAGATAGATCAGAGGACAGGTGAGGAGGAGACATGAAAATATGCAGCAGCGGAAGAAGAAGAGGTGAAAGAGGACTGCTCTCAGCATGAACAAGCTGGAAACAGAAAGAATCAAAGAATCAGAGGCAGTCCTGAAGAGGTTCTGAAAATGATTCATGTCCTCACGTCCAAAAACAAGATGGAGCTCATTCAAACCAGATGAAGTGTGTTTCACATTAAAGCCAGTATTCAAGTCAACATGTCTGCTGACAGGAGCCGACTCTAACCAGCAACAAACCAACAGACAACTTCAAAAGACCAGAAATCACAAGTTAGTCCAATTTTTCCTGATGGTGGCGCTACTACGACCAGTCTGTTCCTGTCAGAGAGGAAGTACACTGACTCACCTGCTGTGTCTGTTTGAGGGACTTTCTGCTGATAGTCGTCTACATCTCAGAGTAACTCTGTTTATGTCCTCTCAGTGATTGTAGATGCCCTCGCAGTGACTGTAGACATCCTTGCAGTGACAGTTAACGTCCTTGCACTGACAATAAACACCCTGGCAGTGAAAGTAGACGCCCTCGCAGTGACAGTAGATGCCCTCGCAGTGACACTAGACTCCCTCTCAGTGATTGTAGATGCCCTTGCAGTGACTGTAGACATCCTTGTAGTGACTGTAGACATCCTCGCAGTGACAATAGACACCCTGGCAGTGACAGTAGACAGACATCCTCGCAGTGACAGTAGATGCCCTGGCAGTGACAGTAGATGCCCTCGCAGTGACTGTAGACATCCTCGCAGTGACAGTAGATGCCCTCACAGTGACTGTAGACATCCTCGCAGTGACAGTAGATGCCTTCGCAGTGAAAGTAGACGCCCTCGCAGTGACTGTAGACATCCTCACAGTGACAGTAGATGCCCTCACAGTGACTGTAGACATCCTCGCAGTGACAGTAGATGCCCTCGCAATGACTGTAGACATCCTCGCAGTGACAGTAGATGCCCTCGCAATGACTGTAGACGTCCTCACAGTGACTTTAGACATCCTCGCAGTGACAATAGACGCCCTCAAAGTGACTGTACACGTCCGCGCAGTGACAGTAGTTGCCCTCGCAGTGATAGTAGATGCCCTCGCAGTGATAGTAGATGCCCTCACAGTGACTGTAAACGTCCGTGCAGTAACAGTAGACGCCCTCGCAGTGACTGTAAACATTCTCGCAATGACAGTAGATGCCCTCGCAGTGACTGTAAACGTCTGCACAGTGACAGTATATGCCCTCACAGTGACAGTAGACGTCCTCACAGTGACAGTAGATGCCCTCACAGTGACTGTAGACGTCCTCGCAGTGACAGTAGATGCCCTTGCAGTGACAGTAGATGCCCTCGCAGTGACAGTAGACACCCTCGCAGTGACAGTAGATGCCCTTGATGTGACATTGGATGCCATTGCAGTGACTGTAGACATCCTCGCAGTGACTGTAGACGCCCTCGCAGTGACAGTGGATGCCCTTGAAGTGACAGTGGATGCCCTTGAAGTGACTGTAGACGTCCTCGCAGTGACAGTAGACGCCTGCCCTCACAGTGACTGTACACATCCGCGCAGTGACAGTAGATGCCCTCACAGTGACAGTAGACGTCCTCACAGTGACAGTAGATGCCCTCACAGTGACTGTAGACGTCCTCGCAGTGACAGTAGACGCCCGCCCTCACAGTGACTGTACACGTCTGCGCAATGACAGTAGACGCCTTCACAGTGACAGTAGACGTCCTCACAGTGACTGTAGACGTCCTCACAGTGACTGTAGACGCCCTCACAGTGACAGTAGACGTCCTCACAGTGACTTTAGACATCCTCGCAGTGACAATAGACGCCCTCAAAGTGACTGTACACGTCCGCGCAGTGACAGTAGTTGCCCTTGCAGTGATAGTAGATGCCCTCGCAGTGATAGTAGACGCCCTCGCAGTGACTGTAAACATTCTCGCAATGACAGTAGATGCCCTCGCAGTGACTGTAAACGTCTGCACAGTGACAGTATATGCCCTCGCAGTGACTGTAGACGCCCTCGCAGTGATTGTAAACGCCCTCACAGTGACTGTAAACATCCTCACAGTGACTGTAGACGCCCTTGGAGTGACTGTAGACGTCCTCGCAGTGACAGCAGACGTCCTTGCAATGACCCTAGACATCCTTGCAGTGACTGTAGACATCCTCACAGTCCTCACAGATGATGTCACTTCCTCTGAAATGTGTTTCGCCAACATTTAACAACATGAAATCAGTCCAGCAACCAATAGGAAAACAGCTGACCTACCTGTAGGAAGCTGCACATCACGTGATCTCCAAACATGGGCAGACTGGGCCGGCTCTCACGGTACATGTGGACTGTGTAGATCGTCATGACAACAGGCTCTAGCTTGGCGTCGTCCGTCACCAGGATGCTAATCCTGCTGTTGCCAAGGCCGACCGGGTAGTTCGCCATCCTGAACAAACAAACCAGATCAGGGGTCAGGGGTCAGGGTTGAGGGGTCAGGGTGTACTGGTCTCACCTGGGCCCTCTGTGCTCATCTAGGTGGACCCGGCAGGCTGAGCTGATGGGCTCCGGACGGATTCGGACTGTCACTGTGTCAAAGGTCACCTCTGCGCGGTACTCCTTCACCCAGGGGCTGAAGGGCGGGGTCAGAGTGAGGGGGGGGTCGGTGTAGATTTGTCTGAGGTGGGGGTCCAGACATGGACCTGGAACACAAAGTCCCGGTTCAGATTCAGTCAGAGGTCCATCATCGTCAATACAAACAGATTTATGAATATTATAAAATGAACGCAGCGTCTCACCTTCAGATCCATCATGTGATGACAGAGCCAACTCCTGATTGGTTGGTTCATCTGTCTCACCAGTCCTGAAGGAAACATGAAAAAACCTTCTTCAGTTTATTTTAATTTATTTAATTTAATTTGATGTCAGCTGATAGATCAGACTCACCTGAAGCTCTCATTCCTCTGCAGCTCGTAAAAACGACTGATCCGTATCAGAAGATCAGAGATGCAGAGAGGATTGGAGGAGGAGGAGGAAGAGGAAGAAGAAGAGGAGGAGGATGAAGAGTAAGAAGAGGAGGAGGAAGAGGAGAAGGAGCTCCTGGGATATAACTACAGAGAAAACAAAGATGGATCAGAACCGGTCTGAAACATCACTGAACCATGACTCGGCAGAACAGACGAGTTCATTAGTCTGATTAATGAAAAATAAAGTTTGATTTGTTTTGTTTGTCAATTTAATTTTGAATATTTAAAGTTTAAACTGAATTTTTGTCTTTTAGAGTCACAGTCTCACAGACAGGAAGTGTTTTCTTCTTCTGTGCTTTCAGTCTGAATGTTTTATTTGACAGACCTGATAAAACGTTGACAGAACGTGACTGAAACCCAAATACAACATATGTTAGTGTTCATCTGACGAACCAAAGAAGAAACACGTGTTCGAAATAAAGACGAAGCACGAACAAACGCCGACCTCATCCAGCACAGAACATATAAATATATTATGAAATCATAAAAACATTACGTTGTTTCAGCGTTGTTTAAACGTTTGTTTACCAGCTCAAATGCTGACGCCATCTTCATCTGCTGCTGAAACTGAAGAAGAAGAAGAAACTCGTCCTCTGACAGGTGTGTGTGCGTCTCTGAGGACAGGTGTGTGTGCGTCTCTGAGGACAGGTGCGTGTGTGACGGCAGCATGAAGTGGAGTGTGTCCTCTAGGATCAGGTCTTTGGTGATCTGTCCATCAAATGTGTTGTCACTCAGAGACAAGAAGGTCACGTCTGTGTCCACCTGAAAAACAGACCAATCACAGAGAAGCTGACAGACCAATCACAGAGCAGCACTGCCCTCTGCTGGGTGAGAGCAGACAGTTCACTGAGACAGTTTGTCAAAGACTTTATTTTGAAAAGTTTACAGCTTCCTGCTTTGAATTCAGAAACCACAGAAGAGAGGTCACATGACTCTCAGTCATGAGTCTCTCTCACATGACTCTTACCTGGACGACCACAGGTGAGACAGAGTGGGTGAAGAGCAGAGTGAAGGTGAGCAGCTGGTAACACAACATACACCTGAAACAACCAATCAGTGATCAATGAGCTGAAACACAATGTAACATTAATGTAATGTTAAGGTAATGTTGATGTAACGTTAGAATAACAGGTTATTTAGAGAACTCATGAAATACACATTTGGAGTTACCTGTCTGTCTGTCTGTTTACCTGTGTAGAGTTGGTGCCTTCTCATTGGTCGACATGGCGGCCTGCAGCACGTCACCTATAACCTTCTTCACCTGCCTCAAAGCCTCATGGGAGGTGGTTGGTCCGAGCTGCTGTAGCAGGAAGGTCCTGAGCTGAAGAAGAGACAAAGGTTAAAGGTTGTTGTCACGTTCAGAGGGTACAAATGACCTCCTCCGTCCTTTCCTAAACACTTGTCCTTGACCTTGATGGAAAGATCAAGGAAAGCTGTGAAGGAGAGGTGACAAGGAGTTAGGAGAAGTGAACAAACACCCAGACAGTCAGACAGGTGCCTTTGTGACGTGTTACCTTTATGGCCTGCCCCCTCTGCTCCTGATTGGTCATCACCACGCTGATGTCATGCAGGAAGGCGGTCAGCGGGCTCACCGAGGTCACCAGGACGTAAACATTCACCTTGGCAACCAGAGCGGGAGGCGGGGCTCTGACAGGTGGGTGTCTGAGGAGGCAAGCACAGGTGAGCTCACACAGGTTTGTCTATTTCAGGTGATCAGTTGACACTCACCTGTCCATGCCCGCTGAGTCCTCGGGAACCTGCAGCTTCTGATTGGTCGATCCACAGGAGTAAGGCCTCATGGGTAATTCAGATCCTGAAGCAGAAACAGGGAGAAGTGTGACACCTGCACAGGTGAGCTGTGAGGCATTTCCTCTGAAGCTCAGACTCACCTGTTAGGTGAGATCGGGCGAAGAAGTCACAGAGACCTCCACCTGCATCAGAGAACACCTCCGTCACCATGGGCAACAGGTTTACCTGAGGACATGAGCAAAGAGATGAGTCCACGACCACTCAGGTAAACACCACGTGACTGTGAGCCGGACTCTGATTGGCTGCTGAGTCTCACCATCTGATGATGCTGCAGGTGAGAGAACGACACTCTCCTCAGACAGCTTCTCTCTGCAGAACTGAGACACAGCAACAGGCTCCACCCACTCACATCTGTAACCATGGAGACACATTTAGATTACTAAGGCCTCCTGGTGGAGCCTCCCGAGGGCCTCCCATTGGAGCTGCTACTCTGATTATGAGTCTGACTGCACGTGAACACCTCACTGTTTCCATGGCGATGGGGTTGGGGCTGAAGCAGCTGGTCACTGTGATTTATGAACACTATAAAACATCGACGCTCTCTTTCTTCTTCACCTGTTGGTTCAGACGTCAGGCCCCGACCCCCTCTCTTTACATGCAGACACAGCTGTCAATCATCTGACACACCTGTCGTCTGATCAGAGTGTGTGTGTGTGTGTGTGTGTTCATCACTAAACATGTTAAAGATCCACGTTCATAAACTTCATCGATTTAACGATATCATCAATGAAGATCAGAGGGTCAGTGTGATGCCCTATGTGGCATCCTCTGAGTGTGTCCCCTCCTCCTCCTCCTCTCCTGGGCGTGGTTTCTCTGTCTGCAGGTGTTTTCCATCACATTACTTTGCATTAGAGTATTCATGCCACTGCAGTCTGGTGCTTGTTCTCTTCTCTGATCCCTCTCTGGTGCTGTGTCTCAATTCAGGGGCTGCATCCTTCAAAGGACTCAGCCTTCGCGGCCTTCGAAGGCGACTCCTTCTGAGGGTCCTTCGAAGGCGACTCCTTCTGAGGGTCCTTCGAAGGTCGCATCAACTATTGTTAAATGAGACGGTCTGGCCTTCGAAGTTTTTCCTGGTTGCGTCACCAGCTGCACACCTGCCGTCAGTTGGTACTTTTAACGTAGCCGTTGAAAAAACGTAATAAAAGTAATAAAATAAAAGTAATTAGTAAAAGTATAGGTAGTAATAAGTAAAAGTAATTAAATATAAAAAAAACCCCAATATTTACATTTAAATGTGAATTCCTCGCCACTGTTGTATGTTTCCCGGCACTGAACAGCGGTGTGCAAAGGATCTTGGGATATGTGAGGCCATGAAGGATAGTTGCGGTGCATCCTCGAAAAAGAGGGAAAAGAAGGCCGCATTTGAAGGCTGCATTTGAAGGAGCCTTCGAATTGGGACAGCCTTCGCGCAGCACGTAATCGGCCTTCAAATGCGTCCTTCGAAGGATGCAGCCCCTGAATTGAGACACAGCCTGGCTCTGTCCCATTCTGGGCTCCCCTGTCCCCAGTCAGGGTTGGTTTGGTTTGGTTTGGTCTAGCTTGATGCTTTAAGTTGTCCTTTGCTTTTGTTTCACACTATCAACACTCACTCATGCACACCTTACACCACGGATACCACTGCTTCTACACACTCCATAACCTTAAATCCTTTATGATTGTTTAATTTGGTCTAATTTGCTTTAATAAAGAATCATTTAAACAAATGTACATGGTGTTCTCCCTTTTTGCCATGACTCACAGAGCCAGTTCAGAGTGTCATTAAAGTTTAATTCAAAACCCAGTTTCTATTCTTTATTTTTAATTTCAAAATAAGATTTATAATGTCACGTTCTTTTCAAAATAAGACTTATAATGCCATGTTCTTTTCAAAATAAAACTTATAATGTCACGTTCTTTTCAAAATAAGACATATTGTTATGTTCTTTTCAAAATAAGACTTATAATGTCATGTTCTTTTCAAAATAAGACCTTTACAATGACTTTTAAAAATAAAATGTATAAATCTGACAGATTTTCTAAATGTTTTAAGCTGAAGTTTGTTTTTAGAGTCTGAGGACGGACCAACCTACAGCTGACAGGAAGTCTCCGCCCAACACAAACATGCACACTAAAGTATTTCCTGTCTCTGATTTAACAAAATAAAACACATCAGTTATGATTCATGTTTTAATGTGTTCAGATCTTCACGTATGTTTGTTGTGTTCACATGTTAACATGTTTAACACACGTGCAGTGAAGCTGTCACACCTGCTGGCCAGAGGTCAGAGGTCAGCTTCCTGTCAGCTGACATCAGCTGACCTCTGACCTGTGGCGCCCCCCTCAGGACTCTCACCATGGTTGGTTCTCAGGAAGCTGCTGGTCTCTGCGTATCGGGACAGCTGGACTTCGTAGTCCATCTGCTGCAGAACCCGCTGGTACAGCTGGACCTCAGTGTCTGAGACTGGGTGTCGACCCGTCAGAACCACGGCTCGGCGGCGCCGGGGGGGCTGCTGGGACCAGAGCTGGACCTGAGGAGAGAGAGAGATAAAGAGAGACAGAGGTCACAGTGATGTTATAAACATTCATGATGCTAACATCAAGGTGGATCAATCCATCTGTTATCTCTGTGAAGCTAACAGTTGTTAGCTGTTCAGATGAAAACATTCTTTTTTAAGTTTTAAAGTTTCAAATAAAGTTTTAGAGTATTTGTCCTCTGAGCGTGTTCTCATGTTCTCTTCACATGTTCACATGTTGAAATCCACACATGACCTCTGTGATTGTTTCCATGTGAGACAGGAAGCAGCTCTGCTCCTCCTCTTCTTCTGCTGCAGGTTTCTTCTTCTGTGGTATTAGCTCTCTGTCTTCTTCTTGTCATAAACAAGCTGACAAACTTTAGAACAATGTTACTGTAACTACTTGTGAACATCTTGGAAAGTAACTAAATACTTCAGAGACTGTTTGGAGCCAGCGAACACCACTTCCTGTTTACATCCTGAATCATCTGGATCCACTTTAACACGTGTGTGTGTGTGCGTGTGTATGTTCATTCTCAGCTGATATTTTAATAAAGTGTTCACGTGTTAACAAACATTCACGTTAACGAGGATTCAAACGTGTTTATGTTCATCAGCTGAAACTAAATCTGAGTGTGTGTGTGTGTGTGTGTGTGTGTGTGTGTGTGTGTCAGATAACATGGACTAAATATAACTCCTAAGGGACTGACCTCTGCCTGAGTGTTAGCAGTTAGCAGTGAGCTGAAGCTGAACTAATGAGGACGCATACCAGACTGATGACCTGAGTCATCATCATCTTCATCACCGTCACATGACCGTCCTGAGCTCTCAGGCTCATTTCATGGTCTTCATCAGAGGTTAAAACAATCAACTGGAGATGTTTTAAAACAGGAAGTGGATTTATTTTGAAAGGACAGCCTGCCGTTTAAACATGTGATCTGTGATCATGTGATCATGTGATCAGACACAGGTTGTGATGTTGAATCTTATTTTATGCAAACAGGAAGTTCAAACGGAGTGATCTGATTGGACGAGAGTCGTTCATGAGTGCTGATATAGAGAATAACAGAACAGAGATGTCACAGCTGATCAAAACCTTAAACTGATGAGCCAATAACATTTGACCAAAGCTCTGATTGGTCGACAGAAGAGGACAAAGGAAATGACAGAAGGAAGGAAGAAAGGAAGGAAAGGAGGAGAGAAGCCTGGATACTCATGTGACATCAGCTGACCAGTCAGAGAAGAGCAAACACAAAGTGAACAGCTTCATCTGTCGTCACTTCTCAATGTGAACCCATAAAAGGAGCTCGTTCGTGATGTCACTGCACATCAGCACGCTGTGATAATGTTGTGCTAACGTTGTGTTGATGTTGTATTAACGTTGTGCTGACATTATACTAACGTGTTGACAATGTACTAACACTGGGCTAACGTGTTGACGGGCTGACATTGTATTAACGTTGTGCTAAGGTTGTGTTGACGTGCTGACGTGTTGACGTGCTAATGTTGTGTTAACGTTGTACTAACGTTGTGCTAACGTTATGCTGACATGTTGACATGCTGTGCTAACATTGTGTTGACGTTGTGCTAACATTGTGTTGACGTTGTGCTAACGTTGTGCTTACGTTGTGTAGACAATGTACTAACACTGTGCTAACGTTGTCTTGATGTTCTGCTGTCTGTCGTGACCCTCAGATGATAAACGACTGTAATATTTATATCAGGCACGCTGAGGACACACTTGAAATACCAGCACACATACTGACACATACTCTGCTCTGATTGGTTGTCTCAGCTGTCAGTCATCCTGTCGTAAAATTAAACCACGCTGCACACGGCCATTTATCCTCCATGATCCAAAAATACCAACAACAATGAGCCACCTGTTAGAGACTCAAGACTGACCAAAGACTGACCAAAGACTGACCAAAGACTGACTGAATATAAAAATAATAATTTGAAGTGACTCTGAAGTTTCCTAAGCTTCCAGCCTCGTCTCATGGTCTTTCTCAGGATGAAACTGATAAGACACACACCTGTCTGTATGTGTCACCTGTGTGTCTCTCACCTGTCTGTGTGTGTCACCTGTCTGTCTCACCTGTCTGTGTCTCACCTGCCTGTCTCTCACCTGTCTGTCTCTCACCTGTCTGTGTCTCACCTGTCTGTGTGTCTCACTTGTCTGTCTCTAACCTGTCTGTGTCTCACCTGCCTGTCTCTCACCCGTCTGTGTGTTTCACCTGTCTGTGTCTCACCTGTTTGTGTGTCTCACTTGCCTGTCTCTCACCTGTCTGTGTGTCTCACCTGCCTGTCTCTCACCTGTCTGTCTCTCACCCGTCTGTCTCTCACCTGTCTGTGTCTCACCTGTCTGTGTGTCTCACTTGTCTGTCTCTAACCTGTCTGTGTCTCATCTGCCTGTCTCTCACCTGTCTGTGTGTTTCACCTGCTTGTCTCTCACCTGTCTGTGTGTCTCACCTGCCTGTCTCTCACCCGTCTGTGTGTTTCACCTGTCTGTGTCTCACTTGTCCGTGTGTCTCACCTGCCTGTCTCTCACCCGTCTGTGTGTTTCACCTGTCTGTGTCTCACCTGTCTGTGTGTCTCACCTGCCTGTCTCTCACCCGTCTGCGTGTTTCACCTGTCTGTCTCTCACCTGTCTGTGTGTCTCACCTGCCTGTCTCTCACCCGTCTGTGTGTTTCACCTGCCTGTCTCTCATCCGTCTGTGTGTTTCACCCGTCTGTCTCTCACCTGTCTGTGTGTCTCACTTGTCTGTCTCTTACCCATCTGTGTGTTTCACCTGCCCGTCTCTTACCCGTCTGTGTGTTTCACCTGCCTGTCACCTGTCTGTGTCTCACCTGTTTGTGTGTCTCACTTGCCTGTCTTTCACCTGCCTGTCTCTCACCTGTCTGTGTGTCTCACCTGCCTGTCTTTCACCTGCCTGTCTCTCACCTGTCTGTGTGTTTCACCCGTCTGTGTGTCTCACCTGCCTGTCTCTCACCCGTCTGTGTGTTTCACCTGCCTGTCTCTCACCTGTCTGTGTGTTTCACTTGCCTGTCTCTCACCTGTCTGTCTCTCACCTCACCTGTCTGTGTCTCTGCAGGCTCTCCAAGGTTGAGATGAACCTCCGGGTCTCTTCCATCACGCCGTCCTCTCCCGCCTTTCTACTGCGCATGTCTGCGGCGGGTTGTTGCGGTCCGGACCGTAGCCGGTTCCGAGCCACCATCAGGGTCTGGTAGAACAGACACACGGCCACTCCGAGCAGCAGCAGCGGGCCAGAACACGACCGGCGGCGGAGCAGCATGCCGGCCTCCCGCAAGAGGAGCCCGCCGGCTGAGGCCAGGAGGCAACGCATGACGACCCGAACCGAACCGAACCGAGACCCGAAGGTCCAGCTCACATTCCTGAAGGAATCAGTCCACCTTCATCATCAACTTCATCTTCATCGGCTTCATCTGATGTCCATCATCATCAAGGAAACGTTTGTTAAATGTTTGTTTAACGTTTGTAGAATGTTTGATGAATTAAAAAAAATGTTTTTAAAATGTTTGTTAAATGTTGTTTAAATGTTTGTTGGATCCTCTCTCTTAGTGTCAAACTCAGTCTGAACTGAAGCCGTCAGTTTAAAGAACTTCCGTCGGGACCGAGTCTCTTCATAAAGTTCTGGTTCTGGTCCTCTGCGCACCGTGGACAGACTGTAGTTCGGTTCAGATCAGCCGAACGTCATCTTCGGTCCTGCTCGGTGAGATCCTGAGACTTCAAACACAGATGACCTTCAAAGGAAACACTTCTGGTCCCGGATCATCGGAGCTCGTCCCGGTTTATCCAGATCTGTGCCGGTCTGTGTGGATCCGAAGTGCGCAGCTCGATCTGTCAGCCTATCAGTCGAACGGACCGTTACACACAGAGCCGTTAACGTCAGGAGGAGCCGTTACTCGGTCCAGTCTACTCAGATGGGCAGAAAATCCCGCAGACTGTGTGGAGGACTCTCCGGGACTGTGGAGCTCCAGTTTGAGCCTGAAGTTAAAAACAAGTCGAGTCTCAGAGACCATCTGGTTTGAGTTAAATCAGCAGGAAGAAGAAGGAGCCTCAGTACTCACATTTCTAGTCCGTCCTCCTCCGTCTGGACCCGAACCTAGACCCGGACCCGGACATGGACTCTCCTTCAGGAATAAGACTTTTTTTCCCGTTTAAGTCTGAAAAAGTTTGAGAGTGTTGAAGCTCTGTAGGAGGTCAGATCCTCCCCCTCACACACACACACACACACACACACACACACACACACACACACACACACACTGGAGTTATTTATGGAAAACACATACACACACACACACACACACACACACACACACACACACACACACACAGTATAAACGTGTGTGTGTGTTAAATTCACCGTTCATGTTAAAGAAAAAAAAAATTTTTTTTTTTCAGATTAAAAACTGATTTAAAGATCAAAGACATCTGAAGTTAGCTCATGTACTAATGTTAGCTCATATGCTAACCTTAGCTAAACACAAGCTAACCAACCAGCAACCTCCACCGTGACGTGAAGCCGACACAGGAAGTGACACAAACTGCAGTTCCTCTAACGTCCACTTGAGGCTGGCTCCAGAAGTGAGTCAGTCTCCATAAGTCCCCATGTTCAAATGTCCAACTTCACAGCAGAAATAAACATGTTTACAGCCTGGTACAAAAAACAGTTTTGGTCTCTATAGCTAATTTCCCCGTTCATGACAACTGTACTGAAGGTGAATTTATATACAACTCACCTGTTCACATTATATTAAGGCTTAAAGTTATGCAGGATTAAGAGCGTGGACGCTTTGATTGACAGGTGGGACAGGTCGTCATGGAGACAACCACACCGAGGTTCACAAGTACTTAGTTACTCTGTAGTTGCTCAATAAAGCCTTCAGTCGTCATAACAGTACAAACACATTACAAACAGCTGATTATTGATGAGGTGGTGCCTCCTGCTGGAAGATGCAGGTACTAAAATATTCTATTATCGATGAAGTTATCAGCTGTTCATGAAACTGTTGAATCCAATTAATATAATCTGGATTAACACGTTCACACTGACTGATCAGGTTTGATCACAGGAGCAGAGTGTCACATCAACAGATGATCTTTGACTCGTCAGTAACAGCTGAGACATTGATCACGTGATGTTCTGGTGACATCAGCTGATTGGACAGCTGAAGAAAGCAAAAAACAACAGATTAAAAAAAAAGGTTTTATTGAGTTAATCTGAAACACAAATACACTAAAACAACACACAGAGAATTACACATACACACACACACAGTCACACAGACAGACAAACACACACAGATACACACTTTGTTCCGTCTGGTTTCAGGATCTATCTTTTATCTCGTCAGGTTCAGATGTTAGGATGTGTTTGAGTCTCTCGGGACTCCATATTTGTAGTCCAACAGCTCATCAGGTTTGTAGTTTTTCAGGAAGAGGAGCACGGCCTCATGGGAAAATAAACATTTGAAGTGTGACGTTTGAAGTTTGGTTCTTCTTTGATGGTTCTGATGGTCCGGTCTGGTCCGGTCCTCTTCATGTCTCATGGACATGTCTGAATGTTCTGCGGGTGAACAAGTCGTTATGACACGTGAAGACACGTGACCATACGATCACGTGGTCACATGACCGTCCGATCTCAGTTTTTTTTCTGTTGGCACAAAAGAAGACGCGGCCGTGACTTTTGACCTCTGACGGCTGCAGCCTATTGGTCAGAGTGTGTCATGAGGGTGATGGCGGCATTCAGTCTATTTGTGGCGGCTGCCTCGTCTCTTCATGGCCGCCGTACACTGAGGACAATACCACTTCCCCTTCGGAGCCTCCGTCAGGCCAACACAGCCATAATGGAACCACTCAATGGGACACTGAAACACATACACAAACACACACACACACACATTATATATATATATATACATACATATGTATACACACACGCACTATACACACACTCTTCATCATCATAAACATCGTCAGATATTTTAGATGAACTCACGTCCGTGTTGTCACAGCCGACCATTTCTCCGTAAGAAACCTGGAAAACATTTCAAACAAACGATTTTAATTAAACACAATCATTCCGTTTGAATCGGTGTCATCACAGCCATGCCGTGCAGTGATTGGTTGGACTGGTCCTACCTGGTTACAGATGCAGTATCGGGGCTCATTGGGGTCGTAGGTCCAGTCCACCTGACTGTTGGCCTCGGCCTCGGGCAGCGCTGAGGCCTGCTGGGAAAGTTCCTGAGCCAGCGCAGATGACGACGAGCACGACGACAGAGAGGAAGAGGAGGATGACGAAGACGACTGATGGTTGGATGACTTGATGCTGCTTCTGTCAAAACATTAGAGAAACTTTCATCATCATACGTGTGTAATCATGATGTTATAGATTATAGAACTTACTAACATGTATAAACACTTCTTGATGCTGACTGTTGTACGACTTCAGATGAGGACTCTAACCTGTGACTCTTTTTGTACAGCTCTGAGCTCACATCCTGTTATTCCGTCAGTATTAAAGGAGTGTCCATGTGTTTGTTTGTCTTACTTGGACTTGCGTCCCCTGGAGTCTGAGGCCGTGGTGGGGGTGAGCGTCTGGGTGAGGGTGGAGGCCAGAGCGGAGGAGGAGTATCCGGTGTTATCCCGGGACAGAGCAAACTCTCTGCTCAGCTGGAAGTCATTGTTCTTGATGGCCTCATAACTCGCCTTCAGGCTGGACGTCCTCCGTCCCTCCTTCATCTGAACACGACAACGAAAACAGTTCAGTTCTGACAAGGTCCGATTACATTGAGCTCCATGTTCTGAACATGCACAGAGCGCGTTAGCACATTAGCATGCTCATAGTTTGTAACTGTGTGATGTAATCTGAAGTCACATCAAGAAACTATTTAAGAAATGTTCATTATCAAATCAACATGTAGTGACCTGGGCAGTGGCCTGCACGGCCTGGGCAGCAGCCATGGTGATGGCCCCGGCTCCAGCGCCAGGCCCGGCGGGCAGTGAGCTCAGGTTATAGGAGGCCAGAGGCTGAGAAGAGTTCACACTGTACACGTTGTTGGTGGACGAGGATGTGCTGTTGGTACGGCAGCCTGCAGAGGACATAGCTCACAGTTAACACACACCCACACACACAGGGGGGCTGCAGGTGGACAGGTGACGCTTACCTGGCGTGTTCTCCTTGGAAGCGTCTGACGTGAGCGTGGACAGCAGAGCTTCAGACTTAAACTTCTTCTCTGGAACGTGTTCGGTGGTGTGATGAGTCGGAGCGCTGTACTTCCTCTCTGTGACACACACACACACACACACACACACACCATCACCATCACCATCATCATCATCATCATCACAGTGAGTACTGATCCGGCAGAGCCCAGCTGCAGTCTGGACTTACTCTCTGTTGTGGTGTGGGAGTGGACATGGTGGTTGTTGACGGGCTGAGATGGACTGTCCATTTCTAAAGACCCTGAGGATGAGAGGACAGGAAGTCAAAGAGACTTTCAAAATAAAAGCTCAAAAAGCTGCTCCTGATTCTGGTTCTTACGTCTCTCCAGAATCTCGGTGATGCCGGCGTTGTCGGCCTCCAGCTCCATCTTGAATTTGGCCAGCTCCTGGTCCAGTTTACGCAGGTGACGGTCCACCTGGGACAAGAACAGAGACCAGAACCCAGTGAGGACAGGACAGGCAGAGGACGGGTTAATGGTTCTGATAGTCCAACAGACAGTAAACTGTCTTTGACTGACATCTGGTGGCCGACAGAGTGAACTACAGGGAGACATTCTGAACAGTTTAACTGTGATCGGTTCGTTTAGATTCTTGTTAAATCTGAGACCAGCTGATGGTCACACACACACACACACACACACACACACACACACACACACACACACACACACACACACACACTCACCAGATCATAAATCTGATTGGCCAGTTGAACTTTCTCATCTGCATCTTCCAGAGCTTTGTAATAATCCTGAAACAGATGATAAAGTTATTAATATTCATGTTCATGCATGTTGACGTGTGGTCAGGTGTGGTCACGGGTCTGACCTTCTTGATGACCTCCATCTGCTCTTCTCTCCACTCTGGTTTGTTCTTCTTTGCGTTGACGAAGAACTCGATCACTTTCTGCTCCAGCTGATCCGTGGCGTCTGAAACATAAACGCAGGTGAGATTCACACTTGAGGGTGTGACACCTGATGAAACAGAAACAGGTCCAGGTCCAGATCCTGGTTCTGGTCTGAGTTCTGGCTTCACGTGTTCATAATCTCAAGTTTGATCTTCATTGACGATAAATCTGATTTTATATTTTGAATGTGTCAGGTGGTCATGGTGACCGTGTTCCCATCAGGCCTGGTTCTGGTTCTGGTAACAAGGTGGGAAACTTTAGAATGTGAAGGACTCACAGCTTCACAGCAGGTGAACTGGACTCAAACTGGACCTCAGCCCAGTCCGATACAGACCTGACCATCTACGGATCAGAACACCACATCTAAACACACCTGCCATGAATTACAAACAGAACCAGAGCTTCATGCTCTGTCTCTCACACACACACACACACACTCTATGAATATAATGAGAGTAGAGTAAATGTACTTAGTTACTTTCTACTTCAGTACCTTCAGTTAAAGTTAAAATGTAAAATAATTAATAATTATTTAATCTGTCGTTGATTTCTGCTCAACAACTTTAATTCTTTATGTGTAAATCATACAACAAATAATAAATAACATATTAAACAAACATTATATATTTAAGAATAATTATGATAACAATTAAATAATAAACACTACATATTAATAATAATATAACAAATATTAACATAATAATTAGACGCTGTTAACCGGCTCTGCTAGCTCCATGCTAATGTTAGTGTAACGTTATATTAATGTTTCTGCAGTGCTATAATGAGTATGTTCACGGTGTGTTAACATCGCATGTTGAACCGGGAGTTAACGCCGGTGTGAGGCTCCGTTAACGGTGCCGTACCGGCTGTACATACTCTGAACCTGCAGGTCCATCTCCCTCATTTCCGTAAACCTGTCGCGGAGGTCCATGGGAAGCTGCTCGATCACTGCCAGAGAAGAAGAAAGGGTGGTTAATGCTAACGATGCTAGGCTAACGGCCCGAGACACATAGGCCGGGAAATAACACACATTTAACGGACGATTCGCGCCAATGAAGCCCGTGACGCCCTGTTCCGGTCCAATACTCACTCTCCAGGTAGTCCTCCAGGTACAACATGGCGGGAAACTCGACGGTTTGTACGTTTTAGCAAAGAATTGTCTTCTTTCAATATGGCGCCGCCAGCCGCTCCGTCTTTCACAAAAAAATACCCCGAAACGATGACGTCACAGGCGAAGACGCACACGGCTGCCTCGGCTCTGATTGGATGAAACCAGCGCGGGCGTTGATTTACGGTCTCAGAACAGAGGCATCATGGGAGTTGTAGTTCAGTGCGTGATTAGCTTGATTATATTATATTATTCATTTATTCTTATTTTACTGTGAATTAAAATGTTACTTGACGTGTTCAAACTGTCAAAATATTTAAACATTATTCTGTAAATGTGAAATTCTTTAAGGTTTTTCTTTTGTTTCATTTTATAATAAAAAAAATATTTTCTTTTGTTTTACTTTATTTACTATTAAAATATCTGAGGTGATTTTTTTATATTTCTGACAAAATAATTAAATAATTATAACAATAAATGATATTATACACACTGTAATGTCCTGTAATAATAATAATAATAATACACACACTGACATACACATTCATATGTCAGTGTGTGTATATATGTGTGTACTTCTGTTTGTGTGTGTTTTTATTCTTGTAGTGTTCTGAGTGACACATATATATTTTTAATTGGAATATAATAAAAACACAAACATACAGACACATTACACAAGGTTACACAAAGTCACGTGTGGGCTTTGAGGTCCTCAGCAGTATTAGTTGTTTGGCTTTGACTGGCAACAGTAGGTGTAGTTTATCTCAACACTGTGGGGGCCAGGGTCGAAGAAATCTAGTGCATAAACAGACATCTGTGTCTCCAGACCAAAATATGTTGACGATGACACCGTCCTTGGTGAAGGCATTCTCTTTAACTAATTCTGGGCATGTAGTATTTGTGGTGTTATCTTGGCGTTTAAAGTCTGACTACCAGGATGAGTTTGGCAGAACATGAGACCGACTCAGGCACTCCTGATGCACCATGAGAGTGTCTCTAATTCTCCTTGGCCAAGTGTCAATAAATATTACAACATGAGACATCAGAGGCTCCTGAACACTTCCTTCCTTCCTGACCTCACCAATGACCTTTGACTTCAGCAATTTCTCCACAACAGTGTGTATCTGGGTATATATACAAATCAGTGTGTGCACCGCAGCAGTCTCGGCTTCTCTCGGCCTCTCTCGGCCTGCTGACCCCGCGGCTCTGCGGCTGGAGGCGGACACATTCCTCTGTTCTCCCCCAGGACTCTGAGCCTGCAGGGGGAGGAGGAGGGAGGCTGCTGTCCGCATTTAATTAGTGAGGAAGACCCGAGAGCCGCCCCCTCAGTCCGGACAGAGAGCCGCCCCCTCAGTCCGGACAGAGAGCCGCCCCCTCAGTCCGGACTGCAGCTCCAAAGTTTCCGCGTCTCAGTCGGAGTGTGGATCAGAGGAGGACCGAGGAGCCGAGCAGGATCCGGACCCTCCGTTTGTTTACAGAGTTCGAGTTCCGGTTTGAAGGTTCTGGTTGCTTCACTTGTCATGTGGATCCGTGCTGAGTCCTGGTCCTGAACGGATCCACACAGAGTCCTGGTCCCGGTCTGTGCGTGTTTTCGGGGCTGTCCCGCTGATTGATTTGGAAACGCGCGCAGCCCCGCACACTCCATCCTCCCTGTGGGTCTGAGGGAAAGTAAGAAACCACCTGTTGTGGAAGTTTCCTGGAGCTGCTCACGTATAAACCCGAGCCTGAAACGGGACGCCGAACGGAGCCGAGGCGCGCGGAGCGGAATGCGGGTTTTACGCACGGAGCTCACGCAGATCGTCAGAGGGTCCTTTCACATCCACAGACCAGGCTCCGGCCTCCGTGTTGTCTGTTTGCAGTGAGCATGTTGCCATGGTGCCCCGGGCTCAGATGAGCCGGACGGCCGAGCTCCGGTCCAGATGGCTCGGGAGGACGCGGTGAGGTGTCTGCGCTGCCTGCTGTACGCGCTCAACCTGCTGTTCTGGGTGAGACCTGAATCTGATACACGTATTGATCCCTGATCGATCAGGACAGCACAGAGTTAACACCAAACATGGTCCAACAGGACACAGAAGAACCATGTTCAGTTTAACATTAGGTTAACTTGAAGAACCGGAACCAGAACTATTTATGTAGCAGGTTGTTTTCATGACGTCATGGATGTGCCAGTATGAACGTATGAACACCTGACTGTGTGAATGATGGTGTTTACATTTTAAAGAACAAATCCTGAATTTACATCTTTTATAGTTTGTTTCTGTCTGTTCATCACTGCGATCACGTGTGTCATATTTATGTCATATCAACCTTTTTAATACATACATGAATACATGTGATGAATGTGATCTATAAAGTAACTGAGTAAAAATACTCAGTTATTAATATGACTTAGTATCATTATGCCTCCATCATGTTTACAGTGAAGGTAAACTTTACACTTTACAGTTAATTTTTACAGTTAAAGTTTACAGGGAAAGTTTAGTTTACAGTTAAAGATTAAAGTTTACTGTTAAAGATTAAAGTTTACAGTGAAAGTTTAAAGTTTACAATTAAAGTTTAAAGTTTACAGTTAAAGATCAAAGTTTATGGTGAAAGTTTAAAGTTTACAGTTAAAGATTAAAGTTTACAGTTAAAGATCAAAGTTTATGGTGAAAGTTTAAAGTTTACAGTCAAAGATCAAAGTTTACAGTGAAAGTTTAAAGTTAAAGTTTAAAGTTTACAGTTAAAGATCAAAGTTTATGGTGAAAGTTTAAAGTTTACAGTTAAAGATCAAAGTTTATGGTGAAAGTTTAAAGTTTACAGTTAAAGATTAAAGTTCACAGTTTACAGTCAAAGATCAAAGTTTACAGTTAAAGATTAAAGTTTACAGTGAAAGTTTAAAGTTTACAGTTAAAGATTAAAGTTTACAGTTAAAGATTAAAGTGAAAGTTTAAAGTTTACAGTGAAAGTTTAAAGTTTACAGTTAAAGTTTAAAGTTTACAGTTAAAGATCAAAGTTTATGGTGAAAGTTTAAAGTTTACAGTTAAAGATTAAAGTTTACAGTTAAAGATTAAAGTTCACAGTTAAAGATCAAAGTTTATGGTGAAAGTTTAAAGTTTACAGTTAGAGTTTAAAGTTTACAGTTAAAGATTAAAGTTTACAGTGAAAGTTTAAAATTTACAGTTAAAGATTAAAGTTTACAGTGAAAGTTTAAAGTTTACAGTTAAAGATTAAAGTTTACAGTGAAAGTTTAAAGTTTACAGTTAAAGATCGAAGTTTACAGTGAAAGTTTAAAGTTTACAGTTAAAGATCAAAGTTTACAGTGAAAGTTTAAAGTTTACAGTTAAAGATTAAAGTTCACAGTTAAAGATTAAAGTTTACAGTTAGAGTTTAAAGTTCACAGTTAAAGATTAAAGTTTACAGTTAAAGATTAAAGTTCACAGTTAAAGATTAAAGTTTACAGTTAAAGATTAAAGTGAAAGTTTAAAGTTTACAGTGAAAGTTTAAAGTTTACAGTGAGAGTTTAAAGTTTACAGTGAAAGATTAAAGTTTACAGCTAGTTCAAGTTTAAAGTGAAAGATTAAAGTTTACAGTTGAAGTTTACAGTTAAAGTTTACAGTGAAATATTAAAGTTTACAATTAGATCAAGTTCACAGTGAAAGATTAAAGTTTACAGTGAAGGTTTACAGTTAAAGTTTACAGTGAAATATTGTATACAGTTAGATCACATGTACAGTGAAAGATTAAAGTTTACAGTTAGTTCAAGTTTACAGTGAAAGTTTAAAGTGCATAGTTAGTTCAACTTTACAGTGAAAGATTAAAGTTTAGAGTTAGTTCAACTTTACAGTGAAAGTTAAAGTAGGCCATGTCTGTCTGAGAACATGTTTCACATTCTGGCGTGTTATTTGTAGGCAGGAGAAACTGATCTCTGAGTGTGTGTGTGTGTGTGTGTGTCCAGCTAATGTCAGCATGTGTGCTGGGAGTGGCAGCATGGATCAGAGACTCCCTGAACACCGTCCTGACCCTGACAGCCCACACCAGGTGAGCCTCACACAGCCAGACCAGAGTCCTGGTCGACCTGTCTGCTTCATGTGGACCAGATCCTCTGACAAACATCTCTGATCTCTGACAAACATCTCTGATCTCTGACAAACATCTTTGATCTCTGACAAACATTTCTGATCTCTGACAAACACCACTGATCTCTGACAAACATCTCTGATCACTGACAAACATCTCTGATCTCTGAAAAACATTACTGATCTCTGACAAACATCTCTGATCGCTGACAAACACCACTGACCTCTGACAAACATCTCTGATCTCTGACAAACATTACTGATCTCTGACAAACATCTCTGATCTCTGACAAACATCTCAGATCTCTGACAGACATCTCTGACAAACATCTCTGATCTCTGACAAACATCTCTGACAAACATCTCTGATCTGTGACAAACATTTCTGATCTCTGACAAACATCTCTGATCTCTGACAAACATCTCTGATCTCTGACAAACATCTATGATCTCTGACAAACATCTCTGACAAACATCTCTGATATCTGACAAACATCTCTGATCTCTGACAAACACCACTGATCTCTGACAAACATCTCTGACAAACATCTTTGATCTCTGACAAACATCTCTGATAAACATCTCTGATCTCTGACAAACATCACTGAATCTTTGTGTCTCTGACACATTTACAGAAATGTTGATTTATGTTGAAATGAAAACATTTAATTCAACATTTTTGTTTGTAAAGAAATTAAAGCTTTCAGATCGATGGACTCATGACGTGACATGTTTGTGTCTGTTCAGGTTGGAGGAAGCAGCCATCCTCACCTATTCTCCAGCTGTTCATCCAGTCATCATCTCCGTGTGCTGCTTCCTCATTATCGTGGCGATGGTCGGATACTGCGGCACGCTCAAATGTAACCTGCTGCTGCTGTCATGGGTACGAGTTACTCAGCTTCCCAGCATTTATTATATATATGTGTTCTACAGGGAGGAGAGGAATCTGATTACAGTCTGTAGGGAGTAATCTGATTACAGTCTGTAGGAGTAATCTGATTACAGTCTGTAAACAGGTGTGATAGGTGAACTTCAGGTGAGTCACAACATGAGCAGAGTGAAGCGTTTGTGGGATCTGAACTAGGGTCAGTCTGTCTCTGATTTTCTAACGGTGTCCTATCTGTGATCCAGATCACCTGTCTGCTGTCACCTGAGTGGGTGGGGCCAGGTGTCAGGTGTTTGTATTGTCCCTCACAGATAAGATTGTGGCCTCAGTCTGTCTCTGAAAGACGAGACGTTGGGACACAGAGCAGCTTCAGTCTGCTGAATGGACTGAGAGATCAGAGACAAGTGTGTAGTGTTTCATTGTATGACTTTCTATGTATGTATGTATGTGTGTTGAAGAGTACAACATGTGAACACAGTACAGTAACAGAACCTCTGAACCAGCAGTGTCCAGTCTAACAGTGAACACGGTAACAGAACCTCTGAACCAGCAGTGTCCAGTCTAACAGTGAACACGGCAACAGAACCTCTGAACCAGCAGTGTCCAGTCTAACAGTGAACACAGCAGCCTATCAAGATGGTTTTCTTGCCGGGTTTGGCTCCTGGCATCCCGGGCTGAGTCAGTTCAGTTAGTTACACGGCTGACCGAGCTAACCACAGTTAGTGCTTCATTACTTAGCAATGTTTACATCAAGTAATGGTAGCTAATGTTAGCAGTGAGCTAATGTTAGCAGTTAGCTACATTAGCTATATCTCAAAACTAGCTAAATCTACAACATTAGCTTATATTATCAGTTAGCTATGTTAGTATTTTTCCAAAACTAGCGAGTCTATAAGATTAACTTATGTTAGCAGTTAGCTACATTAACACTAGCTCCAAACCAACTGGATCCTCAGTGTTAGCTGTGTTAGCTTCATTAAATTAGCTTCACCTCTACTGCTACTTATCAATGTTTTCATTCTGCAGTCAAAAGTTAGCAGCAGTTAATTAGCAGTTAGCTGCTTTAGCATGTGGTTAGGCTAATGCTATCTGTCCATCTTCAAACGTTGGTTTGATTTGAGACAACTTCAGTCAGAGAAGATGTGACTGTACAGACGAGCAGTGAGAGCTGCTGCTGCCGACAGTTTGTAAAGGTGAAGAGGTCATGAGCTGTTGGGCGGTGTTATGGGAGAGTGCAGAGAGGGGGGTTGTGGGATTGGACGGGTGGTGCAACATCTGTACTCAGCTGGAAGAAACGAGGTTTCCCAGGAGAAACTCCATCATCCACTTCCTCTCTCGCTCGCTTTCCCTCTTTAAATAGAGAACATATGTCGCTCTATCAGCGACCGGAAGCTGCACATCACGGATCATAAAGCTGCTGCAAAAACCTCTGAGGATCAATTACACATGATCAGATGAGTTAAACGCCGCAGGTTCATGTTTACAGCTGCAGCAGCTCTCACCCTGACCGTAAAGACGAACTGATGAGGAGCACACGTGATCTGCATCAGACCACCGAACCACACGAGAAAACGTGTTTGAAAGCAGGAAATGGGCTTAAATTTCAAAGTAAAAGCACTGATACTGATACAATACAGAGTTTTTGTACAGACGAAACAAACCAGAGTTCATGAGTGACCCTCAGAGCTGCTGGGACTGATCCAGGCTAGCTGTTTCCAGTCTCTATGCTAAGCTATGCTAATAGCTGCTGGCTCCAGCTTCGTGTTCACCGTCCAGATCAGAACATCTGTATTTCTTTCCTTTCAAAGGAAGTGATGTCATGTGAACGTTTAGAGAACGAAGGAAAGAAATAAATCAAAAGAATCTCCATGGCAACCAGCAACTCCACCCGTCAGAACAACAATGTGCTGCTGTAAAAAGTTCAGGAGGTCCCTGTGAGACCCTCCAAGGGAGAAATACTCAAGACAGAACCAGACCGAGCTGGACCGAGCTGGACCGAGCTGGACTTGTGTAGTTTGTCCTGAACCTGTAGCCGGGGTTGTCCCCATGTTGCGTCCAGCTGTGACGGCAGCAGGAGTTGTGGGTCGCAGCCTGGATGTGAAGCGGTGGGTGGAAAACCAGAGCGGGTCAACACAAGGTCAACACTAATCTGCATACACCGGTGCAGCGCTCTGAAACGTCCCCCGAGAAACAGCTGGAGGCCGCCAAAGTGGAGCAGCAACGCTTTTTATGGAAAATCAAGTTTGTGCAGGAAGAACAGCAGAGCAACGTGTTTTTAACAACAATCAATGAGGAGGGGACGGAGAGGATGGAGGGATGGAGAGGATGGAGGGACGGAGAGGATGGAGGGATGGAGAGGATGGAGGGACGGAGAGGATGGAGGGACGGAGGGGGTGGATGGGGTGGACGGAGTGGAGGGCGGAGTTTGGGACGTGCTGTTGGGGTTTGAGAGTCTGACAAATGTCATGCAGTGATTTGAGACAGAGCTTGTGAACGCAGCTTCAGTCCGTCGTGCTCAGAGACGAGCTGAAGTGGAGCCTCAGTTTGTTTACATGACGAGGAAATGATGCAGATTTACAGTAAAATACTGAAAATCATCCAACACCAACCTCAGACGAACATTCTGTGTTTATGTTTACAAACTGGACCGCGCTCAGAGGACGTGGACACTGAGAGGGCTCAAATATTCCATTTTAAGCAAAAGCTGCTGATTTAAATAGTCAAAGAGGATTCAGACAGACAGGTGAGAGACAGACAGGTGAGAGACAGACAGGTGAGAGACAGACAGGTGAGAGACAGACAGGTGATCTGGGAGGCTGCAGACTGACCGTCAGTCCGTCACTTCATTACCGTCAATGAGAAGGAATCAAACGGTCGGCCGACATTGAGTGGCTTTCACTCACTGTGTGTGTGTGTGTGTGTGTGACTGACAGGTGGAGAGCGCTAACACTGTGAGTGCATTAATTAATGACTGACGGCTAAACAGCCACAGCAGTAATAACAGTTAAGCCTGCCGGCGCTCAGGGGGCCACACGGACTCCGATCGATGGATCAATGCTTGTACTCTCTCTCTCTCACACACACACACACACACACACACACACAACTGAGTCTATCATTCTCACTTCCTGCGCACACACCTGCACACACACACACCTGCTCTCCGATCTAGGTGGCCCGGCGCCCCCGGCTCGGCTCGATTTTAACGGACGTGGGGCCTCCAGAGGAACGAGCAGGAAGAACTCCAACACTCACTTTGTCTTTGTCTCCTTCACTCACTCCGGATTTTTTCCCAGCATCCTCCAGCCGGGGCCGAGATGAGCTAATTAAAGGGTGACCATGCAGCGGGTGGATGTGGGGGGTGGAGGGAGCATCAGGTTTGATTCTGACAGGTCGGATTAGCGAGGTGTGATTAGGAAGACGGTCCACGTACAAAACGCTAAGCCCCGCTGTAGAGCCAGGGGAGGGAACGCCGTGCATGCTGGGAGAGAAAACAGAGGCGGACGCCCCCACCGCCCAGCACCGCCCAGCACCGCCCTGCACCGCCCTGCACCGCCC
>CM053997.1:19314032-19415932 GCA_028641955.1 Protonibea diacanthus | reverse complement strand
TATATATATATATATATATATATATATATATATATATATATATATATATATATATATATATATACACACACACAGTATGTATGTGTATGTATATATTCACATACAGTATATATCTATACTATGAGTGTGTGCTTATAACTGTGACTGTGCAGACGAGCTCTGTCCAAACTGCTGAGATCAACATGAAAACTGTGAAACACCTAAAACACATTCCTCCATCAACTGCAGCTGTTGGAGAAAGTGGAGCACACACACACACATATACACACATACATGAACACATACACCCACACATATACATGAACACATACACACACTTGGAGGGTGTCAGCTGTCCAGTGTATAAACCTCTCTGTACAGACTATTAATAGTCCGTTCAGCACCCACGAGGCCGCTAACACTTCAATTGGAGATGACATTAAAGTCAATGTATACGTTACATGTCATCTTATCATAACTTAATACTTCATAACAGCATCATAGTCCATGAAGTTAGCAAACATCAACTCAGTTTCATGTAACGTAAAGTTAAAAACATCACATTAACTTTAATTATCGATCTTTTTATCAATCTGAAAGAAATAACATGATTATTATTTCAATGATTGGTATTTGACCACATTTGGACCAACGTTCATCTTTTGTTCTAACACAGTTTTGAAGTGTTACATTATTAACATTGAAATAAAATAGGATCATAAATCTGCTGAATAAAACAAAGACAGTGTTTTAATAGGATAATGTTTTATTCTATTCAGACACTGCAATGGACTAAAACCATGGAAGCTTCTCTTGTTTTTAATATTATCCTCAATAATTCATATCATCTTATCAATAACACAAGCTGGAACAAATCAATAATATCATCTTCAGTTTACACATCACTTCCTCCCTCCGACATGACGACCGGTCCAAACACATGCTTTAGAAAAATATCGTGAAATCTAAACTGAACATAAAACACTACAACCTCATCTGGAAAGTCTGAAAAATGATTTACTACACCAGGAATAACGAGTACAGCACAGAATGCATGAACAACAATCAGAAGAATAATAATCGGAACAATAATCCTTCTTTTCTTTTACAACCAAGAATCAAACAAATCTTCCCCAAAAATATGTTTCTATATGTTTTCCCCTTCAGAGCATCTTTACAAAAGAAACAGAGAATAAACCAAAAGAAGTTGGTTGCATATGTCACGCAGTGATAAAGACTGGGGGTTCATTGAGGGGATACCAAGGTCTCAGCAACGTTCGACAACTTTTATCATCTTAGAAAATGAAGAAAGAAATCAACCTGCTTTAAATGCAGCACTGAGAAACGAGACATCAGTGGTTAAAACCTTTTCAAATATATTTGCATCAGAGCTGTCCAAAAAATCCAGCAGATCCATGTCGAACAAATGTTTCGGTTTCTCCCAACAAACTGAGTTCAAATGTCCATGAGGTGACTCCAGAAAAAAATCCATAAAATCCACCCAGAACATGAACGTTCAAGTTGAGTGGAGTTCTTTAAGAAACGCCTTCATATCAAAAGAAGTTGATCCGTGTTCATCGCACGGTGAAACAAACAGATGTGATGTTTCTGAAAGATACAACATCTTTAAATTTCACCATGTTCATACCAAAAATAATTTAGTTTGTCAGGCAACAACAAAAACACCAAAACTATTAAATCAGTGTGAGACAAGCTGCACACTGGTGTATATAATCAATGAATAATGAAGAATGAGCCGTAGACATCTAAAGAATGTGACCATGTTTAGGTCAGACTGGACCTGAATACGTCTTTGACTGAAACATGTCGCCCTGAAGTCCTGAAATACTGAAACATGTTAACGAGACGATTGATGTTTTCAGCTACAGCAGAAAACTGCATCTACAAAATTTACCAAAATACAAACAGACTTTGGCGTCTTGTTAGTTTTTGGACATACAGGAGAAATTTTAGTTTACTGACTCTGATGCTAGTCCAGCTTAGCATAAACCTGCTAAACCTATAAAGTTCATAAATAAATCTATTGTAATTTGTTTAATCTGTACACAGTTTGTGGTTTTTAGGGAGGTTCATGCTGGAACTATGAATGAACTAGTGTTAAGCTAGGCTAACCATGTCCTGAATATTTGTCTGTCTGTCACAATCAGAAAGATAAAATTTAGTGATAGCAGCTACGTTACCATGATACTTAAAATTACTTTATTTATTTATCTATTATATTATTCTAATTAAGTCTAAGTCTAAGTATTAATTGTGTCTACTCATATTCATAATGACAAACTGTTGGTTGCTGAATCTTTCTTCTATATACTGTTATAGCTCTCTCCATTAGCCGCTGAGCTAATGTTACATTAGCTCGCATGAGCTAATTAGGAAATGTTATTTACAGAAGAAGCTGTTGCTCAGTTCTGAGTAAATAAAGATCCTGATAAAAAGAGCTTAATCTGTTCAATGTGGTCAGAACTCAAACACTATATAGCTAACGTAAATGATGTGCACCACTAACACGACAGACCAAATATACGGTATATAATTTATTGACTCTTTTTGATGGCAGAACGATGCGTCCTTCTAACTTTTAAAATATTAAAACAACACAGGGTGTCATTTATATTTCATAGTTTCGTTGAATTAATGCTGCCTTCAAATGTGGACGCGTTCATGAAAAGAGTGTATGAACATATGAACTCTCTGAGAGCTACGTGTTCACGAAATGTCAGAAGACATAGAAGTTCACATTTTGGTGGATGGTAAGTTAATATTATTATATATCACAAATAATATTATATTATATTAGAGTTTTTCCTCATCATTTTATCATATGAGGAAAATATTGATATTACCGTTACGCCTTTGCATTCCCATATCACGAAAAATCTTTTATGTTGAAACATGAATTCACTGGATGGAAGTCGATTTGAACTTTTAACCTTTTGGTTCAAACCTTTGGTTGGCAAGTCAGTTAGGCATGATGTAACAAAAACAATAATTTAAACGTTGTACCTGAACAGACGTCCGATGCCGTAAACTTACAAGTTCATTTGAAGGCAGCGTAAAAAAGCGATTTTCTGGAGACAGGTCAACGTACAAAGGTCCAAATCTTATGTTTTAAAGAGGTTATTGTTACAGTAAATAGTGACGCAGCTGTTAGTACAGTTTAATGTCGATGATGGAAATCTTCTGGAAACATCCTCAGTTGCGTTAGCTTGTGGTGTCATAAATAAAACCGTGAGGCATCATGTGCGTAAAATAAATCTGCAAGCGCAACGACAGAAAGACGAAAACTTTTCTCTTATCACAAATTGACATCAGGTTTTTCAAGATGGCGGTTCAGATGTGTTCATGTTTCTGTACAGCAGAGAAGAAGGCAGTCAGCTCTGACAGAAAGGACAGGTAAAAAAAACAACTATTTACAGCATCAGGACTGGACCCGGACTGCTCAAACCGGGTCCAGAACGCATTCAACCAGATCTGCATGCAGACGAATGTCCCGACACGCATGGAAACACGCTGATCCATGCACTCAAACACACACACAGATACTGAGCATGCTCAAATACTTCCTTCATCTTCATCTTCACCTGCGTCAAAGAAGCAGATCTAAAACTCCCTCCACAAAAACCTCAAACCTCATTCTGGGAAGAACAGTTTACGTAGCCCTGATCCAGAACTGCAACAATGCGGTGCACCTGAACTCATCACTTCAGGTCAAATCAAAATAAGTAAATGGATAAAAACAAATATGAATGCATAATAACAAAATTATACAAATAGTAAATTAAAAAATAAGAAACAAAATAATAATAAAACATATAAAATAATAGTTTAGGGCCGGCATTTAGCTCAGTTGGTAGAGCAGCCGCCTCATGTAAAGGCTCAGTCCTCGCTGCGGAAGCCCAGGGTTCAAATCTGACCTGTGGCTCTTTCCCGCATGTCATTGCCCATCTCTCTCTCTCCTTGCATTCCTGTCACTCTCTATCAGAAATAAAGCTTGAAAAAAATGCCAAAAAAAAAGTTTAGGTCCTTCTGATAAACTTCGTCATCTTTTATAGTTGCATATTTTATTATTCCACTTGTTGTGCGGTTACATTTTCTTTAAAAGTCTTCACCACATTATCAGGAATAAAAATCATTTTCTTTGGCTTTGTCGACTTAAAAATCATCAAATAATATTTTCAAATTGATTCAATATTAAATAAGTACATGCAGTGTTACAGTTACCTCAGTGTACGTGGTAGCAGCTGAGCTGTTCATAGCCAAATAAGGTTTTCGGCAGACTGTTGGTCTGGAAATGAAACCTGCTGCTTGATAAAAGGTTTGCATAGTAAACTCTGTGACGGAGTAATGGAAGGAGTGCTGCCATCACAGACATTGACAAATGTCATCATGAAGACTGCCAGCCACACAGTGAGTTCACATTTTCAACGTTCTTCCCATCATAGATCATTTGAGCGTCTGAACGACCGAAGTCTAGGACTGAGATACACAACACAACCTGACAGTTCTGAATCAGGGCTAATAGACACAGAGAGAGATGGTAAACTGCTAGCCTAGCTAAGTGAAAGCTAACAGAGAAAAACCTTCCAACAACTTTTAAAAGGTCTTTACACCTTTTATGTTGACAAAAACAAGAATTTCAAGAACAAGATTTTGTAGTTTTAGGAAGAGTTAGCTTAAATTCTGAGGACAGAAAATAACTTTGAACACGTTGAGTGCCATCATTGAATTTTCTCTTGCTACAGTTTAGCAGAGGTCATTGGTCATTACAGATATTTGACTTTTTCATTTTGTAAAGTTTAAGACAAAGCCATGAATTGAGTAATCTTTAAAGTCCAGCTAGTTCAGAGTTAACTGACAGGTCTTCTTGAACAGATTGGTGACGAGCTTGTTGGCTAAGAAGATAACTTGTAACTCAGTCTTGGAGTTGTTGACCAAGGACCAAGGAAGGTTGACCAAGCAGGGCTAGCAGTTTCCCCTTGCTTATATTGTTTGTGCTAAGCTAGTCTGAAGTTTGAAACTGTTTTCTTGTCTGTCTCTGGTGAGGTGGTCCGTTCCCAAGATGTCAAATGTTTCCTTTAAACTGCATTAAGAAAGCCACGTTAGCTTTCTTTGTGTTTTAAGACATCAAATTTAAAGACATACATATCAGAAAAAGATTTCTCGGATAGAGATCAGTCACCAATTTTCTCCTCAGATGTTTGAATGGAAATCCTTCTTACAAGACCAAAGAAAAAAGTTGCAATTCAAGACGGCTTTCGCTGAGTTTTAGTGCGTCTTCCTCCACCACAGATTTGAGCTTCAAGCTAACCTGTCACCTCCATCATGGACACATGATCCAAACGGGACCGTCAAACCCCGACCCCTGATCCCCGACCCCCCGTCGTCCTTCCGCTGGGTGGGTTGTGTTTTAATTTGTTTGGAGGGTTCATCGGATCATCTAGAGCGCAGAGACACGGACGATGTTGGCCTGGGAGTAGCTGGTGGAGTTGTCACCTTCAGGCGTGGTGCCAGGCGGTGTGGGCATGCTGATGACAGCGGCAGTGATGTCCGGCTGGTCACAGTTCAGAGGAACTGTCTCCTCAAATTTGGCGTTCAGACTGGATCGACTGGAACGACTACAGAGACACAGACAAGAGGTTAAGACTCAAAAGAACGTCAGGATGCTGAGAAATCTAACAACTGTTTGACCAGCAGAGGGGCAACAGCGAGGTCTTCAGGTTAAACTTGAAGAACTTAAACTAAACCAGAACCTGAGATCAGTTTTAAAGCCGTTCATGAGTTCAGATGGCCTTTTGAAAATTAAGTAACTGTCTTCACTGTGAGACTAGGACTGATCCAAAGAATTTCATCACTCATACAAAGAACCTCTGAAATTCTCTTTTAAGACTTTTAATACCTCCACATGGAGATATGGGAGCCTTAGAACATGGAGCCTTAGAACCTCTTTAAGGATTCCTTGACCTACTTAAGGATCATTAGAAACTTCTTAACAACATCTGATACCACCTTGAAGAGATCTGCAAGCTTTAAAATCTCTTCAAGGCAATGAGCTCAAAATCTCCTCACATATGCGAAGCTGGAACCATGAAGTGTTTCTACATGAACAGATGATTCATTGTTCATTTTTTGTCAACACACTCATTGATTAATGGAAGAAGACAATGATAAAGATGATAAAAATGAGCAGAGGCTCGGCAGTAACAGAGAGGAGCTTCCAGCTGTCCATGTTTAGGAGAACGTTCCTAGACCTCCCACAGCCTCCCACAGCTGGACATATTCTGGATTCCTGCTCTCTGACTTGTCATGGGAATACGCCGTCACATGATCTGTGGAGCCATGTGTTTACATACAGTCTGAGAGTGTTTGAGGCCAGCACACTTTAAATTCATGAATCTGTGAGTTATCCCAGGCTAAAGAAGAATGTTTCCTCTATAACTTCACAAATTATATTCAGCTGCTGAGCATCACAGATGCTGAAGGATGAGGATATAAATATATTTAATATAAATATAAAATTATAAAGATGTTACGTTTTCTTTCATACCACAGTCTGGAAATCTCCTACTCTCCTAATCTCCTTCACTGTCGGCTGGTAAAATCCTTTCAACAGTTTAACTATCAGTCTAAATGTAGTCTCAATGTAAATTAAACTTCAGGCCCCTGGAAACTCTTCAAGGACCTTTGACTCCTCTGCAGAGTCTAACACCTCCGTAAGGACCTTTGGTACCATCTCAAGCAACCTCTTGAACTTCTTAAGTGTGCCAGGCACCTCTTCAAAGACCCATAGAACATCTAGCCCATATGGATCCTGCTCTGAGAACACTTTTAAGAACTCCTGGGACCTCTTTAGTGCTTCTGATATCTCCACATGGACCCCTGGAACCTCTTTAAGGATTCTTGGAGCTATCTAGAGATCATTAGAACCTTCTTAACAAAAACAAATACCTCTACCTACCTTTAAGAGCTCTGCAGTCTTCACAAGGATCTCCAAACCTCCTAACCAACATCAAGATAATAAGCTCACCTGGAACCTCTTCCCAGCATCCTACTGCAAGGGTCCAAGGGTTACTGGAAATTCTTCAACAGCCTATATGTTCCCTTAACCTCTTTAAGGTCTTTACAGCTCTACAACCTTCTCATATCTCCTTAAGGACCTTTGCAATTTCCTAAAAGGACCCATAGAACTTGTTCAAGACTCACAATGAGCTCTAAACTTCCCAAAATATCTTTGGGACTATCTAAGGAACCTCTGGAACCTCCTTTATGACTGGTAAAATCTCCGCAAGAACTTATACATCTTTGTCAATGATTTCTGTAACATCCTCAAGGATCCCTAGAACCCCTTTAAGGATCACCAGAACCACCAAAAGGGCCTCCAATACCTCCTGAAACCTGTTCTCTACAACCTCCCAAAGGACACGCTTACATTCTCTCCAGGTTCCCTGGAGTTCCTCTATGTACCAATTGGACCTACTAAAGGATCATTAGAGCCTCCAAAACCGTCTTAATGACCTCTGAAATCTCCTCAGACAGTATGGATGTTGCTGACGGTCTGAAGAATTCATGGTTTTGGTTCATACTTGTTGGTGATCGGTCTCTCTCTGATCTGGATGGTGCTCAGCTCCTGGATGCTGCCCTGCAGACCTACAGACATATTGGAGTTGGGGACGCTGAAGGTCTTCCTCTTCCTGCGGGTGCAGCATGAAGTGAAGCCGTGAGATGAGGAAGAGGAGGACATGGACGAGGAGCGAGACACCTGCTTCAGCAGAGGTATATCCCTGCAGCTCGACTCATACGTCTTCTCATCCACAAACTCGTGGTTCTGAGGAGGACACAGAGGACAGAGGACACGTTAGAGGACATCAAGTGAAGGTTAAAGGTTCAGTGTTTGGTGTTCTTACCGTGGTCTTCTCCAGACAGTGCAGAAGGTGATGATGGTGCACCTCAAAGTTGGGGTTGGTTTTACACACCAGTGCCTGTCCTGCTTCCTTGGACGCCTTTAGGGCACAAAGACAAATCACATGACCACACAGTGAGTCTGCCATTGGACACGACCCCATCCTGCTGAGAACCACTGCACAAAGAGGGGCAGTCCCACCGCGACACCCATGAACAGGGCTAACGTTCTCACAAAGTTCTTCTTAGACTCTGTAAGAACATTTCATCTGTCCACTTTTTACCCACAATGCCCTTCTGGTCCAGAGTTAGTTAGAAAGTGGTGGATTGCTCACTGGTTCAAACTCAGGCCACCGACAGCTGCTTGGCAGCTTCATTGCTGCTTCTCTAAATCTATTTCTGCTCGTTTGACTCAAGCCTCATTTGATCCAAGAGAGCCACTGTACTGACACTGCTCAGGGTTCAGACTGAATGTGATGCAGCCGGACGGATGGACGGACTGAAGACTGCGATCATGGTCAGGAGCTCAGGTACTGCCAAAGTCTGACATTTTATTACGTATACTTGTTACCTGTCCTGCCCAAACTCAGAAAAAAACAGCCCTGTTATAACCAAAGCAGGTTCTGGATCTTACCCAGGAGAACTTCAGATTCATGACTCAGGACTAACAACACTTTATGGATGCCATGTACCTGAAGACCTCTAGAGGAAGGAAGTGATGCACCTGACTTAATCAAGGCAATGCAACTCAGTCAATCCCTGCAGGGATTTCTGAACCTTATTCTTGGGGGTGCTAAAGGACTATATGGTGAATGTGCTTTACAACACTTCACTCATTCACACACATTTGTACAATGATGGCAGAGGCTACCATTCAAGGTGCCGACAGTTGGTCAGCGCTTCCTATCCATAGTGTGGTCAATGATACAAAACTCCAACAACACCCTGTCGGCAGCCACTGGGAGCAAAGTTTGGGGCTCAGTTGCCTTTGACTGGACTGGGGGAGCTGGGAGTGGAACCCTGCAACCCTCCGATGACTAGACAACCCGCCTGAGCCTGAGCCTGAACTGCCCCATTATAAACCTTAATCTTGTATCTTTAAACTTATTTTAAAGATACAACAGACATTACTCCTGAAGACCCTAAATCAAGCAGGGCTGCATCTGACCGAGGGTCTCCTAGTGGAAGGGAAGCTCTTCACTCACCTCTCTGATGATTAAAGGAAGTCTTTCTCCTGGGGTCATCGTAGGGACTCTAAGGAGGTGACACATCTCACGCTACATCTTCCCTGATTGTTTACAGACGTACAGTCACCTGCAGTGAGCTCTGACTGCTAGCCTAGCTTAGGACAAAAGCATCTGTGGTCTTTACGTATATAGATACTAGACAGATACAGTACTTTATGTACTTGTCTCATCTGACTCTGGGTAAGACCTCAAAGTGTTACACTGCTCCTCAGAAGGTCAGAGTTTGCCAAGCACCGCCGTCGTCCACCGTCACCTCTGCATCACACTGACTCCGCCCCCTGCGCATGCCGCGTGGCAGGCTGATCGACATGCTCATTCCTCCACACAGTGATGGACGTGTAGTGATGATGTCATGAGCAGCGCAGGCATAGAAGAAGAAAAGAAGGCAAGACGTGGATGGAGCTGTCGGCTTCCTGTTGGTGAGCTCCACACCTGAAGGCCAGGTCATGCACAGGTGAGTCAGTGAAGGACACGGGATGGGCAGGTAAAGTGATGCAGACAGACAGACAGACAGATCAAGCATCCATCATGCAGCAGCCTGCAGCCCATCAGCTCAGCGAGGAGAAAGAATCAAAGATGAACGACAGAATAAAATGAAGAGATAAAAACAGCAGCACCACCCGACCACGACGACGACCTCACATCCGTGTTACCTCGTCGTCGAGGTCGATCAGCAGTCGGCTCTGTTTGTACTGCAAATAAGCGTTAGCTCCTCCACTCTTCACCGCGCGAATTCTAGCAAGCCTGGTTTTCTGTTTGTGAACACACACAAACAACTTCCTGTTAACCTGAACAGGTCAGTGAACAACAGAGCAGGAAGGAGTGAGGAAGAAGAAGAACACCATGAACGACAGCAGCTCGTTCAACATGAAGATCCTCGTCAGTCTCCATGTCAGTCAGTCTGGATAATTCATGTAAATTGATTAAAGGTTATAGAGAATACTAATTAATTAACGAGATAACAAACATGTATAATAATACATATAAACGTGAGCCAGCTCATCACCTTCTGCGCTCGCCTCTTCTCCGCCCGCTGGCTCTGGTGGTAGATCCGGCTGAAGTTGGAGACGATGACGGGAACCGGCAGAGCGATGACGAGCACACCGCTGAGAGAACACACCGAGCCGAAGATCTTCCCCATGATCGTCTTTGGGACCATGTCGCCGTACCTGATGGAGAGAGGTCATAGGTCAAAGGTCAGAGGTCAATAATCTGAGAGAACGTTTTCAAAATAAACTCTTAAATATTTAAAATGAACAAAGATCATCAGTGACAAAAATAAAACTGCAGTTTCCTCTCATTTTGAGTCATCTGAACAAACTTAACTTAATTAAACTTTAACTTAATTAAAAACAAATCATTTTTTTTATTGAGCTGTGTCATCGTTTGGTTTCATGTCAGGTTAACGTCATTAGTTAACGAACATTCATTAAAATAAATCAAATAAAAAGAGAAGTGGACACGAGAACCGCGTCAGCTGGCATGACATCAGTCTGTTCTTCTTTGTTGGTAGTTGGTGTTTGTTTCCTGTCAGCTGATGAATGTTTATTTTTTAGACAAACTAAAGTTTCAGTTTGTTTATTAAATGTTTTATTTTTATGAATAATGAGTTTCAGTCTGTCGACTCATCGCTTAAAGTTTCACTCCATCAGCACAAAAGCTGCTGACTCAGCGTTTCCTGAGTGAACCTGCAATTCAGCTGGCATCCGCACAGAGGAGCCAGAGGTCTATATCACAGCTGAGATCCTCTGAGGTCATCAGCAGCAGCTCACAGCACACTGCGTTTCCCAGCATGCTCGGCGTCTCAGAGGATTTCTGCCTCATTGGCTCAAAACAGAAGCTGCAGATCCTACAGGAGGTTATATTAATGTTATGTTAATGTTATATTAACGTTGATATATGCTACATTGTACCAGAGATGAACATTTTTATACATGTAGTTTAAAAACATTTCCTGCTGTTAGACACTGAACATGAGCAGCTGATTATAAACCTGATCAGTAATCAATACACAACCATTATCAAACCAATAACTAACATTCAGACAACATTCAGACAACCTCATCATACTGAACAGTTACCTAGTGTTTCTGTAGCGTTGACAGAACGTTCCAAAATAAACATATTATCAGTTTGAAGTAAACTAAAGCTCCCTGCGCTGTCCCTTAAGAAATATGACATATGAACAATTCATTACATGTCCGTGACAACACGAGATAAAGGATGTCACATGACCACAGTGTGACATCACAAAGATAAACTGAGTTTCTCTACAAACTTTATGTTCACCAACTCTGGACTCTGACACAGTGTGTCGATATTCAGAATAACAGAGCCTCATACAGCCTGTCACAGCTCTGACTTACTGAGGGATCGTGGGAATAAAACCACAGAAGAAGAATTCGTAGTTCAATGTTTTAAACAGTTTTTCCCCTCGGCGAGTAAAAAGTGTTTAACCTCCGAGTCTGTCCTCTCCGTGTCCACTCACATAATTAACCTGTGTCCCCTCAGGACGTATGTGTCCGTTCAGGGTGGACAGACGGACGGACAGATGCGGAGGTCAACGAGACGACTGTTTGACTCTTTGTCTTTGGACTGATCACATGACATCCTGCAGCAAGACAACTCAATGATGACGTCCACGGAGAGACGACTCATTTATTTTAGTTAAACGACCTACAAACGAACATCTGGATGAAAACACTCTTCGATTTGTGACCTCTGACCTCAGAACACACGGCTGACGGTAAACACATCCATCATCAGGTTTCCTGTTGATGTTCAAACAAAATAAAACACATCAATATGTGGTCTTTCAAAATAAAACATAATGATGTGATTATAACATTTAAAGAACCTTAATTTAACGTGTTCTTTGTTCTGTTTATTCTTTATCTGTTCATTATTTACACACACACACACACACACACACACACACACACACACACACACCAATTAGGCAGCAGCTGCAGCGGTCGAACAGCAGAAGAAGTGAGAAGATGCAAATTTATTCGTCAGCTGTCGTTTCACATTAATAAGAACGAAAATAAAAACAAACTGACTGAACCAGAATGATGATGCATAAACCCACAAACACTGAACAGAACCACAGAGTCTGGACCATTAGAAGCTCCTCATTGACCACCAGAACCTCCTTATTGACCATTAGAAGCTCCTCATTGACCACCAGAACCTCCTTATTGACCATTAGAAGCTCCTCATTGACCACTAGAACCTCCTTACTGAACACCAGAACCTCCTCAGTGACCATTAGAACCTACTCACTGAATACTAGAACCTCCTCACTGAACTGTAGAACCTCCTCATTGACCATTAGAACCTCCTTATTGACCATTAGAACCTCCTCATTGTCCACCAGAACCTCCTTATTGACCATTAGAAGCTCCTCATTGACCACTAGAACCTCCTCATTGAACACCAGAACCTCCTTATTGACCATTAAAACCTCCTCATTGACCTCCAGAACCTCCTTATTGACCATTAGAACCTCCTCATTGACCACTAGAACCTCCTCAATGAACACTAGAACTTATTCATTAACCACTAGAACTGTTTCTATGAGTGTGTGACCCTGTGCATGTGCATGTGTGTTCAAACAGGTGCCAACCTGGATGGGTTAAATGCGGAGGAGTAATTTCATGTGTGTTTCAACGTGATTAAGTTTCAACTTAAACTTAAATTGAACACTAGAACCTCCTCAGTGACCACTAGAACCTCCTCAGACGTGCTGTCTGCTGGTCTGGTGTGTTGTGTTGACGGCTGATTAAAACTTATCATGCATCATCCGTCTTTTGACTGTGATGTGAGGACAGAGGTCCAAACTCTGACGTTTGGACTCTGATGTGTAAAATCGTCTTTGTGGTCATGGATGAGTGTCGGTTTGAAGCCAGCAGACAATGAGAAGCTGTTTTTATTCTGCAGTAATCTATTGTCAGAGACGGAGATAAACACGAAAGAAGTCCTGAGGAGAAAATAGAAGAAGTTGTGTCCAATCCTGGAGGACCAGAATAAATCTGATTTTCTGTTTGGTCCCCGTGAGGCTCCCAAACACTTCAGACTAATTGAAAAGCCAGATTATGTGTCGGCCTCGTGCTGCAGCGCTGACCTTTGACCCCATCAGGTGGCTGCCGGCTCTCCAACCATGAAAAAGCTCCTAATGAGCTGCCGGACGAGCTCAACATCGCTTTGCTCGCTAACTAATGACTGTAAACTGGTTTTAAACTGAGATCAGCTTTCAGGCCCTGCAGCCATGTCCAAACATCCTCTAACATCTGAATTGACCGGCTCGTTCGGCTCAGCTTCATTAAACACGATGTTTGTTTGATCTGATCAAAATGTTTCTGTGACATTTAAAAGTTTAATAAGAAACAGGAGAGACAGTTTATGAAGCCTCAACAGAGTCAAGAACAATGAGATGTTACATTAATGTTTTCCACTCACACAAACAAAGAGGAGACATACAGACAGACATTTACTGTAAATCTTCATTATTACTTTAATTATCACAAAACAAAGAGTTATGGAGTCGGTCTATGGCTCGCCATAACTCTGCAGCTCTTCTTCTTTTGTCCTTTTATTGTTTCTCACAGAGGAAGTAGTTTATGAGGTCAAAGGTCAGCTGATCGTAAAAAAAAAAAACAGTTTGAAGTCAACACGACTCAGTATTTTTACTTCGTCATTAAACTGCTGTTTCATTAGATTTTGTTCATTTGGTACTTCAGAAATTTTATTTCTGTTTGAACAGTTTAAGTCTTATTTTCATTTTAAATAACTGATAATAAAAAACTTTAAAATACAGATCATAAATTTATATTCAATAATATTCACAGTTTCATATTTCAGTCTGAATATTTTTAGTATTTTAGCAGCATTGGGTTTTAAGTTGATACTTTTTGACTCAAACTCATGAATATTTATTTATTATTTATTGATTTAGGTCATAATGGTCTTTTGTTGTTAAACATTTTTTTTTAAGATTTTAGAAGAAGAGGTGTTAATGTAGAGACACGCTGATTAAAATAAGAGTCACTGCTACAAAATATATGATAATATTTAAATATTAAAAGAAATGAAGCTCAGAAAACTGCAGATAATCAGATTCATAGTCAGAAACAAACATCATGAATTAAACATGAAACGTTTCCTGGTTTATTAACTGTAAAGAGATCCACAGGGTTTCTACCAGATTTCAATGATTTTATTAGTATATCGATGAAAAGCTTCAAATGTGGATTTTCTTTGTGTTGATGAGTTTTTAATAAATGAGATGTTTCTGGCTGAAGCAGATCTTTGGTTGGACGTGAACACAGAGTCTATAAACGAGTCCCTCAGCTCTGTGGACTAAAAATAACCTGATACAGATAAATGAGCATGTGATATGAGTCCTGCATGAACTGAACCAGGATCTGGTTTGTCCTCAGAGATGCTGACGGACTCCCTGCAGCGAACATCAGCGTGACAGCTCAGAGATGAACGACAAAGAGAGCAGAGATGTGAGGCGGCGAGGAGTTGAACTTGAATTGAGATAAAGATGGTTTTATAAAATGACCCCTCCCCCACTTGCCTCTTCTTCTCTTAAAGCTTTAAAGGAGATAAAAGAAGGCTGGCCCGGCTGAAAGCTGAGAGGAGTTCAAGGTCGGAAAAATCAGCAGACCCTCGACAGCAATCACTGCAAGAAAAGGCTGAAAGATTCATAAAAACCAGAGAGTTCATAACCAGGCAGGTACACAAAGGAGAACAAAAAACAGGTTTGTTTATTCCCTCGTGAGCCATTTTTTCCATTTTACTGCTCTCTTTTCTCTTCAGTCAGCACACAGTAGATTTACGCTCAGATAGAGTAAAACTGCAGCCCTGACTGCCAAGATACAGCCGAGATATAGCCGAGATACAGCCGGGATATAGCCGAGATACAGCCGAGATACAGCCGAGATACAGCTGAGATACAGCCAAGAAACAGCTGAGACATACAGTCGAAAAACAGCTGAGACATACAGTCAAGAAACAGCTGAGAAACAGCCGAGATACAGCTGAGATATACACCAGAGAAACAACCGAGAAACAGCCGAGATATACAGTCGAGAAACAGCCGAGATATAGTCAAGAAACAGCAGAGATATACAGTCGAGAAACAGCCAAGATATACAGTTGAGAAACAGCTGAGATATACAGTTGAGAAACAGCCGAGATATACAGTCGAGAAACAGCCGAGATATACAGCCGAGAAACAGCTGAGATATATAGTCGAGAAACAGCCGAGAAACAGCCGAGATATACAGTTGAGAAACAGCCGAGATATACAGCTGAGAAACAGCTGAGATATACAGCCGAGAAACAGCCGAGATATACAGTTGAGAAACAGCCGAGATATACAGCTGAGAAACAGCCGAGATATACAGCCGAGAAACAGCCGAGATATACAGCCGAGAAACAGCCGAGATATACAGCTGAGAAACAGCCGAGATATAGTCGAGAAACAGCCGAGATATACAGTCGAGAAACAGCCGAGATATACAGTCGAGAAACAGCTGAGATATACAGCTGAGAAACAGCCGAGATATAGTTGAGAAACAGCCGAGATATACAGTCGAGAAACAGCCGAGATATACAGCCGAGAAACAGCCGAGATATACAGTTGAGAAACAGCCGAGATATACAGCTGAGAAACAGCCGAGATATACAGCCGAGAAACAGCCGAGATATACAGCCGAGAAACAGCCGAGATATACAGCTGAGAAACAGCCGAGATATAGTCGAGAAACAGCCGAGATATACAGTCGAGAAACAGCCGAGATATACAGTCGAGAAACAGCTGAGATATACAGCTGAGAAACAGCCGAGATATAGTTGAGAAACAGCCGAGATATACAGTCGAGAAACAGCCGAGATATACAGCCGAGAAACAGCCGAGATATACAGTCGAGAAACAGCCGAGATATACAGCTGAGAAACAGCCGAGATATAGTCGAGAAACAGCCGAGATTTGACACTCTGAACCAGGCCGGAAAACACTGAACAGTAAGGACAAAAAGACAAAAACTGGTGACCCTAATGACCCACAGGTGAGCCTAACAGCCCACAGGTGACCTCAATGAACTCACAGAGGTAAATACCTGGGACTACAGGGACACAGTCAGTTAGGAAGAAGCTTCAGTTTGATCCTGTAATATGACAATGATACATGGACTTATATATATATATATATATACACATACCCGTGTGTGTGTACTTGAAAGAAGATATGATGGTGGTGTGTGTTACTGTGTGTGTGTGTGTTCTGTAGGTTACACATGAACAATGTGATAAACTGTATATGAGAAGAAATACTGTGTGTGTGTGTGTTATGTGTATAATGTATGTGCAGCAGAGGGACAGGCAGAAATACTCGAGGGGTGACGGAGTTAATTAAACACACACACACACACACATTCATGCATGCAGTGAGTGCATCCCCCTCAGTCCCACAGCCAATCTATATCTGACTTCATAAGCTCGTCTTCACACAACAACTGAACGAGACACGACCAGAGGAGACACAAAACAACATTATATCAACATTAGAACAATGTTATATCAATGTTGAAACCATGTTAGAACAATGTTATATCATTTAACACTGTTTTCAGCTGCAAATAAAAGCTAAACGTTGTGTAAACGTTTCAGTTCAGCTTGAGCAGAGACGTTGGTTACATCAGAGGTCAGAGTCCGTGTAACGTGTCGTTGGTAGCGTGTCGTCCTCCGTCATGTGTGATGCAGATCTGATGTGAATAATTAAATCAGCTCAGAGTTCAATTACAACTCGAGTGTGAACTCGTCTCTTTAATCAGATAATGGCTTGGCCTTCTGGGAGATGTGGTTCCTGAGCGTGACAGTGAAGACATTCATGTGGACAGAGGAGACGCTGTCCATCTGTCCAATTCTACTTCCTGTTTCATAAACTTTGCTTCCTGTTTCATGAATTCTACTTCCTGTTTCACGGTGACTTCGTTATCTGCTGCCGCTGCACTTTTTTAGCCTCTTCAGTTACAGCCAATCACGTGGCCTTGTGTCCCCTCAGGAGGAAATGATGCAGAGTCATCACAGGTGAATATTTGTGGTCTTAATGAGCTGCTGTTTGTTTTCTGTCTCAGAGGACTTCAAAATGTTTCATCACCTCAAAAAAACTTGTCCGGAGCTGCAGAACTTTTTGAATGTTTGGACCGGAGCAGCGAGCGATGCCGAGCCCTCAGCTCGTCATCACGCTGCATGTTTAACAGCTGTATGTTGGTTTGATGCTAAACAGACAGAGAGAGGACCGGATCCACACGAGCCAAAAGAACCTTCATTTGAACTCGGTCCTCCATTTGAACAACGCGGACCTCCTTCCCCTTCCGGTTCAGGACCGGGTCGACGTGATGAAAGGGTAAATGAGTCTGTATCTTTAAGATCAGGACCCTCAGGTGGGTCTGAACAGAATTGGACTGAGTCTGATCCGGATCAGTTTGGTTCTCCTGGATCTGAATCATCTTCATGTAGCTGTTAAAGTGTTTTATGATTCATATTCATGTGATTTGATTCACTCTTTGTTTTGCTGTCATCTATAAATCATTTTCATGCTCGGCACACGTTAAGAACACACGTGATCCTGTCCTCTCTGTCCTCATGTCCTCTGTCAGGACTGAGCCTGAGATACAGAAGAGAAGAAGAAGAAGAAGAGGAGGACAAAGTTTCAGCTGCAGATTAACGTCTCCGCGTTCAATAGTCTATTTATCATGACTTAAATCAGCCAATGACAGCATGCCGCCTCATCACGAGATATTAACGAGCGAGCAGATTAACTGTGATGTTAATGTGACATCAGAACATTTATACACACATACTGTATATATAACAGAACATATCAGAACAGATCCGAACAGGTCAGAACACATCAGAACGTATGTGAACGTCACGATTTGGTACATATCTGAGATAACTTAAATACTACCTTCAGTCCTGATCATGTATGTAAAGTGAGATGTCTGTGTGTGTGTGTGTGTGTGTGTGTGTGTGTGTGTCAGTGGATCAGGAGCTGCAGATGTTTTTCATGTGTTCTTCATGAATACTTGCTGTCCTTGTCTCACTGGGTTCAGACCTTTAGCTGTTGTGTTCATTGTTTGTCTCTTCTTCAGGCCTCTGCTGCTGCTGCTCTTCACTTTGCTGTGTTTCTCCTCCTCCTCCTCCTCCTCCTCCTCCTCCTCCTCCATGTCCTGGAGCTGAAAGACTGAAGCCTCCCCTGATGTGTCCTCACTCCGTGTGTCTGTCAGTCCTGCTGGACGTGTCGTCCTCATCCTTGTCCTGGTCTGACAGGTCACACAAACTTGTCTCTACATGTTTATATGTTACAGCAGCTGAGTAAACATGATCACTGAAAACAAACAAACACTTTGCTTTGATCGCTGACTGCTTCTTTCATCTTTCACCTTTGATCACGGGGTCACGTGTGGGCTTTGAAGTCTTGCAGTAGTAGTTTGACTTTGCAGGTGTCTCCTCGCTGTGGTGGCCAGAGTCAAGGGAACTGAAGCTTGTTGTCCCAAACATCATAGAAAGGTTGATGTGACGTTTCTTTAACATAAACAGACAAACAGTCTCCAGACTACAATGTGCTGACAGTAACTCTAACATGGTCAAACATTGTCTCTACAGTATCTCTGGTGTTCTCTCTAGAGGGTTAAAGTCTGACCAGCAGGACTTCAGCAGACTCAGACACTTCTGATGAACTTTGATCATGTATTCTGTTGACAAGCAACAGTCTGAAATGTAACAAGAAAAGGCCTCAAACAGCATGTGATGGAGCCCATCAGAACCAGCTCGTCACATCAGAACCAGCTCGTCACATCGGAACCAGCTCGTCACATCGGAACCAGCTCGCCACATCAGAACCAGCTCCTCTCATCAGAACCAGCTCGCCACATCAGAACCAGCTCGTCACATCGGAACCAGCTCGCCACATCAGAACCAGCTCCTCTCATCAGAACCAGCTCGCCACATCAGAACCAGCTCCTCTCATCAGAACCAGCTCGCCACATCAGAACCAGCTCGTCACATCAGAACCAGCTCATCTCATCAGAACCAGCTCCTCTCATTGGAACCAGCTCGCCACATCAGAACCAGCTCGTCTCATCAGAACCAGCTCCTCTCATTGGAACCAGCTCACCACATCAGAACCAGCTCATCTCATCAGAACCAGCTCGCCACATCAGAACCAGCTCGTCTCATCAGAACCAGCTCATCACATTGAGTGTTGCAGAGTTTCATTAAAGATGCTGCAGTTAAATGGACCTGATGGGACTTGTCTGTCTCCACTGAACACATCAACCAATCAGAGAAGAGATGCAGCACAGCACCACTGAACTGCTCAGCAACACTTAGAGGATAAACGACCCGGTTTGGCTCCTGGCATCCCGGGCTGAGTCAGTTCAGTTAGCTACACGGCTGACCGAGCTAACCACAGTTAGCGCTTCACTACTTATCAAGAAGAGACATCAGATATACAGTGAATAAAGTTCTAAAGTCTGATTTATTGAAACTCTTCAGCTTCATGTCTCTGATAAACAAACAACGCTCTGCTGTTTGTGACGCGTTTCCATGGCGACCCTATGTGTTTGAGAAACGTTAGCGTGTTCGTCCTGACATGAACGTTTGAATGACTCTGACCACCTCCCTCCACCCTGAACCATCAGCCTGCAACACCACCTCCCTCCACCCTGAACCATCAGCCTGCAACACCACCTCCCTCCACCCTGAACCATCAGCCTGCAGTGCTGCACAGCGAGCCTCCATTAAAAGCTGAAACAGAGCTCCAATCAGCATCCGCAGCCACACGGAGAGAAGAATGAGGATGACATCTGAACGAGAACGCCACTACTTCCTGTTTGGTTCAGAACAATAAATCAATTCTGCTGGACACGACAAACACAGAACGACTTTGAACGCAACCAAACATCCACAAACAAACAGTCAGTTTAAAGTCATGTGACCCGCTCAGTCCTGTAGTGTTACTCTCAGACAGTAAATTGAAAAAATCTTTTTGAGTCATTTCATTCCGTTCATTTTTGCAGTGGGTGGCGCTGTAGCTTGTCTTGTCTCGTGGGCGTTGTAAAAAAAAGGCTGCGGTTCTCAAACACTCAATTACACACCACAATAAAGTGACTGCGTCCTGTATCCTCCCTGCCATTGTTGTTTAACAGCATGACAGTGACTAGGTAGCTGTCCCGTGACAAATGAACAAGAGGCCGATCTGAGAACGAACGTACTGCTCATCACGCAGCCTGAGCTGCCAGTCATGTGACAGATGAACGAGGGCCTGAGGACAGACGCACAGTTCAGAGTCGTGAACTAATCGTTTCTGTTTCCTGTCCTGCTGACTGAGCTTATGCAGCTGCCATGTGGCGAGGGAAGGTACTGCATGAAAACGAATCACTCACTGAGACGGCTCATTGCTCCTGAGTCAGGTAAAAGATTAGTTCATATTGAATGAATCATTCACGATCGACATATCACTACAGTCCTCCATGCACACTCTTCATGAACTGTCCGCCAGAAAACAGCCTCAGTCTGGCCAGAGTGAGCCGGGTCAGTCCCTGTTTACTGATGGAGGTGATGAGATGTGTGTGTAACACAAAGATCAGGACTTTAACGTGTGTGTGTGTGTGTGTGTGTGTGTTGATCTGTTGCATGTGTTGGCCTGAACATGTTTAATCACGTGTGTTCGAATGTTCCAGGCTCGTTGTAAACGGGAAATCAGAGTGCTGTCGCTCTCAGCTGCGATCCATCAAACCAGAAACACACGCTGTGTGTCATGTGACAACATGGGATGTGTGACAACAGACAGAAAGATTTCACAGAGCTGAGGAGCTGCTCAGTAATCCAGGTGATAGACAGGACCAGCAGGCAGCAGAGTGTTTCCATTAAATACACAGAGCCGCTAAACAGCAAGACAACACTGCAGCTCATCAAACATTACAGCAAACATGACGCTGTAGATCCAACTGAACATGAACAACACCATGCTCAAGTTAGCAAGACACTTCACACACACATAGCTAACATAACATAACGTACCTGATATGATTAAGTTATGTTTTGTACCTTAAGTAAAGTATGTTATGTAATAGTTGTTACATACATGACTTAACTTAATGTATGTAGCTAACATTATGTAGCCTACATGAAACGTGAAATAACTCAGGTAGATTACAGAAGTTACATCAGGAGTGGTGCATAACTTAATTTATGCAATCCAAGCACATTAACAAGTTGCACACCTGACTGAACTGTGAGTTACGTAACATTCATTAAATATGTGACATAAGTGAATGTACACAGCTAACGTAACGTGACACATATTATATGAAATGATGTGTGATGTAACATGACTTATGTTAATTACCTGGTGGAACTTATAAGTTCATAAGTAATGAATAATATGTTATGTACCTTAAGTAACTAAAGCATTTACATTACGTTACACTGGAAGTAAGTCAGGGTGGTGTTTAGCTCAGTTGGTAGAGCAGCCGCCCCATGTGTGAAGGCTCAGTCCTCACAGCATTCAATCCGTCTCTCTCTCTCTCTCTCTCTGCATTCCTGTCACTTTTCAGCTGTCTCTATCAAAAAAAATAATATTTTTTACACTGGAAATAAGTTAAACTTTCTTCTTTGGTCTACATGGTTACAGTGTTTGATATCACCTGCCGAGGTGACGGCAGCCCTGAGAGAGTTGAGTGTTTTCAGTAAATACACAGAGCCTCAGGGTGGAGCAGTGTTTCCTGCACACAGCGTGGGTTGTAATTTTAGAGTTTCCAGTAAATAGACAGAGCCGCTGGTTAGTTTCACCTCCTCAAACTAACTGCTGCTGATCAGCAACAATTCAAACTGCAGCTGGTTTATTATTTATGACGATGGTGAAACTTGATGTTTGTGTGGGTTTGTTGAGTCTCCGAGCACAGAAGAAGAAGTTCAGTGTGCAGCGGGTTGATGTTGTTCTGTCAGCAGAGAGTAAAGCCTGAGGTGTGGACCAACCAGTAGTACAACCTGTCAGCTGATCAGCTGTCTTACACAGTCCTGGCGGACCACACAGACCTCGTTGAGGTTCTATCAGCAGCTCTGTGACAGTTTGACACGAAGCTGCAGAGCTTGGACTCAGCAGGAGCCTCAACACATTTTAATGTTTGTCTTTATGAAGCAACCTGCAGCTCTGCAGCAGCTCAGCCTTTAACAACCTGCCCCAAATCTGCCGGAGCCGCATCTTTCCCCTCCATCTGTTCAGCTCCATCACTTCTGTCAGTGATGACACAGTGATGCAGGTAACACAGGTGAGTCGTTCAGACACAGAACAACACACAACAAAACTCATGAATGCTCGTTAAGCTGCTGAATCTACACTGTAAAACATGTTAAATATGTTTTATAGGACGTCTGTCCAGCATTCAAATCATCATCACTGTCGACTCGTTTGATACAGGAAACTGAGTTAAGTGCAGCTTTTCACAGTAAAACATTTAATTTAATGTTGATAATTAACTATGCAGTTAATTATTAAAGATGATCAATATTAAACATAAATCTGATATTCTCACAATGAATGTTGATTATTTGGACGTCGTCACTTGGACATGAAACAACAAAGTTATCTAACCCTTTACAAGGATCCATTCAGCGTCCTCAAGGATCCCTCAAGGACCCCTCAAGGACCCTGGAACATCATCAACATCTTAATGAGTGAAGCTGCTGCGAGGACACATTTTCTTCTCCATGTTTGACATTCTTTAACTGCATTTCTTCCTAATTTGGGCACAGGAAGTGAAGGCTGATTGTATTGTCGGGTAATCACCGCGGCGAGCCTAAGGGATGCTGCTGTCGCCGTGGAAACCCCCTCATTCTCATCACTCCCTCCTCTGTGCCAGTACAAGGAGGTTTGACTTCATTTGTTCATCAGAGTGAGACAGGAAACAGTTAGTGTCTGTGGGAGGCGGCTAAAAAGAGTTTTTATGATGTTTGAACCACAGAAGAAGAATTTAATCTGCCTTCATCACACTGATCTGTCATCAACTATGAGCTCTTTTATTTTGAAGGAGCAGCAGACAGGAAATCATCTTAAATAATAAAAAGTTTGTTTTTCTCCTTCATATTTCTCAAATGATTTTTCTATTTTCCTGAAGTCCAAATAAATAAATTTATTTCTCATATTTTTATTTTATGATCCGGATCAATAACACGAGAAACACGAAGAACTTTTGTTTTCAGGGAGAAAAATATTTTCAGCACCGCATCTTTTATTCAATTTAGACCAGGACCGCAAGGACCAGGACTGCAAGGACCAGGACTGCAAGGACCAGGACTGCAAAGACCAGGACTGCAAGGATCAGGACTGTAAAGACCAGGACTGCAAAGACCAGGACTACAAACACCAGGACTACAAGGACCAGGACTGCAAAGACCAGGACTACAAAGACCAGGACAACAAGGACCGGGACTGCAAAGACCGGGACTGCAAAGACCAGGACTACAAGGACCGGGACTGCAAAGACCAGGACTACAGAGACCAGGGCTACAAGGACCGGGACTGCAAAGACGGGGACTGCAAAGACCAGGACTACAGAGACCAGGGCTACAAGGACCGGGACTGCAAAGACTGGGACTGCAAAGACCGGGACTACAAAGACCGGGACTACAAGGACCGGGACTGCAAAGACCAGGACTACAAGGACCAGGACTGCAAAGACCAGGACTACAAAGACCAGGACTACAAGGACCAGGACTGCAAAGACCAAGACTACAAAGACCAGGACTACAAGGACCGGGACTGCAAAGACTGGGACTGCAAAGACCAGGACTACAAAGACCAGGACTACAAGGACCGGGACTGCAAAGACCAGGACTGCAAAGACCAAGACTACAAAGACCAGGACTACAAGGACCAGGACTGCAAAGACCAGGACTGCAAAGACCAAGACTACAAAGACCAGGACTACAAGGACCGGGACTACAAGAGTGTGAGAAATTCTGATCTGGTGAGTTGGCAACAAGTCAGCAATGAGTAAGCATTGTGTCAACAATGAGTCAGCAACAAGTTGGCAATGAGTTGACATGTTGGTGTGTTGTCAGTAGTCAATAACTGACGCTGACTTTGTTTGTTAAATCCGAAACATCAGAATTCCATGATTAGGTTCATTGTACAGACTCAACGACACCAGAACCTTTCAGATCAACACAGGACCTGTTTAATAAGAACCTACAGGTGAACCAGAACCACCACAGACTCAGATCTGCTGATCCGCCTCACTGTGTGAAAACAGGAAGTGTTTGTTTGTGTTCAACACCACTTCTTCTTCTGTGGAGAAAAAACAGGAAACAAAGGGTGACAGACGACAGGCGTTCACAGGTAACAGCTGTCACTGTGTGTGTGTGTGTGTCACTGTATCCAGGTGAGCTCCTCCTCTCGGCTCCACACCTGTTGCTTTAATCACCTGAAAGACGGGTGGATTACATAACGACTCGTTAGCGCTGACGAAGGTTTGGGATGAATCATGTCTCATCAGATTAAAGCGACATCATGGGACCCGGATCCACAAAGACTGGCGTAGATGAAACCAGGTCCAGGTTTTGTGCTCGTCCCCGTTTGAGCTGTGAACAAAGGCTGAACAAACACAGCAGCAGATGTTTGAAACCTGATCACCTGATGAGCAAACACACACACACACACGACACACACAACACAACCCTGACACACAGGTTCACAAACTGAACCAGAACCAGCAGCTGGTATAAACATCTGATCTCCAAGAACCTCTGAGACAAACAGAACCACATTAAACCTGATCGGACACCGCCAGTAATCAATACACAAGCATGAATGAAACCAATAACAATTGATTAAAGTCTGAAGGTCTGAAATGACTTTATTCATTTTCTGTTGCATGTGAAAAGATTTCAAATGTGTTAGTGTGTATACTGTATGTCTGTATATTACAGTGTGTGTTATTGAGTTAGTGTGTATTCCTGTGTGTGTGGTCTGTAATGACTGTGGTGGTCTGTGTGTTTTTCTGTGTGAACAGTCTGTGTGAGTCTAAAAATAAAAGAACAGCTGCTGCTGAAGCTTTTTGTGTCTTTGTACGACTGAGAGAGACAAAACACACAAAATATACAAACAACACAGATTATTAGACTGGAACATATTATATTATATTATATTATATTATTGGGGCCATAACAGCGTAGCTTTTCCTATCATTACTGATCTGTTTCCGCTGCAGTTGAAGTCTATGGCAGCCCCTAGAACGCTATGATGAAAAGTTTTTGAGTCTCAAGAATTTTCATGCCTGTACATTGAACTCTCTAGCACCACCAACATGTCAAAGTTTGAAGTGCATTCAGCTTCATAACTTTGGACCTGTTGGTCCAAATTTCACAAATGAGGTACCGTTGGAATCCTTGGATCAAGATGAGTTCAACGCACCATGCATTTGCACCATATAGAATTTTGCAGCATTTTGAATTTCATCAAAAACCTTCAAAAAGCATTTAAGGTCACACAGATTGTTTGATTTCCACATGACCTGACACACAGAATCAGACCAAGCCGCACAAAAGTTATCATGTGGATTCAAACTCAGTGGCAACCCAGCCAAACAGGAAGTGAGGCCATATCTCGGCAACCATTTGATGTTTTGACTTCAAACTTCTAACACAGACTCACTTCTTTGAGAGGCCCAAGAATTTTGGTGACCTTTGCTCTTGCTTTTTTTTGCTTTTGCTCATATCTTCATATTGCTTTGTACTTTAACTTTAATTCCAGTATTGACTGATACTCTCTTTTGGTCCCACATACAGAAAAAAAGTATCAAAACGACCGGCTCGGCCGGGAATGGTGTGCTGTGACTTTTCTAAGAGTTTCACCGGTTTTACCAAAACTCACCAAAAACCACGCGGAACTTTACAATGGGTGTGTATTGGTAGAATGTTCCAGAGCTAGAGTGGAGAGGGAGAGAAACATTTGTCAAAAATACATTTGCAAACGGCTCTCGTGGCCACAAATGTCACTCTACAGAAATAATTTCTACTTGGAAACGTAGGAAAATACGTGGGCTACGCAGCGATATCACTGCTGAAGCTGTCAGACTTATAGTTTTGGCGGGAGACGCACTGATGCGCCAGGATCACCCACCGACAGCCCCATCTACTCCCATGTAAACTGGAGAGGAGAAATTTCCCAAAGGAGCACGGGGCACCTGTTCTTTCTCTCTCTCCCCAGGTCACATTTTTTAACTTTACACACTGAAATTCGGCATTCACATGGTCGACAAGATGAGGATGCTCACGGTCATTTGGGCTTTTTGATACGACCTACCGTTTGGCATTAGTGTCCACTAGTTGGTGGGGGTTCATTTAGAGATTTTCTGTGTCTCTCAGCAGTCACTCACACAGACAGAGCACAGCTGCAGTTAATTACTCTGACCTGCAGCTGACCCTTTGTTGAAGTCTCTGTGCTGCTGCAGTGTCAAAAATAATGTATGTCAGACACACTCTACATTTATTTACATTCTATAGTATTATATTATATTATGTTAAGTTATATCACATTGTTATATTATACTGTATTATGTTGTGTCTATATATTTCACAGTGTAATTCAGGTTCAAGTTCAACAGTTGTTTTTTACAGTGTAATTAAACACTGTAAAAAATAAATAACACATCAGAGGACAGTCACGACGGGGGGCAGGGCCTCATGACAACATCGTTTGTGATTTGTGAGGTAACGACTGACCAGTCCAGTGTCAGGAGCTAACCACGGAGCTAACAGAGCTAACAATACAGATAACCATGGAGCTAAAAGAGCTAACCATGGAGCTAACAGACCTAACAGGGCTAACAGAGCTGACCTGTGATCAGGAGTCAAATGTTGTTTTAATGTTGTCTGGATGTTGGAGTGAAACACCTGATCCAGGTGAGCTGCTGAGGTCACAGCTCCAGTTTCACAGCTGATTAAACCACAAAGAGATGACACCACATGACCAAAGAAGAAGAAACGAAAACAAGAAGAAAGACAGAGAGAAGAAGAATGTTGTTGTTGTTTCTTGTGACGTATTTCATGTCCAGACGTGGACCATAGTCTGGACTCGGCCCATCAGGTCCAAACACAGAGAACAGTGAGATCTGAGGTCTGAGCTGTGAGGATGTTTTTTTTTTGTTTTGTTTTGTTTTTTTAAATAAAAAAAAAACAGCAGAAGAATAAACCTGTCTCCTTCCTGTTTGTTTGATTGTCTCTGTGATTTATAGCCGCGTTAGCACATTAGCTGTTAACGAGATTCCTGTTCCTGCAAGCTGCAGCAGTGAACTCGTTAATGGATTTTTACATTTGTGTGTTTTACCATAGAAAAAAAACGATCATAAAGGAAACGCTGAGAGAACATCCATCAAACATTAAAACAACCATCAAACAACGAGAGAACACCAAGATGCTCCACAGAGAGACATTTTAATCTGAGCAGGAGACGCTCCATTTAAAATTACAGGAGGAGGAGAGGGAGGAGGAGGAGAGGGAGGAGGAGGATGTCACATTTCTTAAAACACTGTCGTTTCCTTCAAACTATGAACACAGTGTTTTACGTGTGTGTGGTCACGTGATCATCATGTGTGTCAACATGTTTCTACACGTGACAAACTGACATCAGATCAGATGTCTGACTCACCTGCAGAGACTGGACAGGTGACCCTGAAGACTGTCGACGATCATGTGTGTGTGTGTGTGACAGTAACAGACCACGATCACAGCTCAGTCAGTTCTTTTTCGTCCTTCAGTCATAGACTACATTACCCATGAGCGTCTCGCAGCGTGTTGTTGTAGCCTGTTGTTGTTCATTTACATGTCCCTCAGGTACAGACAGGTGTTCTGTGGGTCACCTGATCCTCGTGTGGTGGACTGAGCAGAGATCAGGTGACACAGTGAAACTAATCCAGGACCAGGTTGGCCCCTCAGACACAGACCAGGACAGGTCGGTCTCCCCGGGGGCACTGTTCCTCGAAAGGTGCGACAAACGTGACAACAAATCGTTTGACACTGTTTCTATGGTGATGAGTACTTCCTGATCAAACCATTTATTAAGATTTATCTTTAATTGACAGGATGTGTCAGCTGATCATCGTCCACCTTTACTAACCTCTTCATGAAATGTTTCTCAAGGTTTTATTTTGAAATCCCATCTTCACCTTCATCAGCTGTTCATGGTGAGCTCGGTGGTGGCGTTTCTGTCAGTGAGTCTGCGCCACGTTCTGCTGAGATCAGCTGATCTGAAATCCCAGAATGCCAAGGGAGAGGTGTGAGCCTCTGAGGTGGGTGTGTGTTTGTGTGTGTGTGTCAGTCTGTCATTGATATTCACAGCAGCTTCTGATCGATGAACTTGGCTGTTTTTTCATTTCTCGTGTCTGAACCACGACTTGGCTAAATGGCATCAGATTCAGCTGATTCATCACAAACGAACAGGTGGCGAGAGTTCAGCCCAGCAGACAGCAGAGTCACCATCATCATCATCATCGTCATCAGTATCATCATCGTCGTCATCAGTACCCTCATCTTCGTCATCAGTATCATCATCATCGTCATCAGTATCATCATCTTCGTCATCAGTATCATCATCATCGTCATCAGTATCCTCATCTTCGTCATCAGTATCATCATCATCGTCATCAGTATCCTCATCTTCGTCATCAATATCATCATCATCGTCACCAGTATCCTCATCTTCGTCATCAGTATCATCATCATCGTCATCAGTATCATCATCGTCGTCATCAGTATCCTCATCTTTGTCATCAGTATCCTCATCTTCATCATCAGTATCTTCATCATCTTCGTCATCTGTATCTTCATCATCGTCATCAGTATCATCATCATCGTCATCAGTATCATCATCGTCTTCGTCATCAGTATCTTCATCATCGTCCTCAGTATCATCATCATCGTCATCAGTATCATCATCATCGTCGTCATCAGTATCATCATCTTCGTCATCAGTATCATCATCATCATCAGTATCATCTTCGTCATCAGTATCATCATCATCAGTATCTTCATCATCACCATCATCAGGAAATGAGGCATCATGTGTGTGACAGGTCGCAGGAGCTCCGTTATGATGAGGCGTCAGCATGATGTTAGCGTGATGGTCCGTTGACCTCTGACCTCTCGGACGGACGGACAAGACGAGTGATTCACATCCAGCTGAACAGAACTCTGAGAGTTTGTCTGGTGAAGACATTGCGATGTTTGAAGCTGCAGCTGAAATGAATCGCTCAGGTGACGTTCAGGTACGACACACTCCCTGATGGATGAGGTGAAGCCCTGAGTACTGTCTGCAGGCTTCCTCACAAAAACAACAAATCACTGCTGCCTTCATAAACTTTAATATTCAGCACACGTACGCTGTCAATGATAAATTATATCTTAATGTGAGTTTCTGGAAACACTAAAATCCTTCAATAAAAACTGATGAAACTCCAGCAGCTGCAGTTTTAACCCAGATTAGAGCAAGAGGAACTTTCAGTGTTAATCCAGCGTGCCATGTTTTTTCAGGTCATCACCATCCGTCTTCCTGTCACACTCAGAGTTTTGGGAAAAGCCTCGTTGCTCTCCAAATATGCAAATCCTCGTACTTCATCTTGGTCAGCCTCCTCTCCATCTCTCTCTAATTGTCGGAGTCCAGGAATCAGCTCGCTCTGGCAGCAGGAAGTTGCTGCAAGCATTATTAAAACGGTCATTTCCAGATTAAACAGGAGCAGCGTTTTGGGACGAGCCGAACTCTCTTCTGACAACACCAAACCATCTTTTCTGCTCGGCTGCACCTCTAAGGTGGCTTCATTACCGAGCCCATTAAAAATAATGACTGAGCCGCTCAGAGATAGTCTGTGTGTGTTAATGCATTAATTTAATTAGCAGCATTAACGGAGGATCTTCTCACAGAGAGACAGAGAAAAGAAGAAACCAGCCTGAAGATCCACCGTCTGAATCTGCATCAGGGTCACAAAATAAAAGTCCCTCGAGGTGTTTTACACTGAAGAGCTGCTGTCTGCTGGTCCGAACTAACCGACTTCCTGCTGCCTGCTGGAGCTAAAGTCATGTTTTAAGTTGAGTCAGACTACATGGCATCAGTCTGACCTGACAGAACATCAGCTGTCCTGATGTTTGCTGGTTTTATCTCATCTGGACGACAGAAAAAACGAGCACGTCAGAATTATTCTACAAGGTGTTAGTGATGAACACAGAACACTGCTGGGTCTGTCTCATGTACCGGTCATGCTGAGCGTGACACCGTTAAGCCCAAAGACCGCCTAAGCTTTCACCTCATCCTCACCAGGACACCGAAGAGTAATCCTGATCTAAAGTTTCTGCTTCTCACACTTTATCACTGAAGCAAAGATGAAACGTGGCCAGCCAGCCAGCCAGCCAGCCAGCCAGCCAGCCAGACAGACAGCGTTCACTGTATGAATTGAGCCTTGTTCTGTTGTACAGAGAACGGAATCCTCGGCCCGTCATCGTATGTTCATTAAACCGATACGTATCAGTGTCCATGATAAGACTGCAGCCAACCAGGTTACTCGCCTGTGTAATCTGTGGTGTTTACAGCACAAAGAGACTTTAGTTACCTGACTAATCTTGAAGGCGCCACAAAGACGCCACGAAGACACTGCCAAGACATCATCAAGACACCACCAACAAGACCTTTAGGGGGACCTTCAGCGTCAGTTTTACCTATGTGGACTGAGCTCAGTGTTTGAACTGAGAGTGACTGTTTGATTTCAGTCTGACTGGACTGATTTTGGTCTGATTGGACTGATTTTGGTCTGATTGGACTGATTTCAGTCTGACTGGACTGATTTCGGTCTGATTGGACTGATTTTGGTCTGACTGGACTGATTTTGGTCTGACTGGACTGATTTCGGTCTGACTGGACTGATTTTGGTCTGATTGGACTGATTTCAGTCTGACTGGACTGATTTTGGTCTGATTGGACTGATTTCAGTCTGACTGGACTGATTTCGGTCTGATTGGACTGATTTCAATCTGACTGGACTGATTTCAGGCTGGTCTGAGGAAGATTTCAGTTTTTTTGTGAACCTGAAGACAAAAACAAACATTAAACATGTTCAGTGTGTCATCACCATGAAATAAACTTTATAATTATAATAAACATAAAAGAAGGAGACGAGCTGCTGTCACAGATCTGACCTCGCGCTGCAGCTCCAGGTCATGTGACTGAATTATACATGCGTGTTTGTTCGGGTCACTGAGTTGCAACAAGAGAACACACACACACACCTGTAACACACACACACACACACACACACACACACACACACCTGTAACCACCTCAATGATCATGTGACACCTGGATTCAGTCAGAGCTGCTGATCTGGATCAAATTTAATGCTTTAGTGTCATAAATATGTACTGAGTGTTCTTTAGCTGACACAGAACCAGAACCAGAACCAGAGTGATCCGATCCGTTCAGACAGTGTTTGGTGAATTATTTGAGAAACTGTTGACCAGAGATGATTTTATTATTTCTGTTTGTGTTTCTGATTCAACAAATCCAACAGAATCAATCGATCATCAATCAAAGAGTTCCTGTTTGAACATCAATACAAACATCGAACCACAAATTCAACTGACCAATCAGCACAAAGGATCCAACAGGAGGAAGAACACATCCACCAATCAGCAGGAGGAGAAACTGATCATTAATATTGATTATAGATCAACTCTGAACCAACAAAAGAGACGTGAAGAAGCATGAAGTCTGTTCAGGACGAGGAGGAGGAGGAGACACACACACACACACACACACACACACACAGTTGATGAACAAATTAAAATCTGATTTGGATCAAAAACAGACAGGAAGTTGGAGGTGCTCTGCCTGTGATTGGCTGATATTCTGACCCTGAGCCGAGCCAATCATCTTCACCGACCCTCCATGTGCTGACATCATTTACCTGTATATATGTAGACGTATACATTTGTCTGTATGCCTTTACATCTATATGTATCTATATATATATATATATATCTGTGTGTGTAGTCTCGCTCTGTGTGTGTGTTGTGTTTTCCTGATTGGATGTTGAAAACAACCAATCAATTAATGACAGATTATCAATGATCAAAACAATCAGTTATCAATACAGATGATCAGAGGTCAGGTGCAACCACCTGATGACATCATCAAACACTCAACAACTCAACAACAGCTGAGACAAACGTCAGACAAATGTTGTGACCATCAACAGGAAGTGACCTGTGAACACCTGGACAGTCAGGTGACCTGAGACAGACTCACTTCCTGTCTCCATTGGAAGTTCTGATCAGAACATTAAAGCTGCTGACACCAGCAACAGACCCCGCCCCCAAACAAACAGGCCCCGCCCGGTCCAGCACTCACCCCAGCGTCGTCATGGTGACGATGGTGTACCAGAAGGCAGCGGGGATGGAGGTGAACTTGCTGGCGGCGGAGCTCTTCTCGGCGTAGAACATGACAGTGGCGAAGATGATGATGGCCATGGTGAGCGAGAAGAGCAGGAAGCCGAGCTCGGAGGCGCAGCTCTTCAGCGTGTAGCCGAGGATCCGAAGCCCGGCCGAATGCCGCGAGAACTTGAAGATCCGAAAGACCCGGAAGACCCGGAGCGTGACGAAGGCGCCGCTCACATCTTCGTTGTCCGTCATGACCAGACCGATGTAGTACGGCATGATGGCGACCACGTCGATGATGCTCATGACGCTCTTCACGAACTTGTACCGGCTCGGCGCCGCCAGCAGCCTCAGCAGATACTCCACCGTGAAGATCATCACGCACGCCGTGTCCAGGCAGAAAAACGCCAGCGCGTACCGCTCACCACATGATACCTCCCTCACGCGGTTCGGTGCGGTACCGCATGGTACCGTCTCCACCACGTTGGCCAAAACCGAAACCGCGATGAAGAAACCGGTGACGTAATAAAAGACCAGCGCCATGGTGGAGGTGTGCGGGTTCTCGAAGGCCCGCCACATGGTCTCCCGGAAGGTCATGTCAGCTGACACTGGGTCGTTGTTCGGGTCCATCTCCTCGTCGTCCTGGATCCGCTCCTGGTTCTCCCGCCGCCGGTCTTTGTAGTCCTCGTAGCAGCAGTCCCCGATGATCTCCGGGATGATCCCGAAGAACGCCAGCTCCTCGTCGTACGCGGAGATGCACTCCTGCCGCGGGTAGTGCAGCTTCCCGGTCCGGTAGAAGTTAAGGATGTGTCGGAAGATGTCCGGGTCCCGGTCGAAGAAGTACTCGTTACTGTCCTCGTGGAAGAAGAAGTCCCGCTCGGTGCTGCCCAGCAGCGTGTCCGGGTACCGCTCCAGCGTGTCCCGCCACGTCTGGAACTTTGTCCCGCTCACGTTCAGCATGATCAGCCCGTCCTGCCCGCGCTGCTTCTCCTTCGGCGGAACCGGCATCGGCGCGCCGGCCACCGGCATCCAGCCGATGGCCGCCGCGCGGGCGAACGGCAGCCACGCCGCCACTCCCGCTGCCATACTGGACCCGGAGCTGAACGGGGGCTCGTCAGAGGCGGATTCACGGGGCGGAGCGGCACCGACAGAGCATCAGAACCGGCAGCACACTGGAGTAACGGACCGAGCTCCTCCTGGAGACCCGGACGGTTTTACGCACCGGAACGTCTGCGTAAAACCAAACAAACCAACCTACGTGATCAGCCCGTCAGTCCCGGTTCTGGTCGTCTGGACCCGAAACTGCAGAAAGTCAAACTCAGGAATAAACTTCAGCTCCGGTAGAGCCGGTAAATCCTCCGGTAGTCCTCTGGTGGATCCTCCCTCCGCGTGCAGCAACAAGTCATGAGGAGCAGCCGGTTCTCCGGACACGGAGCGGGCTGTGATCCGCCGCACACATGCTCCTCTCCGGGTCTCCCCGCCGGAGTCTCCCGGTCCCCGCACTGATCCCGCACTAAGCCGCGCGCTGCGACAAGTGTTTCCCCGCAGAGAGAGAGGGAGGGGGTAGGGGAGGGGGGCCACAGCCGCGGACAGGACCCGAACTGAACCGAACCGAGCGGGGAGATGAAGAGGCTCGTGCTCCGGTCACAGGTGCTGCGCGAGACGACCAGAAACCTCCTCCTGTCTCTCTCTCGCCCCTCCTCGCCCCTCCTCCTCCCGTTGGGGGCGTGTCTCTGGAGAATCCCGCGCTCTCTGTCGGTACCGTGACACGCGCGGATTGTTTGATGTTTGTTCAGCAGCAGGTCCGCGCGCTCCCGCGAGATGGAGGCTGCAGCAGGGAGCGCGCGACCTGTCCGTCCATCATCAGCATCAGCTTCATGTGAGGGTCAACCTGTCTGCGGCGGACCCCGCCTCTGACACTGTCAGCTGGGATCAGATCAGGAACCCTCCTGACCCGGTTCTGATGATTTCATACAGAACTCTGATGTCATGATGATGACGTGGTTCAGTTTTGATGATTTCAAACAGGAAATATTTTTTCTTTAAAGGTCCGAAAACACACATACACACACACACACACACACACACACACACACACACCTCTGTCTCTGTGAGGTGAAACAAAAACTGCAGTTCCTCTAACGTCCACTTGAGTCAGTCTCCATAAGTCCCCATGTTCAAATGTCCAACTTCACAGCAGGAATAAACATGTTGGTACAAAGTACAGTTTGTGTACCAGGCTGTCATTGACACACAGAGGAGGTCTCACTCTGTTCTTAAATCAGTCAATAAAAGGACCCAGAGGACTGAGATCAATGCAGTGTGTGTGTGTGTGTGTGTGTGTGTGTGTGTGTGTGTGTGTGTGTGTGTGTGTGTAGCAGGTCTCTGTGTGAATCAATAACTTTGATTGATGGTTCAGTTCAGAGTGAGCAGTCTGTTTGTTTATGAGACGTTTGCAGTGCTCACTGACAGACTGGCAGCATCCCCATCTCCATCTTCCACCATGCCTCCACCAGGCTAACAAACTGAGCTAACAGCAGCTAACAAACTGAGCTAACAGCAGCTATCAGCAGCAGCAGCGTACTTCACTGTCCATCATAAACTCTGTAAATCACAGCATTCTGCTGCTTCCTGTTCGTCTTCATCAAGTCTGAAACAATCGATGGCTGTGGTTGGCAGGTCACTTCCTCCTTCTCTCTCTCTAATTGGCTGGACACAAGGGAGTCTCTGATCCTCACAGGTCAAAGGTCACTGAGACTGAACGATCAATCTGGACTCCGTCTTACTGCCGAAGAGCAGACGAGCTAACGCTAGTCCTGAAGGTGGAGCCAACATGAATGTCTACGGATTAAAGGGCCAGAACCAGAACCTGAACCTGAGGACTGATCTTCGCTTCAGCCACAAACAGAGAAAAAAAAAAGTTAAAGTTTTTTGACTTCCTTCAAAATAAAACGCTGGCGCTGATGAACATAAACTCTGAATGCAGCTGGGATTTTCTCATTCTGTGAAGCATCGCTGAAGATTTTCCGTCTCTAAGTAATGTTGGTGACATCATGTGTGACATCATGTCCTCGCCATCATGGATCACGTGCAGACTTTGAGTCTCATCACCTCCTCCACATGTCGACTCCCCTCTTCATACAAATGGAACATCAGAGCAGGTGTGAAATGTGTAACGAGCGTGTCACCACCGTACTTCACATTCACAGTCTTGGTGTCTTAATTTGAAAATCCTTCAAACAGATGCAGAGTGAGTGCTGAACGTTCAGTCCACCGTCAGCCTGGAAACAAAATGGCTTCTCAGTGTGAACATCTCTCCAGGGGAACAAAGAGCTGAAGAGGTCGCTCGATATTTTGTGTTTGTGTTAGAGGCGTGAACAGATTGGACCAAAGTCTCCAGAGAGGCTCAACATGCCAGGGAAGAAGAAGAAGAAGAAGAAGATCCATATTGATGAGGACATTTCCATTGATGTGGGAGGAAGAGGAAGTGTGATCAGACTCATGGAGCAGAGAGGAAACACTTCAACACGTTAAGATGGAGTCACACCTTCACACAGCCAATATTCTGCTGCAGTCACTTTATCTTCAGCAGCAACAGAACCGGGCTCAGCAGCCGACCGGGTTGGAGCACAGCCTCTCTGTTACTGTGTTCACTGTTAGACTGGACACTGCTGGTTCAGAGGTTCTGTTGCTGTGTTCACTGTTAGACTGGACACTGCTGGTTCAGAGGTTCTGTTCGGTCCAGCCGTGTTCACTGGAAGGAAGACACTGCTGCTAGCTCATAGCGGTGAGTTTGAAGATAAAGAAACTGTGACAGGTGAGTAATTCTCATGTGACTGACGATTGGGTCCAAATCCAGTTCCGATAGATTGGACGGATCACAAGAAGTTTAAAGAAACTTGTTTGAATTTGAGAACAGAGCTGATGTGATGTGAAGTCGAGGGACTCGTAAAAACTGTTGTGTCATTTTAAATCTTTAATGAGCTCAAACAAACATTCAGACGCTGTAATGTGTTTGTGATGAACACGAGCTGATCTGTGTGTTTGAGTCTGAGCTCAGTGTGAATAAATAAAAGAAGACGAGATGCTTCTGTGAATATTCTCCTCTCGTTAAAATCCTCCCTGGAAACAAATATTAATCAGTTTCTACCTCCCAAAATTAAAGCTTTAACTCACTGATGACGCCCAACAACCAGGACGTTCATTGATTCAGCAGCACGCCGAGCAGTTGATTTGCCCGAGTGGCCGAGGCTTTGCTTCGCTCCTTAACGAGCTGAACATTAATTAAATACTCTGCTAATGAAAGCTGCATGTGAGGAGCTCCTTCTCCTCCTCCACTTCCTCCTTCTAATCATTTTATGACTATTCATTGTTAATTTACAGGTAATTTCTGTTAACAATGTTAAAAATCAGAAATAATTTAGTTTTACAGTGTAAACTCTTTTATTTTGATAATCTGTTTCCTGTTTGGCGGCCTTCATTCTCATCAAACTCTTCATTTCTCAGGCGTGCTTTGATGCTTTTATCAGCTCCACCATGTTTCTTTAACGTGTGCAGTCATAAAATGTAAAGAGTTGACGTGTGGACGAACATCTGTGTCTCCTGGACAGACGACTTGTCTGAACTAATGAGGGGAAGGAGGTGATTCAGTCAGATGAGGAGAAACTCAAGTCTGTCAGTGAGTCGGACGGAGACAACGATGCCGTATTTAAAAATAACTGTGGCTGTTCTCAGGTGTCCTGCAGGAAGCAGAGAGATGAATCAGAAGACATCAGTGACAGGAAATCTGTCCCATAAATAAGAGATGGAGGACGAAACAAGTCGACACTGACAGAGAAACACTAGAAGCAGAGTTTATATTAAATCATCACATAGGAACTTTTCTCTCATGGTTGTAACGCCACGACCGCAACAGATGATGTGGACCCTCCCAGCTACGTGTCCGTAACAAAGACGTCCAGACAGAGAGCCGCTTTAGGACATGATGTTTGGACCGTCACACAAATCCATGACAAGCCTGAGCCTCCAAACCTCCCACCATTCACACGCTCACTAAAACACGGGCAACATACATCCATGTTGATCCTCCGGGACGTCACATGGAGAGTTTGAAGCTCTTTAATGTGGATTCATCCTGAGGAGGAGGAGGTTGGAATCCGTGGACAGTAAGATGGAGGCCCACCACCTCCACCAACACAGTCACATGACTTGGACATGTCAGCTGATGATCAGCTCATGGATCTTCATCTTTTCAATCAGAAGTGATTTAGTGACATGTTCAGCATCAGGCCAACTCAGAGCACCTGAACACATCACTGGTTCAGGTCTCTGGTCGTGGCATCACAGTGAATCGTCCACAGACCGACTCCTGTGGGGGGACGGCAGTGCCGTCTGGACAAAAGTATATGGACACAAGCGTCCTTGTCTATTTTAATCAGTCCAGCTGTCTCTACAGGCTTCTCCACAACCACAGCTTCTCACTCTGTGAATGCAACATGAAGCATCTGCCAAAACACCTACGCTCAGCATGCACCTGAACGCATCCTGTGTGGGAAGTGTTAGGTTCAAAGATGGTAAATCTGTGCACAAGTCCACGTCCAGACACCCACAAGATGAGTCCAACGAGTCAAAGACAAGTCACACGTCACATCTCCAAACATTTCTTTGCTTTATTCTAATGGACCGTCTGTCCACATACTTTTGTCCATCTCAACAGTGAACAGGTTGTTTGATTTTCTTTGTTTGACTGTTAAAAAGAACAAAAGCTGACAGGAACCATGACGACGTCTCCATCCTGACAGACGTGTTGAACATCTTCTTTGTCTTCATCTCCTTCTCCTTCCACAGATTTGCAGGCAGTGCAGCACAGAGTGAGTTATAGCTGGTTATAAGCAGAAATCTATAAGCTGCAGCCGCTCTGACAAATGATCCCAGTTTGATTTCCTCGGGGGGGAGGCCGAGTCTGAGCGAGCGTGTCTGAACTGAACGTGTTTAAATTTTTATCACATAACCGACTTTTATTCACACTGAGTGAGGAAGATGATGGAAACACCAAGAGGCTGATGGGACATGAAGGCTGAGCGCTGACAGAGAGCCGGCCAATCACAGTGAGCAGAGAGACCATTTACATCCAATACATCATGTAAAACATCCTCAAAACTGCCACGGTCCGTGAACGCATCGAGCTGTCCGTGAACGCATCGAGCTGTCCGTGAACGCATCGAACTGTCTGTTACGTAGTGTGTGTTGGTCGTATTTCTGGAGAGTCCAGCAGGATGTGACCTCAGCAGCCTTCCTCTGTGGATCATGTGATTAATGAAAACCTTTAAAAACAAGCTGCCTGAACGTCCACTAATGAGTTCGAACACACGGTGGAGTCACTAACTATGATAACATGTACATGTAACATGATGTTTTATTGACATCATGTTACACTGAACAGATGAATTTGTGTCTGTCTCACCTCGTCCTCGATATTTCCTCTTCCTGTTCACAGACATAAATTTCTCTGGAGGTAATTAAACAGCTGATCTGCGACCTCTAATCAGCTGAATTACCCAGAGTTCCCCTGGTTATTTGTCAGGGGAGGACGGGGGAGTCTCATCACTGCTGGACTGTTTTATTAACAAAGTACAGACGATTTATGAGACAAACTGAAGACGAGGTAACAAATACAAATGTACGTATTGACTTTATACTTCACTATACACTAGTACATTCAGTGTATACAAATATTTATATACTTTGGGGGTACTTTCAGGGTCACTGCAGTTCACAGGAAACACTTCTTAATGTTTATTACACTCCTGAACAAAATCTCAAGACTGGGGGAAAATTACTAATATTCGCATTTGGTGCTGGTGGAACTTAACCAGGCTGTGAGTCGAGCTTCAAAATGCAAAAAGAAGAAACAGGAGCAAAAGACAACAAAATAGATCAGCAGTTTATTGAAAACTGCATTTAAACTCAAACAGGCTGTTTATCAGCTGATCAAAAGTTTAAGACCACAGACCACAATAGATCTAAAAGCGTCAAAAATGGACTCAGTAGTACTCAGTAATTTTATTTTTTATTTAACCTTTATTTAACCAGATAAAACCCCACTGGGATCAAGACCTCTTTCACAAAGGTGACCTGGCCAAGACAGGCAGCAGCACAGACGAACAACAACAACGAACAAGCAATAAAAAACCAAACACAAAAACATTCAAATATTAAAATACAACGGCGAGCAAATAAAGTGCAGAAGTCGTAGATACAGTAACAAATTAAGAACATAGTCACTGTTCAAAAGATTTCCATTGACGGTTTCTTAAAGTGAAACAAGTTCTGACATTTTCAGTTCAGGTTGGAGGGCGGTCCGAGCAGACGGCAGAGAAACTGAAAGCTTTTTTACCTGCTTCAGTCCGAACGCGAGGAACAGAAAAATGCAGAATGTCATTTGATCGTAGGGCCTCCAGTTCTCTGAAGAAACGTGCATAAATATGTGGGAACCAAGCCAAGAAGAGCGTTATAAACTAGAGTCATCCAGTGTGTAGCGTCTTACAGTGGGTGAGGCGGCTACAACCAGTGATGAACCTCGGACTGATAGACAGGAGTCAGGACTGAAGGCAGCTGGTTGAGGCTGACACATACAGAACATCGAGCGCAGACAAGAAGGAGGCCGACATCAGAAACTTCAGAGCTCTGAAGGAAAAACATGATTTATTTCTGTAAAAGAAACCGAGCTTCACCATCAGGTTTAATCTGAACGACTGCTCCTCGTCAATGAATCCCAGGTACTTAAAGCTGCTGACCAGATCCAGAGTGTGTGTGTGTGAGCAGAGTGTGTGTGTGAGCAGAGTGTGTGTGTGTGAGCAGAGTGTGTGTCTGTGAGCAGAGTGTGTGTGTGAGCAGAGTGTGTGTCTGTGAGCAGAGTGTGTGTCTGTGAGCAGAGTGTGTGTGTGAGCAGAGTGTGTGTCTGTGAGCAGAGTGTGTGTCTGTGAGCAGAGTGTGTGTGTGAGCAGTGTGTGTTGTCAGTCTCATAAATATAAATGTGTTCTGTGTTGAGTTTTTCTGTTTGAGCCTCTTCAAGGCCAAACAGCCTCACAGAGCTGCAGCAGGCCCCAGGGGCTGATGGGAAACACACACACCTGAATCGACCTGCAGACACGGGCCGGCTCGGCTCGGCTCGGTCTGTGTTTGAGGTTTTTTCTCGTCAGCAGAGTCGAGGCTGTCGGGGGAGTTTGGAAGATCGCCTCTGTCTGTCTGTGTGAAGACGTGTCCCACAGCCTTCTGGGAAAAAAACACAGTATGTGAACGCCATCAAAGCGAGGCTGCAAGCTGATCTGAACACAGCCTGCAGGAGAGGAGCCGCAGTTTGGACCACCTGTCAGTAACACAGCCTAACTTCACTCAACTGTGAAGTCAATCAGCTTTACTATATATAATAAGTATTTTACTGAGAACTGAGAAGTCACATGATCTGATGTCTGATGTCCTCAACTCTCTGATTTACAGTTTATGATGGACAATGAAGTAAAGTGCTGACAACTGAAGCTGCTGTTAGCTCAGTTTGTTAGCTGCTGTTAGCTCAGTTTGTTAGCTGCTATTAGCTCAGTTTGTTAGCTGATGTTAGCTTAGTTTGTTAGCTGATGTTAGCTCAGTTTGTTAGCTGCTGTTAGCTCAGTTTGTTAGCCTGTGCTGTGTCAGTGTTTGTACATGGTTTTCAATAAATTCACAAAGATTCAAACAGGAAGTGAGTCATCAACAATTATCAAGTATGTGTGTGTGTTTGTGTGTGTATTTCTGTGTGTTACTGTGTGTATTTGTGTGTGTGTTACTGTGTGTATTTGTGTGTGTGTTACTGTGTGTATTTGTGTGTGTGTGTATTTGTGTGTGTTACTGTGTGTATTTGTGTGTGCGTTGGTTCGTGACGTTCGATAATAAACGGGACGTCCTCTCGTCTCCCGGGGAAAATACTGATTATCACCATCTGTCAACTACAACAAAGGATTGTGGGAACACAGGAGGAGACGTGGGATGTGGAAACACACATAGAAAAACACACACACACACACACACACACACACACACACACAAACATGTTTGTTTTCTTTGCCTCATGGAGTCGATGGCCTCCTTGTTATTGTCGTTCTTCTCCTCCTCCTCGTTGTTCTCCTTGTTATCTTTCTCCTCCTCCTTGTCGTCATACTCCTCCTCCTTCTCCTCCTTCTTGTTGTCGTTCTTCTCCTCCTTCTCCTTGTTGTCATTGTTCTCCTCCTCATTGTCGTCTTTCTCCTCCTCCTTGCTATCATCATTCTCCTCCTCCTCCTTGTCGTTGTTCTCCTCCTCGTTATCATTGTCCTCCTTGTCATCGTTCTTCTCCTCCTTGTTGTTATTCTCCTCCTTATTGTTATCGTTCTCCTCCTTGTTGTTCCCCTCCTCCTCCTCGTTCTCCTCCTTGTTATCATTTATCTCCTTCTCCTCCTTGTTGTCATCGTTCTTCTCCTCCTTCTCCTCCTTGTTGTCATCGTTCTTCTCCTCCTCCTCCTCCTTGTTGTCATCGTTCTCCTCCTCCTCCTCCTCCTTGTTGTCATCGTTCTTCTCCTCCTCCTCCTCCTTGTTGTCATCGTTCTCCTCCTCCTCCTCCTCCTTGTTGTCGTCGTTTTTCTCCTCCTTGTCGTCATTCTTCTTCTCGTTATTGTCGTTCTTCTCCTCCTTGTTGTTGTTGTTGTTCTTCTCCTCATCGTCGTTCTCCTCCTCATTGTTGTCCTTCTCCTCCTCCTTGTTATCGTCATTCTCCTACTCATTGTTGTCATTCTTCTCCTCCTCCTTGTTTTTGTTCTCCTCCTTGTTGTCATCGTTCTTCTCCTCCTTGTTGTTGTTGTTCTTCTTCTCCTCCTTATTGTCCTACTCCTCCTCCTTGTTATCATCATTCTTCTCCTCCTCCTTGTTTTCGTTCTCCTCCTTGTTGTTGTCATTCTTCTCCTTGTTATCTTCTCCTTCTCCTCGTTGTCATTATTCTCATCCTCTTTGTTGTCGTCCTTTTCCTCCTCCTCGTCGTCCTTTTCCTCCTCCTCCTCGTTCTTCTCCTCCTCCTCCTCCTCGTTCTTCTCCTCCTCCTCCTCGTTCTTCTCCTCCTCCTCCTCCTCGTTCTTCTCCTCCTCCTCGTCGTTCTTCTCCTTGTTCTCCTTGTTATCGTCATTCTTCTCCTCCATGTTATCGCCGTTCTCCTTGTTATCGTTCTCTTCCTCGTCTACATTTAGTGGCGGAGCAGGAGGTGTCGGGGTGAATCTGCTGATTAATCGTCTTCACACATCTGACGAGTCTGAAGACAAACAAGGAGTTGAGCTTCGTCTCAGATCTGTGACTCATTATCGAGTTTCACATCACCAACCCTGACAGAACATTCAGAGAACCCTGAGAGAACGTTCAGACAAGTCAAACTGTGACAAACAGGAAGAGACAAAAATGTCAAAGGTCAAAATTTAAAGTTTTAAATCAACGTCTGATTGATCAATAATCAGAGCCTTCACAATAAAAGCATTGTCAATACTGAGACACTCATTAGGTCAGTTTGTCATTTAAAAAGATTAAAATGATTTAATGAGACGAGTTAATGAGTCTCTGTCAGTCCAACACTGATGGGAAAGGAGACAGAGGAGACAGAGGACAAAGGAGACAGAGGACAGAGGACAGAGGACAGATCTGAGTCCTGATCAGGAATAAATCTGCTGATAACGGATCCGTCACTTCATGACGCAGAGCGTCCATCAGGTGTTTCTTGGACCAGACTTTGCTTTCACTTCCTGTCCTGACCAAGAAACTTAACCCCTGCAGCAGGTTAGATCATTGTTTAAAGACCAGACCAAGTCCTAGGACTGGGCCAAGACCTAAGACTGGGTTGAGACTTCAGACTGGGCAGAGACTTAAGATTGGACAGCACATGGAAGGAGTGGAGACAACATGAGGACAGTTTACACAACACCGTCTCGTGTACGAAATCTTCTTCTTCTTCTGTTGTTTCCTCTCAGCCGGCCCGTGTTGATTGACAGTCTCTTCATAATCCTGTTTCCTTCTTTAATCCTCATTTAATCTGAGGAAACAGGAAGAAAACAACATGAAGCGAGCGCGAAACGTTTGACTCAACGCCTCAGGATAAATTATTTCTGCAGCTGAAGTCTGAAGTGTGAAGATCAAGTTCAACATTTAAATGATGATAATGAACCTGAGGTGGGCTTCATACAAACAGGCCACGTTTCATTCATTTGTTTCAGTTGATGAAGTTTTCCCATCGTCGTCCTCAGGCTCTGATTGGATGACTGAACCTTTAATCGAGTCTTCACGGTGAATCAGATCACAGATGATTTCACTTCCTGTCAGCCGCAGGTATCGTCAGACTGTTTACTCCAACAACAAGACGTGAAGTCATGATCCGACAAACTCAGAGAAAGAACTCGGAGAACTTCAGTGTTAGTGTTTGGATTGAATGATTCAGACCACGTCAATGGTTCCGTTTTACAGTTAATCAGGAGTCTATAATCTATCATTTATAATTATTATAATCTATAATCAATTATTTGTCAATCAAAACTGAAACATCAGCAAATTCTTACAACAACGAGAAACGTCTCCAACACTTCATCTGTTTCACAGCTGACATGGAAAGACTCATTCAAGGATTCAAGGCTCATTCAAGGATTGAATTCACTTCAGTCATCTGCTGTCAGGCTTGGATTCGTCTGACCCACTGAGCTTTACAAACCCATGAATAAATAGTGGGCAGTTCTAAATAAAGTTGAGCTGCTGGAACTAATCAGAAAAAACTGATTCTATGATGAGATGCTAATGATGCTAATTTAATTATGCTAATTTAATGAATCTTTCATATTAGAACTTTTCATCTGTGACAATGACTCATGAATAAATTAATATAATCATGTTTTTATTGTTAATTATTATTCATCTGTTAATAATCAGATCAAAAAAACAAAAAATCTGTTATATAAAAACTCACCTGAATTAATCTTCGTCTTCGTCATCGTCATCGTCGTCACGCTGAGCTTCAGGTACAACCTGGTATCAGACTAAAGCATGTAACCGACCCGCTGCTATCTGACGAGTGGTACCGAAGTATCTCCACAACGTCACAAAGCTGAAAACAAAGTAAGGATGAACGAAGAAATACAAAAAAGACGTCACAGAACATCAGTACTTTAATTATTTTAATACTTTGAAGTATTTTACTTGTAGTTAAGTATTTTCATTTATATTTGTACTTACTACTTCTCTGGTTGTTTCCCGTTTCCTCTCCCGGCGTCCTCATCCACCCTGTCTCCACCTGCGGTCCTCCACCTGCGGTCCTCCACCTGCGGTCTCCACCTGCGGTCTCCACCTGTCCCTCGTCTCTGCCAGTTCTGGGCTGTTTGCTATCACTGGTGCATGCTGGGAAAGAACTCATTATCCAATCCCTGCTGAGATCTTTTAATTTGATGAGGAACATCGCTAAGCTGCAGGAAACAGACCAACAGGACCAGAACCAGAGAGGACAGACCGGACCAGAACCAGAATGGATCCGAGGTGATGGACTCGGTCTGATCCATCAGAAAACAGAATCAGCTGATGAATGTTTAGTTTGAAACTTTCAGTTTTCTCCAAGTTCATTTTTATTTTTTATTTTTCTGGTTTCTGTTTTCGTCCTTGAGCCACAAAAAAACTCAAAAAAAAAAAAAAAAGTCAGAAATCAAAAATCTTCAGAACAACCTGAACAAACACAAAGAGAGGGAAAAGAGTTTTTATTAAAAATGTTTCTTTGAAACAAAAAGAAGATCAGACACTGACTGCACACCGCTCACCTTCACCTCATCATTGACGTGTCGAGCTTCACTTCCTGTTTCTCTGCAGCAGCTGATGATGACGAACGAGCTATTCATGAGACCTTGAACGTAACATTTAAAATGAATACGTTAAGCACGTTAAACTCGTAACCCTAACACTGAACGTCAGGCACGTTTATAAAAACATTTATTTATTTATGACGTGAAATATTCAGCAGAGAAAAAAATGACTCAAATTATTTATTAGTAGATTTGCAGGTTTGAACGTCTGATTCAAACATGAAATAATAATCAAATAATTAATTAATAAGAAGAATATTAAAACCGCGAACCAATCGGCATCATGTAAGTCAGGACGAGTCGACCAATCACAGAACCAGGAAACATCTTCGGAGCTTCATTACACCAGTTCAATGCTGCAGTGAGCTAACAGGTATGGGACCTGGACCTGACCTGAATGGAACGCCTCGATACATTGTAAAAAAAAGACTTTAATTATTTATTAATATTTAACAGATGCTGTAAAAGTGTTTTTACTGTGACACAGTGTTGGAGTGTTTTTGTTGTTTCTGTCAGACAGAACTAAAATAGAATCAGAATCAGAACCAGAACCGGTCCTCTCCTCTCTCCTCTCTCCTCTCTGTTCTCTTCCTGTCACAGAAAATAAACCTCGTCTGACTCACCTGTCGACTTTGTACCTGAATGTTTCATTTCCTGTGCAGCCCCGACGTGATGCTGACAACATGGCCCCACATCTGAAGTCCTCCCTCACGTCGCTCCCTTCCCCCCACCGTCCTCCCCCATCGTCCTCCCCCATCGTCCATCGTCCTCCCTCCTCTGAGGAGCCATGGCTTTATTCTCACTTTCTATTTTTAGTCGAGCTCCTCCTCTCTTCAGAAAAAGATGTTTTAATGTGGTCAAAGAAAAGAAGGAGGCCAACAGGAGCATGATGGGAGGACTGGAGAGGATGGGGGAGGACGGGGATGACAGCAGGAGGAGGATCATTGTGGCGAATAAATTTAATCTGCTTTAAGAAGACAACTGTGAATGTTTGAGACGTGTTCAGTTCATTCAGAATATTTGGTGAGATTAATGAAGTATAACAGGTTTGTCTCATCACGGCTGTAACATGATAAATGATTTGTTTTATATCAAATCTGAGTTTGATTATTTCTGCTCCATTATTAATATTAAATTGACATATTTCAGTTTGTATTTAATCTGAACATCAGTCATCATCAGATTTAACTACTCGATCATTGTGACTTCACAATAACAATGTAATCACGATATTTCTGGAAAACTTAAAAATTAAATTCATCTTTAACTTTTATTTTGTGTTTTGTCTCTTTATTAAAAAAATAGATGAGGTACGGAGAAGACCATAAATACAAACTAAGTGGGAACCACACATATAGAGCAGAAAGAAACTATTATTGATTTTATTATTATAGATTTTAACATGTGTTATTGACAGGTCATCAGCTCATCACAGCCGATTAACATGACATCAATACATCAATACATCATGATTGTCATGATGATTGATTATCATGACATGATATATCGCGACATCCTGAACTGACACTAAAGTTTTGATCGATATTCTTTAACAGAAACAACATTTAATATTTGAAACCTTTGAAACTAAATGTTGTTTTGTTCAGACGCCATTTGAACATTTTAACGTCGTCTGAACTAAAAAATGTTCAAACAGCAGTTTGTCACGTGTTTAATAAATTTGTGTGTTAATGTGTGTGTGTGTGTGTGTGTGTTTTACAGTAACACTGTCTGAAGGTAAAGCTCATTAATTATTGATGCTGCCTGCTGGTCTGTAATTACAATAAAATGTAATAAAACATAAATGACGTCGCTCTTTGGTGGGTTTTAATAATTCAAACAACAAAAGCAGAGGCAGGAACGTCACAGGTGCATTATGGGTAGTGAGGCCGAGACGTTCGGTTCAATAAAAATGTTTTTAGAACGCTGCAGAGACGTTTCTTCTTCTGTGGTTTTCACCACAGGCCTGATCCTGAATCATTTATTAATAATGAGGTTGAAATAGTTCAAAGCTGGCCCTGCTGGCCCGGGTTCTGGTTCTGGTTGTCGTAGATAAAGGCTTAGCAGATAAAGGCTTCTTTGCCTCATTGAGGCTCCGTGCTGTTTTTAATTATTTTTCTTACACGTTTTTATTTTTGAAAAAATAAATGAAGAAACTTCAACCAGTTCAGTTTGTGACATCATCAAGACTCAAATATTGAATCTGAATAATTAATCATGTCATTAGTTAAACAGTTTACTGTGATTATCAGAGATCAATAACAGGAGGAGGAAGATGGCTGTTGGATGACGAGGAACAGGTGAGGAGGTGTTCAGACAGGTGAGAGGAAAAACCAGAGGCCACGCCCACGACACACGATAGAAAGACAAAACAGGAAACTCTGAGAATCATCGTGACATCATTGTGACATCATCGTGACATCATCGTGATCTACAGGTGAGGGTTAACACCAGGTGTGTATCAACATGTGTTTGCTTGGGAACGACAGTCTCTAATGATGGTTCTGTGTAACAAACTGTCTGTCTGACATTTTTATGAAACAGACAGAAAATCTGATTTTTGAGCTTCAACAGAAAAATCCAACAAATAAAATATTTATGATTTTTTATAATTCTGACTTTATTTATTTAGTGCAGCATTTTCTGATGTAATTCATGTTGGACTCAATAATTCACCAGCTAATGTGTGCGCACATGTCGGGCGTTATTTTGACATAACTGGAACATACTAAACCGTTATAAACATTATAAACATGTAAAGATTATACACATTATAAACTTAAACATTATAAACAAACTTGTAAACATTATGAACTTATGAACGTTATAAACAACCTGTAAACAGATCCACATGTTGAAAACAAAATATCTGTGAGAACACATTAAGTTTAAAATCGCCATTTCTGTTGATTTATAAATATTTTATATATATACAGTATATATGTGAATATATCTCAGTCTGATCGTCCACCACAGAAGAAGAAGAGACGTCTGTTCAGATTCAACGAGGAAGCGAGCAGCAGCTTCGTGTGTCAATAAATAATGAGAGCGGGATAATAAACTGATCTGAGTTAATCAGCCGTCACAATGCTTCAGGTAACTCAGTCCAAACCGTAATCTGCTGCTGCAGCCAGAGGCGACCAATCAGACATCAGCTTGAGCTGAACCGGATCAATGCAGTTTTCCTCCTGCAGCCCAGACTGAGCGTGTGCAGCAGTGTGAGAGTGTTCTGGTTTATCTATCCAACAGAGGACCTCACCACCATCACTCATACAGTCTGAAATAAATAAAAACTTTAAAAAAAAAAGTTCAAGACAAAAAATTACAAAGAACAGAAAAATGATTAAATTAAAATGAGTACACTAAACACAAAGTCAGATTATTTTAAATATTAGTTAGTATAAGAAATGTTTAAATATTAAAAACATTAAATAAAATCATTAAATGCCTCAACCAGAAATCCCACCAAATCCTGTGCCTGAGGATGAGCCTCTGTCTACTGACCCTGCTAACAGGCCTTCAGTTCTGACTGACAGAATTTGGACACATCTGGCTTGCAGAGGACCAAGTGAGATACCTGCTCTCACGACAGCAGTCCAGAACACCTCAACTCCATGAAAGTATGGAAAGAACTGGCAGTCAGGATAAAAAAAAGGGGGAAACAATTGCTAACCAGGAGATGGCACTTCTAGACGCTGAGAAGATGAGATGGAGAGCAGTGTTGACCCATTTGACTGCAATTGTGCAGTCTCTGGCAGTGATAAACCTGGCACTAAGGGGGAGTACATTTCCACAGCAGCTGCTGTGATAGAGGCACTGATTAAGGTGAGAGATCACACTAAATACCCCATCATAAGGTTGAGGCCCAGTCCTTGTCGGAGGAGGTGGGATCCTACCGCTTCAGCATCTGTACAGTGGTGTGGTACGACATCTTGAGCCAGGCACACCATGTGAGCAAGTTGATCTCTCCCAGCATGCAAGTTGATGTAGCAGTCAGTTTTCTCAATAGTGTTGAGAAAGATCTTCAAAACTACAGAGCAACAGGCTTTGTGACAGCACAGATGTCAGCCAAGGATATTTGTGAAGAAATGAATGTTGAGGCTGTTGTGCAACAGAAGAGACTGAGGTCCACAAAGCGTCACTTCTCCTATGATGCATTTGATGAGCCTTTAAGTGATGCTCTGAAGAAGCTGGAGGTCACATTTTTCAGTGTTGATGCTGCAGCTTCAGCTGTTCAAGAAAGATTTTCCACACTGCAGCATGTGAGAGAGAAGTTTGGAGTGCTCTCTAATTTCAGAAACCTCCCAGACAAAGAGCTTCAAAAAGAATGTGAGACTCAAACTCCACTACAACTACTGCAAACTACACTGCACTTTAAGGGACACTCAGACGTGGATGGCAGAGAGCTTGTGCAGGAGCTGAAGAACTTCCCTGACCTCCCATCAAAATCCATGACTCTGCTTGAGCTGCTGCTTTCATCCATGAGAAAGAGCTCGCAGAAATCTACTCCAGTCTGTGGACTGCACTCTGAATTGGTTTGACCCTTCCAGTGACAGTAGCTGAAGCAGAGAGGAGTTTTTCCAAGCTGAAGCTTATTAAAACTTGACTTGACTTGAAAACTTGAGGTCCACTATGTCACAGGAGCGTCTCTCTGGACTTGCCATCATCAGCATCAATTATACAGTTGTACAAGAGATTTTGTATGATGATGTAATTGATGATTTTGCATGAAAGAAGGCTAGAAAAGTCAAGTTTGAGATTGCGCTTCACACCTGTTGTTAATGTTAATGCCAGTTGTAAACAGGGTGAAAAATCCAGGTTGAAAAATCTGCTACAGTCTGAGCACTGAATTCAGATTATTCAGTTTGGGGGTAAGTCTTTTCGCTCAGGGCGTAAATCTATCAGATGTGTCATCGACTTCATGCCATCCTGACGTGTTTTATTGATCATACGTGTGTTTGTCATGTTCATCGACTCCCTGTGTGACGGATTATCATGAATCATATCTGTGCCCACGCCACCGGGTCAGGATCTGAGGAGCTGGGCCTGGACTGTGATGTGTGGTTCTGGTTCTGGTTTTGGTCTGTGTCCTGTCAGGGTTATTAATGTGTTGCTGCTGCAGGATTCTGCTGGATCAGAGCCCGACTCAGAGCAGACTGCTGCTGTCACTCAGAACCCTGCAGTCCTGGTTCAGGTCCAAACTGAACCTCCTCCTGTGACTGGATCAGTCTGTCTATCCTCGAGCTGTTTACAGACCCGTCCATCAAACCACCTGTCCACTGGAGACCTGTGGTCCACACAAGTCAGGCTCTGGTCCTGGTCACATATTGATATATTCAGTATTTCTATCTGACACAGCGATCAGCTGATCGATCGTCCTCTCACTGTTTTAATGAAACTCTGAGCAGAATACTAATCAACACACACACACACATACACACACACACACACATACACACACACACAGACTCTTGTGTGCTCATGATGCATTCACTGTCAGTCGGTCACGCTGTCTTCATTAAACACATATCGATCTCCTGAGTGGACGGACCTTTGAATGCATCATAGTGACTGTTTTTTAGACCTGCGGTTGGTGGATGTGTCGCCACGGCAACCAACATCCTTCTAATGACTTTATACTGACTGCTCTTTGTGCGAATGCCGCCCGCCGCCTCATCACGCCGCCTCATCACGCCGCCTCATCATGGAGTGATGAAGATGAGAAGGATGAAGGACGGGTTCAGGGTCTGAACTCACTGGAACATTTTCATGGATGAAGAGAGAAAAGCTTCCAGGTTTAGGAGGCCTTGAGTCTTGAACGAGTTTCATTTCATCAGCAGAACATGGAGACTCATTTAAATCGCAGACGTTCAGTTCAAACAAAGTAACCCTAACCCATTTTTTAATGTTTTAAACAAATAACAACTCATTAAGGTGAAGTGACCTCACCTGAGGGGGCGGTGCTGCCTCAGGTGAGGTCACCTTTCATTCAGTAATCAGAGCCTGACAGCAGACAGCTCCTCCAATCAGATGATGTGAAATGTTTGTCGAGTTTCTTCTTCTTCAGTAAAACTGAGAATGAATGATCACAGCAAGGAGGACGGGGGAGGACGGGTAATGCTACATTTCATCACTGTCATCAGCACTCGGCATGCTGGGATGGAGAGAAGTGTAAGGAGGAGACGCGGGAGGCGTTCAGGCTCACTAAACTCCGATCATTAATCTGAGAAACATTTGAAACGACGGAGGAGATGATCCGACTTTGTACTGAGTAAATGTACAGTCAGGGTATTTCACTGTGGTATTAGTACTACGTCCGCCCTCTGTCCTCTCAGGGTTTGATCTCATGGTGTTCTGAGTCTGTCGGGTGTTTTCCAGAGCACAGAGTCAAGCTGAGAGTTCATGCGTGTTGTTGGAATGAAGTGAAAGCTGCAGTCACAGTATTGATTTCTGTTCCACCCTCTCCTTCACCTTCTCCTCTCTGTTGCTGACTGATGGTTCGGAGATGATGATGGAGGGATGGTGGAGGGTGGAGGGATGATGAAGTGATGATGGAGGGATGATGAAGAGGAATATAGGATTATCATCCATCATCTGAACATCTCGTCATCGTCAGGCTCCATCATCAGCTGACATCTTTGGACTGATGGAGCAAGGTATATATAAAAACAATTAATTTAAATAATAACTTCTTATTTTCTTTGATGTCTCAGATGTTTGATGATGATTGTTGGATAAAATCAGTGATGATGTCATTAAAATGTCAGATCATGTGACGGTTTTACAGAAGTGAAAGCTGCTCCACCTTTGATGTTGATCTTCTTAAACATCGTTCAGCACCATGCTGATTCAGGTCGATCTGTCGGTCCGTTCCTGGTTCTGACTGGGGGTGTCCTGAGCACCACGCTTCACTCTGATTGGTCCCTCCTGATGAGTTGTGGCTTTTTATTTCAAACTGATGGATGCTCGGCAGAGCGGCTGCAGGCAGGAAGTGGTTGATGCATGAGCCAATAAGAGCTCAGCTCTTGTCGGACTTCACCTCCTCGCTGCTCCTTGATCATAATTACTCCATCTTTCTAATCGGAGCATGGCTGACAGAGCTGATGATGTGATTTCAGACAGATAACGGATGGAGCAAATAAAGGCGGAGCTGTCGGAGCTGTAGGCACAAACGGCTGAATAATGATGAGAATTAGCATCTCAGCTCTGTTGACTGTTTTTATAATGCGAGGAGGGAGTCATCAAATACTGCAGTAAGACTACAAATACTGCACTATAAGACTACAAATACTGCAATGTAAGACCACAAATACTGCAATGTAAGACCACAAATACTGCAGTAAGACTACAAATACTGGAGTAAGACCACAAATACTGCAGTAAAACTACAAATACTACACTGTAAGACTACAAATACTGCACTGTAAAGCTACAAATACTGCAGTAAGACTACAAATACTGCAGTAAGACTACAAATACTGCAGAAAGACTACAAATACTGCACTGTAAAGCTACAAATACTGCAGTAAGACTGCAAATACTGCAGTAAGACTACAAATACTGCAGAAAGACTACAAATACTGCACTGTAAAGCTACAAATACGGCAGTAAAACTACAAATACTGCAGTAAGACCACAAATACTAGTGTAAGACTACAAATACTACAGAAAGACTACAAATACTGCAGAAAGACCTACAAATACTGCAGTAAGACCACATCTAAAAATACTCAGCTAGCTTAGCGTAAAAACTGAAAACAGTGCAAAAACAATATTAGCTTAGCATTAAGACTGGAAACAAGGGCAAACAGCTAGCTTAGCTTAGCATAAAGACTGGGAGGAACTCATAGCTTAGCATAAAAACTGGAAATGGGGCAATAGCAATATTAGTTTAGCAAAGACTGGAAACAAGGGGAAACAACTAGCTTAGCTTAGCATAAAGGCTGGAAAATGAGGAAAACAGCGACCTTAGTATAAATGTTGGAAAAATATTGTAACAGATAGCATACTTTAGCTTTATATAAAAACTGGAAACAGGCTAGCTTAGCTTAGCATAAAGAGAGAAAAATCAAATCCACCTTCCAGCATTTCTCTTTCTTTATGTGATGCTCAGCTAACTAGCAGGTGGCTCTAGCTCCAGGAATTAGACACAGAGAATCGTCCTGATCAGTTGAAGCTCTCTCAGAGTTTATAAATCGTTAAAGTGCAGACTCAGCTCAGCTCAAAAATTCATTTCCTTTTTGTCACTTTCATTTCTCGACTTTCTCATTTTGTCCCAGTTCGGTTTGGCTTGGCTCTAATATTTTACATCACTGCTTTTTAATTGCATCAATTTCTGCCGTCTGTGTGAAACTAATTATGTTGAAGGATTCAGGTTCAGTCGAGCTTCACAAACTAATCTCTGGACTCTCTGCTCGTCCTGCTGCTTCTTTAATGAAACCATCATTTTCTACAGCGTTCATTAAAGAGCTTCAACGTTTCTCAGAGTCACATTAGCTTAGCTTCATATTTCTGTCTGTTTAGCTGCTAAACAAGCAGCTAAAAGAGGCTAAAAAGCAGAAGTCAAAAAAACAGTGTCTCTTTATGGTCCATGAAACCTCAGAGAGACTCGAGCTCTGCTCCTGTCGTCACCTCTAACCTTGAAGCCTTTATTGGGGGCAGTTAAACTGTAATGGAGACATTAAAACGGAGCCTCGTCGATACTCTAGTCCTCACTGGAAAAAAGATTTACAGAGAAAGAACGACGAGAGAGTCATTGAAGTGTTGGAGGTCTGATCCTCTGCAGACCGAGAGATAATTAAAAGAGACTGACCTAATTAAAGCAGAGTGCTGAGACTCCCTCTGAATTACACTGTGAGCTGTCGCTCACATCCATCACTCTGTAATCACAGCTACACCCACACAACTCCACAGTTACACCCACACAGCTTGACTGCTACACCCACAAAACTCTACTTCAGTACTCCAGAGTCTCCGACGTGGTCCAACGTCTGTTTAGTCTTTAGCTGACTGACAGAGAGTCTGGACTCGGCCAGAGTCACTTCAATCCATCATGAAGCTGAAATCAGTCATGTGATCTGATAGACCACGATGCATTGCTGCAGATTAAACTGGATATAAACGATCTGCAGCAGGAAGATGAATCAGAATATTAAAGAGTCTCAGAGACACGAGGATGACTAACCTCTGACATCCCAGACACTAATGATGTCATTGTTGCATCATCAATAAAATATTATATTCTCCATCAGTTAGGTTGGAGCAGTAAATCTCTGCTGGCTCTGCCGGGTGGAGATAACACATTTGTGCTGAACTCACACACTGAACATCAAATCAAACGCTCCTTTCTCCTCGCTCAGCAGTTTCTGCCTCCGCCCGGGCCACAGGGGAACTCTGGGATATAAAACGAGACGAAGAGGTGACTTCCTGTGATAATCACACATCATTGGACACGTTTGTGTGTCCATAGAGACGCTGAGACATAAAGTGTCAGCAGGTGGTCATGTGACCCGTCAGACCTGCGGGTGGAAACTCACCTGAGAGGCGTAACAGGAAGCAACCAGAGAGACAGGAAACAACCAGAGAGACAGGAAACAACCAGAGACAGAGAGAGGAAACAACCAGAGACAGAGAGAGGAAACAACCAGAGACAGGAAACAACTGGAGACAGAGAGAGGAAACAACCAGAGACAGGAAACAACCGGAGACAACCGGAGACAGAGACAGGAAATGACCAGAGACAGCAGTCAGCCCAGCTCAGCGTCTGTCTTTCAGCCTTTTATTTCACCAAGCTCTCACAAACTACTAAAAGTCAGGTGACCCGAGCACTGCTGGACTGGAAGTCAGATTCACAGCGAGCGTGAAGTAACTTTTTATTCAGTCTTTTGTTACTTTGGTTCACGTAAGATCACTCTCTCTTCTCACGTTTGAAGGAGTTTCCCATGAGAGGTTCTGAAAAACAAACAGATCAGAACAAAGTCCAGAAAGTCTCAGGAGGGAAAGTGACTCACTGTTATCTGGTTTAAAACCTTAAACTGGACTATAATGGATGAGGACAACAGTCTGTACTCGGGACTCCTCGGTGTTGGATCAGGACTCCTTGGTGTTGGATCAGGACTCCTCGGTGTTGGATCAGGACTCCTTGGTGTTGGATCAGGACTCCTCAGTGTTGGATCAGGACTCTTATTTTGAAGTGTCGTGATATTACTGTTGGCCATGTCGCCTGAACGCAGCTCGTGAACACAAACAGCGCTGCATCTTCCGCTTCATTGAGTGTCACTTCAACCATCAGTGTTTGACAGAGGGCGAGCGAGGTATACGCACTCAGAGAGAGAGAGCTGTATGGATGTTTTCTTCTTCGTTGGTTTCTGAACAAACGCTGCAGTGTTTCCCCTCCAGCAGCTTCATGCAGCCACTGATGCTTCATGAATGAAACGCCTACAGCTCCTCGTACGGCTGAATGTACAAACATGAAATTCTATCTATAGAAACATGTTGTTCAGGTATAGAAACTTGTTTATGTTCATCTATAGAAACATGTTGTTTATGTTCATCTATAGAAACATGTTGTTCATGTATAGAAACATGTTGTTTATGTTAATCTATAGAAACATGTTATTCACGTATAGAAACATGTTGTTTATGTTCATCTATAGAAACATGTTGTAGGGGCCAAAGAACAGTTCATGGTGTACAGTTAACATGATTGAAATGTGTTAAAAAATATGCATAATTTTGTTGAGAAGTTCATATAATGGTTAAGAATGTTAAAGAGTACAAGAATTAAGTGAGTTTGAGTTTTAAGTGACTTGGTACAGGTTGATAAAAAGGGCGTACTTCCCCTTTAAGACCGCATGTGCGCATCTGAGACTCTGTTTTTGTTTTTTTTTTGGTGTGACCGAGCAGTCAGAGCTTTAGAGCGGTGGAAGCTAACGGTTTTCTTACCTGCTCCTTTTCTTTTCTTTTAGTTACAACAAGTGTGTTAGCCAGCCACATTGATTTGTATCTCAGTGAAACCTTAACCTTGAAACGGAGTAATAAAACAAAGAAGTTTATATTTTTCTTTATTACAAAACGTTTCTGAAGTGGATTTTTTCCTGATTTCTACAACTGGGCTAGCTACAGACACTGCCTGTGGAACGTAACCTTTTGGCTAGAAAAGGACGACAGAGTAAGCCATCGCAAGCTCTGAAGCATTTAAAACCTCTACAGAGGTTATCTTGGAAGACTGAGACGCACCAGCATTGAGATTTTCCACCTCATGAAGTGTTGTAACTACCTGAGAGTGATGAGGGACAAGGAGCATGTAGCTGGCATCATTTTGGAACAAATGTTTCAACACAAGTGAACTTATTTATAGGAAACGGTCCACTTTGAATGCCTGGAGTGAATGCACCACTATAAAGTCATTGATTAAAAGTCATACAGAATGTGCAGGTGCACTTAATAATTTCATAACCATAAACATGTCGGATAGAAATAGATAAAATAAATGTTGTGTCAACAGCGAGTAGGAGCTACAGAAGGAGCATTAAACACAATGGTGAGTAAGTGTTAGCTCTGTAATTTATAGATTTTTCTCATACAAAAGTGTTGATATGTTCATCTATAGAAAACATGTTTATGTTTAGAAACATGTTGTTTATGTATAGAAACATGTTGTTTATGTATAGAAACATGTTGTTTATGTATAGAAACATGTTGTTTATGTTCATCTATAGAAACATGTTTATGTATAGAAGCTTATGTTGTTCATGTATAGAAACATGTTATTTATGTTCATCTATGAGAAACATGTTCATGTATAAGAAACATGTTGTTCATGTATAGAAACATGTTGTTTATGTTCATCTATAGAAACATGTTCATGTATAGAAACATGTTGTTCATGTATAGAAACATGTTGTTTATGTTCATCTATAGAAACTAATATTTTTAACATTAATAACACAACACAGCGTTCGCATAACATGACACAGCGTTAAGAAAACATAACAGCATTAATATGGGGCTGTTCATAAAAAACATGACAAAGCTTTTAATAAGCATTGACACAGCATTAAACATGACTCAGCATTAATAAGCGTGTAAAACCTGTAGTTACGACCTGTGATCACGTTCTGTAGTGTTATCACACAGAGGTGATGCAGACACACACACACACACACACACACACACACACACACATATACTCTGACACCAATCGGTGCCGGTGAGCGAGTGTTAGCAGCTCACGGCAGCGGCCATGATGGATTTAGTGCCAATGGGAGAGGAAAGCCTCCAAAATTCATCAGTCATCTCACACACACACACACACACACACACACTGACCCAGTTAACCTGATACAAACTGTACAAATTCATCTCTTCCCTGTTTTTTTTTCACCTGAAACATTAAACAGAGAACTTCAATTAAAACCACAGAAGAAGAAAAAAGGGCCGCTGTGTTTGTGTGTGTGTTTCTGCGTGTTGTGTGTGTGTTTGTGCGTGTTTGTCTGTGTGTGTTTGTGTGTGTGTTTTGTCACGTGTGTTTGTGCGTGTTTGTGTGTCAGCTGCTGTCTTCAAACTGCTGACTGTGTTCGTCTTCAGCAGGTGATTTATGTGTGAGATGATGATGATGACAGCTCTGCGGTCAGCGAGCTACTGAATATTGAAACAACCCGAGTCAATACTGGACCGCCTTTATGAGTGCCAACAGACACCAGCAGAGACCAAACAGAAACGGAGCAGAACCAGTCAGAACCAGACCCAAAACCTACAGAACAGACAAGACCAACTACAGTCCAGACAGAACAGTCGAACCAACAAACCAGTCAGAACCGACAGAACCAGTCAGAACCAACAGAACCAGACAGAACCAACAGAATCAGACAGAACCAGTCAGAACCAACAAACCAGTCAGAACCGACAGAACCGAGTCAGAATCAAAGAGACAGACAGAACCAGACCAGAACCAGCAGAACCAGTCAGAACGGCAGAAGCAGTCTGAACCAACAAACCAGTCAGAACCAAACCAGTCAGAACCGACAGAACCAGTCAGAACCAAAAGAACCAGACAGAACCAGACAGAACCAACAGAACCAGTCAGAACTGACAGAAGCAGTCTGAACCAACAAACCAGTCAGAACCAACAAACCAGTCAGAACCAACAGAAACAGACAGAACCAGTCAGAACCAGTCAGAACCAGACAGAACCTACAGAACCAGACAGAACCAACTGAACCAGACAGAACCGACAGAACCAGTCAGAACCAACAGAACCAGACAGAACCAACAGAATCAGACAGAACCAGTCAGAACCGACAGAACCAGTCAGAACCAAAAGAACCAGACAGAACCAGACAGAACCAACAGAACCAGTCAGAACTGACAGAAGCAGTCTGAACCAACAAACCAGTCAGAACCAACAAACCAGTCAGAACTGACAGAACCAGACAGAACCAGACAGAACCAACAGAACCAGTCAGAACTGTCAGAACCAGTCAGAACCAGACAGAACTAACAATAACCACCAGAGCAGAGAGAGGAGGGGGAGGAGGTACACAGAGGTTAACGAAGCTTCGTTAGGACAATCAGTGACCTCTTGACCTTTGTGCCGAGGAGCCTTTGGGCAGCGTCTCTGAACTCCCAACCCGACTGTCTGAGGGACAGAGACAGGAAGTGAGCTGCACCTGTCAAAATAAAACCAAATAAAAGTGAAACATGAAATAACAAAATAAAAGCATGACATAATGAGAGTGATTGGATCAACTGCTTCCTGTCAAAATAAAAGCATGACATAATAAGAGTGATTGGATCAGCTGCTTCCTGTCAAAATAAAAGCATGACATAATGAGAGTGATTGGATCAGCTGCTTCCTGTCAAAATAAAAGCATGACATAATGAGAGTGATTGGATCAGCTGCTCCGCTCGTCCAAACAGACACAAAAACATCTGGAAGTTCATTTAGACTAATTAGATCCACTGAACATCGTTAGGATGATGACATCATCACTTCCTGTTTCAGTGACTAACACTAATTATGACTCATCAGCTCAGTGACATCAAATCGTGTCACATGACATGTTATGGCCTTGGATGTTTGTCTTCAGAGGTCGAGCTCCTCGTTAAGGTGGATGCTTCTCGTTATGGCTCTGACCCCGCCTCCTCCTCCTCTGGAGGTTATCGCACGGCGACGACTGAGCATGTCCGTCAGCGGGGAATTGAGGGCACGCCCCCTCACTGCACAGCCTGATGGGAAAAAGGAACAGAGCAGTCTAATGGAAACCAATTACCCGACCATGAGAGAGAGGCCGAGTCCTGAGGGGACACCAAGGTGAGAGAGAGAGTGTGTGTGTGTGTGTGTGTGTGTGTGAGGTCTCAAAACAAACTCAGAGTTTCACCTCAGACAGTTTAATAAAATAACTTTAAGAATTAAAAATGGTTCTTTAACCCTTCATGACATTTTTCTACATTTCTCTCGACTTTTATTTTTGATCATTTTGTCTCTTTCAGTTTGTGTCGTGAACTTTTCTGTTTAAAATGTGTAAATGTCTTTAAACTGTGTTGATGCATTTTGCTTCCTCTGCACACCTTCATGGTAAAAATGTACACGTCCAAACAAACTGCTATAAAATCATCACATCAATATTTATTTCATAAATAAATAAATTTCATAAACTTCAGACTGGCTCCAAATGACCAAACACTGAATAAGTGTCTTGACTGTGTGATGATGTGAATGATTCATTATTTATCGGATGTAATTGGGAGAGAATATATATGCGTCCTGACATTTAAAGGGTTAACACAAAGTGTTGTTTAGTGTTTCCTGTTTTATTTTGGAATTCTCTCCTCATGTCTTTACTTCCAATTGTTGTTGTTGAAACATAAAACTGCAGTTCCTCTTGTCGTCCACTTGAGGCTGGCTCCAGAAGTCAGTCAGTCTCTATAAGTCCATAAGTTTATGGGGACGTGTAATGAGGTGTTTGTCTATGTGGTTTACAGGGACGTGGATTTAAATGGTCGAGGACGTCTGATTGGGTCCAAACTAAGTGAACATGGAGGCCGATCAATAAGAGTCTGCAGCAGAGGATTGTGGGAGCTGAGCTGCTGACAGGAAGCAGGCGGAGCAACAACAATCACAGATGAGTAACGGCGAAGTGAAGACGGCGCCATGGATGGGTCATTACTCCGACCAATGAGACGGAGATAAAATATGCAGCGACGCCCGCTGACTGCAGCGAGCAACCGCCACTGGAAGTAGTTTAACAGGTACCTGAGCGAGAAAAACTGCCAAAGACTGGGACAGACTCAGTCCTGAAGACTGTAAGACTGTTTAATATGGCCGCCATGTTACAACCAGAATGACCTTTAAGACTCAAGACCACGTTCAAGACTCAAGATGTCAAAGACTAAATCTGAGTCTTACTGAGGAGAAAGACTAAAGTCAGAGCAGTCCTAGCAGTCTCAGTCTCAAGTTCTTCAAACAACCTTGATATAATTTAGATATTGATTGATTGATTGATTGATTGATTGATCGATTGATTGATTGATCTGCAGCCTCTCCTGCATGTCTCAGTTTCAGTCTGATCTCTGTATTCACTGTTGTTGTTGAGTTTGTCAGTTGACTCATTCATCCTCCTTGTCGCTGTGGCTCGTTGGCAAATGAATGATGCTGCTGCCTCCTCCTCCTCCTTCTCCTCCTCCTCCTCCTCCTCCTCCTCGACGAGTCGACTCCTTCTCTCTCCATCATCCTTCACTTCAGTCATTACTGCCACTCCTCTTCTTCATCCTGCTCTCACTCCTTGTCTTCCTCTGGTGAAAGTCAATTGAGACTGTAAATCTTCATCAGTCTTAGTCAGTTTTCATCAGTCTTGGTCAGTGTTAGTGAGTCTTTGTCGGTCAAAGACATTTTAACATGGGGACTTATGGAGACTGACTCACTTCTGAAACCAGCCTCAAGTGGACAACAAGAGGAACAACTGTTTCCTGTCAGCTCTTTCCTGCCAGCTTTCAAAATAAAAGAATAAAAAGGACGAACAGAGTCAACACACCTGAACAAGGACACACACACCTCGAAACACACACACCTGAGCACACACAAACACACACACACACACACACACCTGAGCACACACACTTCTAAATACAGACTCTTATAGCATCATCCATTACATCCAGTTGACAGACGGTAATGACTGAGACACACAGAGGACACACACAGGCACACACACAGACACAGACACACACACACACACACACACACACACACGCACACCCTCTCTGGGCTCATTATTTATAATATAGTGTTGCCCCCGGAGACGCTGAGGTCTGCAGAGGGGGCTGATGGGTAATGGTTTGGGGTTGGTGGGGTGATAATGTACTTTTAAATCGACCTTCTCTCCTCTGCATGTCACTTCCTGTGTGATGTCATTGGTATTTTAGAGGACAGGAAACAGGAAACAGGCTCTGCAGGACAAGTGGAGACTGTTCAACAAAAATAACAAACAGTTAGCTTTGAGCTACAGTTAGCTTAGCTTTAATCAACATTAAATCTGAACATGAAGCTAACAATGTTAATTAAGCGTGTTGCAGGTGTTTACAGTGTTGTATGTTAACAATGTGTCATCATGTTTCAGCTCCTCCATCTTCTCAGTGTCTGCTGTAATGAGAACGAGGTCTGAGCTGCTATGCTAATACAACAGCTGATCAGATCCAGCCTGTCCAAACTGATGAAGCTGGATGGATGGAGGAGATGGAGGAGAGGGGGGCGGGGGCGGAGGGTAGATATAACCCTGCAGGGTGAGGGGTAATTACAGCAGGAGGAAAGTCTGCTAATGAGACTCTGGTCTGCCTCTGTCTCTGATTAGCTAAAACATTTAAAACAAACTGACATGGAGATACGTGGATTCAACTGGACACAACATGGAGTCAAATCATAGTTTATTTATTACTACAGTAAAAGTACAGATACCTGCACACTGTACTCTATTACAGGTAACAGTCCTGCATGTTACCTGAGAAACATATGTTAGCTAGCTACATTAGCTAGGTCATATCATATCTTTAAAGGTGTAGCTAACATGTAGCTAACATGTAGCATATCTACGTACAGGAAAGAAGTTGACTCGCTCTGCTGTGATTGGAGCAGAGTTTATTTGCACAGAACCTTTTATGAATTTTATGAAACTGTTTAAAATGAAACAAAAACCTCTGACTGTGTGTGTGTGTCTGTGTGTGTATGCAGATTATCCGTGGATGTGCCTCGGGAGGATCGTCTCACCGTATTACAGGATTACAGGTATTACCCAGCAGGCTTTGCTGTTTGATTTAAGCAAAATGGTTCATGTTATAAACACACACACACACTCACACAGTCTCTCTCTCACAAACACACACACACATACACACTGCAGGTGTTGTTCAAGCGTGTGCGGTGTGGACATGTCAACAGTACAGAGATCAGTGAGTCTCTGAGGAGATGAAGTGATGAATAAAAGATCCACACTGAAGCCCTCACAGATACACACACACACACACACACAGGACTACAGCCTCTGACACCAACGGGGAATAACGTTACAGTACCGAGGTGAGTTACAGACTTTATGACGGAAACATTGAGAAGTAGTGAAGCGCTAACTGTGGTTAGCTCGGTCAGCCATGTACTGTTCAGAGGTAAAATAACTGGTTATATGTTTTATATGTTTACATGTTTACATGTTTTATATGTTTACATGTTTTATATATTTTATATGTTTTATGTTTTATTTGTTTTACATGTTTATGTTTATGTGTTTACATGTTTATATGTTTTATATGTTTATATGTTTTATATGTTTACATGTTTATATGTTTTATATGTTTACATGTTTATATGTTTTATATGTTTACATGTTCATATGTTTTATATGTTTACATGTTCATATGTTTTATATGTTTACATGTTTTATATATTTTATACGTTTTATGTTTTATTTGTTTTACATGTGTTATGTTTATATGTTTACATGTTTTATATGTTTACATGTTTATATGTTTTATATGTTTACATGTTTTATATGTTTACATGTTTATATGTTTTATATGTTTACATGTTCATATGTTTTATATGTTTACATGTTTTATACGTTTTATGTTTTATTTGTTTTACATATTTTATGTTTATATGTTTACATGTTTTATATCTTTACATGTCACTACACTGATCTGCTGCTGGAGCCAATAGAAACACAGAGATTGTTTGAATGTTCCTGTTTGTCTGTGAATCATCAGCTGCTGCTCCGATAACAAGAAGTGAATCCCAGGAAGCCAACGGGAACAATGCACAGCTGCAGAGTGGAACCCAGCCATCCGAGTGGAACCCAGCCAGAACTAGAACCAAACAACCAAACAACACGTTTCAGGATTACTGATGAACACTCACTGACTGATCCACCTGAGACTGATGCTGCAAACAGAGGACATGAGGACATGAGGAAACGAGGACACGAGGATGTGAGGACACAAGGACATGAGAACACGAGGATGTGAGGATGTGAGCATATGAAGACACGAGGACATGAGAACACAAGGACATGAGGAAACGAGGACGTGAGGATATGAAGACATGAGGACATGAGAACACGAGAACACTAGGACATGAGGAAATGAGGACATGAGGATATGAAGACACGAGGACATGAGGATATGAAGACACGAGGACATGAGGATATGAAGACACGAGGACATGAGGATATGAAGACATGAGGACATGAGGACACGAGAACATGAGGACACGAGGACATGAGAACACTAGGACATGAGGAAATGAGGACGTGAGGATATGAAGACACAAGGTCATGAGGACATGAGAACATGAGGACATGAGAACACGAGAACACTAGGACATGAGGACAGGAGGACATGAGGATATGAAGACACAAGGACATGAGGACACAAGGACATGAGGATATGAAGACACAAGGACATGAGGACACGAGGACGTGAGGATATGAAGACACGTCACATCTGCCAGGTGTCTAAAGGTCCAAACTGAGCGTGTGCAGATGGATAACAGAGTGCTGAGGTCCGAACCCGCTGCCAGACACACTGATTGGCTGAAACACCCGACTGCGGTCTCTCTCTCTCTTTCTGTAGCTGTGTCTCAATTCAGGGGCTGCATCCTTCGAAGGACGCATTTGAAGGCCGAAGTATTAAGTATTAAGTACACATGAGGAGGAAAGCTAGCATCAGCATCTACCTTCCAGTGAACACGACCGGACCAAACAGAACTTCTGAACCAGCAGTGTCCAGTCTAACAGTGAACACAGCAACAGAACCTCTGAACCAGCAGTGTCCAGTCTAACAGTGAACACAGTAACAGAACCTCTGAACCAGCAGTGTCCAGTCTAACAGTGAACACAGCAACAGAACCTCTGAAGTTCTGAAGTGCAGTTAGCTTTATTTGGGTTTCCAGAAGCTTCAATGATCCAATAATGTCACATTAAATTAGATATTTACATACTAATACTTTAATACTTTGTCTTCAGTAAGTAATCTATTTTTAAGTAAGTAGTATTTTTACACAGACAGAAAGTTTCACTGATGAAGAGGGGGAGGAGGATGGAATCTCCGTCTCCTGGATTAGAAATCCGGCTGGTTAAATTAGGAGGAGGTATTTTTAGCTTCAGCTGCCCCCCCCCCTCCCTCCCAGAGGCATTAATTACAGCCGTCCTCTCAGACTAATAATAGCCTCACTAATGCTGCTGGACGAGGAAGAGGAGGAAGATGAATGAATCTTCTGCATCTTCATATTCTGACACCATTTTCTGTCTTTAAATACTTAATTCTGATTGGCTGATGATTTCCTGTTTCCCGTCTCAGTAGGTCACCTGATCAACCAGCTGATGCTCGTCAATAATCACTTATAACATGTTCAAACCAAAGAAGAAGAAACATAATAACCTGAGACCTGTTACCAAAACAGGGTGAGGACGAGTAAACAGGAAGTTATCACCCGTTTGCTCAGCTCCAGTTCTGGCATGACACCGGCTTCGCTCCCTGTCAGTGCCACAGTGCCATACCCCGGGAGGCCTGGCTAACAAACTGAGCTAACATGAGCTAACAGCAGTGAAATAGTTGGTGGTGTGTGACTTAGTGCCGTAAAGCGTTACGTACTTCTCCCGACCCGGAGCCCAAAGTTACATAGAGTGAGAACAGACGTACGAATGACAGAGACACCGTTCACCTGATCACAGGTCAGTGTGGATCAGCAGGAAGTCACAGACGTTATATCTGATGAATTAAAGTCACACCTGAATAAATTAGAATAAATTAAAGTATCATAGCGAAGCTCTCGGCTCGTCACAGCTGCTCTGCATGTTAACATCCCATCATGCTCTGGGGCATGTATAAAACATCTGATGAGCGTGCGTTAGTGCGAGGAGTGAAGAAGAACACGACGTGGCCCGACTGAAGATCAGCAACACTCAACATGAACCCACACCAGAACCATCTGAACCACCAGAACCATCTGAACCACCAGAACCACCAGAACCGTCTGAACCATGTGAACCACCAGAACCACCAGAACCATCTGAACCACCTGAACCACCAGAACAATCTGAACCACCTGAACCACCAGAACAATCTGAACCACCAGAACCACCTGAACCATCAGAACCACCTGAACCACCAGAACCACCTGAGCCATCAGAACAATCTGAACCACCAGAACCACCTGAACCATCAGAACCATCTGAACCACCTGAACCATCAGAACCACCAGAACCACCAGAACCACCTGAACCATCAGAACCACCAGAACCACCTGAACCATCAGAACCACCTGAACCACCAGAACCACCTGAACCATCAGAACCACCAGAACCATCTGAACCATGTGAACCACCAGAACCACCTGAACCATCTGAACCATGTGAACCACCAGAACCACCAGAACCATCTAAACCGCCAGAACCACCAGAACCATCTGAACCATCAGAACCACCTGAACCACCTGAACCACCAGAACCATCTAAACCGCCAGAACCACCAGAACCATCTGAACCACCAGAACCATCTGAGCCACCTGAACCACCAGAACAATCTGAACCACCAGAACCACCTGAACCACCAGAACCACCTGAACCACCAGAACCATCTAAACCGCCAGAACCATCTGAACCACCAGAACCACCTGAACCACCAGAACAATCTGAACCACCAGAACCACCTGAACCATCTGAAGCACCAGAACCTGTGCTGGTGTACAGAGCCGTGTCACTGAATGGTCGTGTCCAGTCTTTCTTCACAGGTTTGAATGGTGAAGCTGTACAGTGAGGAGATGATGCTCTGCTGCCACCTGCTGGTGGCCTGCAGCGTCACAGCTCATCAACATGTTTCACTTTATTCATAAATTCATTAAACTCTTTATTAAAATAATCAAATGATGAAACTTTATAATCAAACAATCATTTTTTTTTATGTTAAAGTCTATATAAAGTATATATATATATATTATATTAAAATAAAATCATCAGACACTTATTTTGGAATATCAGATCCAGAATTTTATATTATAAAATTTGTTTTGATGTTTTTTCTTTTTTTAAAGTTTCATTTTTTTTGTTGTTGTTGTTTATCAGATGAAAATGAAAACTTTCATCATGAATCACAAAAACTTTGTCTGTAAACTCACTCAACTCAGCCAACTCACCTGGACATGGACTGTTCTCAGTCAACAAGACTTGCTTAGTTTATTGAAGACATTTCTCCTCTCACCTGTGGATAATTGAGGACACCTGTGGGTCGATGAGGACACCTGTGGGTCGATGAGGACACCTCTGGGTCGATGAGGTCACTTGTTGATGGATGATGAGAACCTCCTCTGGCAGGCAGGTGGTGTTTGGTGGAGGTTTGGGGAGTAGCACCAGGCCTTGTTGGTCCTCGCTGGTCGTCATGGCAATAGCAGCTCCAGATTGATTGAACTCATGAACTAAAGTTGACAATGAGACGATGAGCGTCTCTTTGTGGCAAGTTAGCGAATAAACTTTATTATGCCTGCACAATCTTGCCAGATTGAAGGTTAAGATATCAAACAGTTCAAATCATTTCATTCATCCATTTTGATACATAGAAAATTACTATAAAATGTCACTCTGTAATGTCGTGTCTCTGAACATCATCTGATGTGTTTCAACATTCACAAAATAGACTGATTGTTTCACCGCAACTTCTTCCTGTGGTACAAAAAAACTACAATCTGTGAGAACTTCAACCTCATCACTGCTCCTTCTTCACGATAAGACCATTTTCTGTCAAAGAAAATCAAACAAGGGGGAAAAAAATAAATAAAAACCAAAAACTCGTCCTGACCAACTGTTAGAAACAGAAACTCAACAAGCATCATGAAGTCTGACTTTATCTGATTCATGTGTTGAAAACCTGAAGGTGGTGTTGGCGTCTTTTCTGCACATTAACGTGTGAACAACATGCTGACTGTAAAAGTTACATTTACGTTGGATAAATGAGTGTAAAACAGGAAGTGAACAGTCTTCAGTGCTTCAGGACGGCAATGACAAGCTGCAGTGGAGAAACGGACACGTTGAGATAAAGATTTCAGTTTTAAGGGACGGTGACGTGGAAGGGACTGCCGGGGACGTTCTCGTCCCCCCATTTGACAATGAGGATGTAGCTTCCTTGTTCTTTGACAGTATACGTGACATTGTACATCCTGTTGCCCATGTGTTTGACGTACACCTCCTCGCAGGGCGTCTTCGGCCCATGAACACCCACCATCAACATGTTGGTGCCTGCAGAGTGAAGAATAAAGATCAGTCAGGGTTAAAGAAGAACAAATGATTCCTGTAGGGGTATTTTCTGGTGTTGTTCCTCACCTGCTTTGCTGCAGTCAACTGTAAACGTGTTCTTCTGACCTACGAAGGCCTTTGACAGGCCGGCACCTCTGGAGATTACTTTACTGGCATCTGAGGAGAACTTGGGTAAAGAGGGAAATGCTGCTCCCATCGCCGATGACTTGCTAACAGTTTCCACGAGGACAGATGAAGTCTCATGCAGACTGTTGCCACCGGACAGACGAGGTCCTGCAGAAGGAATCAAAGAAACTTCAGCTGCAATGTTTGTAAAGGTGTATTCAAGCACTGACCACAATAATCACAAAGTGGTCCATTGACCCACCTGAGACTTTGGCCTTGAAGGGACTTCCTACAATGTGCTGTGGTCCTCCGTACTTGATGGAGATCAGATAGTTTCCAGGTGCCATCGGTGTGTAGGAAACTTTGTAGCCCTCAGGACAGTCCTGGCAGTCCATTTTCACCTTGGACGGTCCGTCGATGGTCACAGACAGAGCGCCTGTCCCGGCATTACACGTGTTCACAATAAACTCTGAGGCCACGCCTGACGGAACATAGACATGATGAACATTAACATCTGCTTCATTTTTCAGGCCTTTGAAATAAAGATGTTTTCAAGGTGTTGATTTGTATGCATACCGGTGGTTCCTCCCTCCAGTCCTGGTCCAAAGGCAGACACCATGCCAGGATCTCCGACTTGTCCTGGTTCACCCACTCGGATCTTGAAGGGACTGCCAGGGACGTGACTGCCATTGAAACGAACATCGATAGAATGGACTCCATTTTCCCTTGGGATGAATCTGATGGCATGTTGGTCTGTACAAACACATGGTGGACAAATTAATCTCATAAAGGATTCTGACTGTCTGTAATGTGGATGATTATCAGCGCTGCAGAGTCACTTTCTTCACTTTCATGTGTTGGCTAATTGTTGCAGTACAAGTACAGATAATTACGGTCTCCAAGACTCAGAATCTCTGTTTTGGCCTGATTTAGTTGAAAGACTTGGAGACTTTAACTACATAGAGTCGGGTCTCATCTGCATAGTGATGCATGTTATAATTGATGATGTGTGAAGGTGCACCATATGTAATGTTAAAGCTCATGTCTTTAACAAACCAAACACTCTGGTTGGTGTTTGTTGTTTTTGTATTAAATCCTTTAAAAGACCGTTTTAACAGCCAATAATGAAGCTCGGGTCTTACCGCTGTCCAGCTCGGTGATGAAACACTCCTCTATGGCTCCAGATGGTGTGTGGATCTTAGCATCAATTAGCCCTCTGGCTCCATTCAGCTGTACAGCAAAGGAGGCCTCCTGCCCAACTTTAAGACCCATCTCCTGATTCATACAGACGAATAAAGAAGGAGCTTTACTCTAAATGTCACTACTTAAGACCAAGTCAATTTCAAAAGCCACACAAGCAATTTTTAGATCATGTTAAATTAAACAAACTGTCTTTTTAGGAGTATGAAATGGGCATTTGATCAGCAGTTAACCAAACATGAAATCATCATCAATTTTCTATTTTTTTTTTTTTGTTGTGTCGTCAGGAAACAATAAATAAATTGTCCGTTTTAATAGATGCAAACTACTAGCTCAGCTGTAAATGTTGCAGGAGGTGATAAAAGTAAAGCTTCAACTGTCAGAGGCCAAATATACAGAGCTACAGTTAGACCATGAAGATAGCTGAGATATTTACACACATGCAAACAGAAATATAGCCACTCAGTAGAGCTGCCCGTCAGAAACTAATAATAAATCTATTCATAGCTAATCAAAATGTCACTTTTAATATAGCAGATGGCACATCAGAAGGTTTAACATGACTTTTCATATATCTGTGACCTCAGCTTGTTTCATCTTGCCAAATGACGATGACATGATCTCACCTGCAGGCTGGTGATGGTGAGGCGGCGAGCGCCATCGGACAGAGTTGCGATTGGGACGATGAACGGAGAGTCTGGGATGTGCTCATCATTAAACTTAATGGAAACTTCATAGTCACCTGGACAGAAAGAACAATAGCAAAGACAATATTATATTTGTTTTTATATCAATATCATTTTACATTCACACTTCCAACAGAGGCTCATATAAATCTTATGTCATATTAATTGGACCAGCTCATCAGAATCACAGTTATATAGTTGAGTATCATCTACATATTAACGAACATTTGTTTTACGCATGAATCCTTTAAAGCTTGGTGGTAAGACATGGAATAATAATGACGTCTTGTGGGTCTCCACATTAAGATTTTTTTCCACTTTATATCTTTATGTCTGTATTAGGGATCAAATCTGATGTCTGTGTTTGAGTCTCACCAGGCTCCTGAACTACATAGGCAACTCCACAGGATCCGTCCTTCCTGTCTTCAAAGGTGATCTCGGCCTTGCTCGGTCCCTCCACAGCAATGGATAGACCTCCAGCACCGGCCTCTCTGGTCCAGATACTGAACTCAGCTGAAAAAAAAGAAAAACACATTTATTATAACTGCCAACATGTGGTGGATGAGGAGAAACAACACTGTGCTTTTGATCTTAACAAATATAACTGCAGACTACGTCTTTGTTATGAAGATGGAAAAATGAGGAAGCAGGAGGAAGAAAATGGAGGCCAGAGAAGAAGAGGAGGAGGAAAAACCAACCTGGGATCCCTGCTACTCCTCGGTCCAGACCAGTTCCTCCTGCTCGGACCTTGTGGGCTCCACCTTCTCCCAGAGGCCCCACAGTGAACTGGAAGGGGCTCCCGGGAACGTGCTGGCCCCGATATTTAACGTTCACAGTGTGAGCTCCCATCTCCTGAGGGATGAAGCGGACACTGTAGGTGCTGTCCTCGCCTTTAATGATCTCTGCTTCCTCCGTCTTCCCTCCAGGACTTGTCACCTGAGCTGTCATCTCCTGGTTACCTGCCTCACCTGAGAGGGAGGGACATGGGTCAGATCTCCTGGATTCTGCTCAGGTTAGAGTTAAAAGTTTTCTGGACCCGATGTTAGCAGTTAAGTTTTCATTTGTTATTTTAGTACGGTTTGATATACCATGCTACATGCATCTATGGCTGGGCCCCATGATAACTGGACAAAGCACAACTTTAATGACTAATTGATGACGTTAGCAGGCAACAGAACCAGGCTCAGCAGCCGGACCGGACCAGGTAGGAGCACAGCCTCTGAGACCAGTAGGGAATAACATTACAGTACCGAGGTGATTTACAGACTTTATGATGTGAACATTGATCAGTAGTGAAGCGCTAACTGTGGTTAGCTTGGTCAGCCATGTAGCTAACTGAACTGAGTCAGCCCGGGATGCCAGGAGCCAAACCCGGCAAGAAAACCACCTCGATAGGCTGCTGTGTTCACTGTTAGACTGGACACTGCTGGTTCAGAGGTTCTCTTGCTGTGTTCACTGTTAGACTGGACACAGCTGGTTCAGAGGTTCTGTTGCTGTACTTGTTACTGTAAACACCAATCAATATCGACGACAAATCCCTCCCTATCTGAGTGTTTTTATAGGACACATGTAAAAATGAGGAAGTAAACAGAACTCTACTTCCTGTTTCATGGAGAAGATCTACAGTAGTAGGGTTGTAAAATTTTGGGAATTTTCATAATTCCCATGGAGTTTCCAAAATTCTCAAGCTTAAGATTATATGGAAAGTTTCTGTAAAGTTCCTGGATATTTACTGGAAACTTTCCACCCCTTTGCAAGCCTATGCAACAGTAAAATGAAACAAACATATGAGCACAGCAGGAATATGAATCCAAACACATCAGATAGAATCAGTACTTTTACTTCAGTGAGGACTCTTACTTGTAGTGGAATACTTTACCTGAAGTAAATTACCTGAATACTTAGGTTAACATTGAAAAGCATCAAAACATCAAAAAATCATAAACATGAGCATGCAGGTTAGAAAGGTGAGACACGGCACACATACACACATTACAACACACACCACACACACCGTCCTGCAGTGGTGGTCGGCTTCCTGCTGGCATGCCGTTGAACCCGCTCAGACTCTCTCGTCCCAGGAAGTCTCCGAACACATCTCTGAAGGGCTCGCCGCCCACCTGCGTGCTCTCCTCCACCCGGACCTCCCTCTTCGTCTCTCCGGCTCGGGTCTTGCTGATCTCCGTCCGCTCGGTCCGAGTGTAGGTGTGACTGCTGCGAGTGAACGTCCGAGTCAGACGCTCCTGAGCCGACACCATGTGAAACCAGTTCCCTGAAAGCAGTGGGGAGGAGGAGGACGAGGGACAAAGACAAGGAGGTGAAGAGGAGGAAGCGGACAGGACAGGTGGGGGCAGGTGGAGGAGGCAGTGATGTCACAGCTCACCTGGTATCTTGAGGTTGAGGTCACAGGTGCTGCCCACAGTAGCAATGGAGGGAGCCTGACGCTTCCTGGTGATGCTCTCCTTCATCCTGCCCTCGCCAAACACCTTCACTGTGAATGGACTTCCTGTTTACACACAAACACATACAGTACACGTATGACCACAGTGTGATGGCTCCCTGTATGTGATGACCTCCTGAATGCATCACCGTGCCAATAATGAAGGTAACCAACCAACAAAATCATCATTAATGTCTCGTTCAGTTTGTACCTGGGACGTGTTGGTCAGCAAACTTAATGTTGATGATGTAGTTTCCAGGTTCGGTTGGACAGTAGGTGACTTTACACGTGCCGTCATCCACGTCCTCACAGTTAATGTCCACTTTACTGGGACCCTCGATGGACAGACCCAGACCTCCATAACCTGAGAGGAGGGGAGGCAGTAGGGTTCAAATAACAAGAAAATAAATAGAAAACACAAACATCCAATAAAAAAATACATTTTATTGAATGAAAAGGGTCATTTGTTTAAATATTAATTAAATCTTACCTGCGTTCCTGGTGTCGACGATGAACTCAGCCACCTCGAAAGTGTGACCCTCCACCAGCCCCTGACCGTAAACCTTCACCTTACTGGCATCTCCAATCTCCGACTGACCGACCATGATCTTAAATGGACTGTTGGTCACATGTTTCCCGTTCTTCTTCACACTCACCACGTGTTCGCCGACTTCCTTCGGAGTGAATGAGATCCCTGCAGACAGGAGGAACATTTCAGAACGTGAACCGACTTAGCAGGCAACAGAACCAGGCACAGCAGCCGGACTAGGCCGGGTTCAAGCATAGCCTCAACAGGGAATACTTCTTCTAAAAACTGACCAATGTGTCTGTTGGGCAGCCTCTTCAGCAGACATGGCTCCTCATTTCCAGACGGCGCTCTGATGCTTGCCATCAGGCTGCTCAGGTCGGTCTCTGTGATCTTTAGAGAAACATCTGTTGCCGTGCCAACGTTAAGCTGAGACATCCTCATGGAGTCGTCACCTGGAGATCAATCAAATCAAACAAGAGAAGTCAGAACCAGGTCAACGTAGCAGCACTTTGGTCGATGAAATAAATATTTAAACATAAAGTTTTTGTACCGGTGATCTTGGCAGTGAAAGGGCTGCCCGGGATGTGTTTGTCATCAAATTTGACGATGATGTTGTAATCTCCAAGTGCAGTGGGCAGGTAGGACACCGTACAGGTCCCATCTTTGTTGTCTTTACAACTGATCTCTGCTTTAGATGGACCTTCGACAGCCAGAGACAGCCCACCTACAGAGAGATACACACAGACAGGTAAATCATCTGTGATCCGAAGAGACTAATTTAGTATAACATCCAGTGCTACAGACTAGCACTAACACTAACACTAACACTAGCATGTTATGTTGATACCTTCTCCAGCGTCTTTAGTAACGATAGTGAACGTGGCTGGTCTGTTCACTGTGCCGTGACTCAGACCAGGACCGTACGCTGTCACATGACCACAGTTAATGGCATCAACGTAGAACTGGAGTGGACTTCCTGTAACAGAGAAAACACAAGAGCAGGAAGTTAGATAAAGTGCAGCTGTCATTTAGTATCTTATTCACCTGAAAATCAAGCTGTTTGCTGATGATACTCGACTATTCATCTCCACAGACTGAGAACTCGGATTGAATGAATCAAAAAACAAACATATGAAGTGAAAACATGCCGAGGTGTTACCTGGGATATGATTTCCATCATATTTGATGTCCATCTCGTGCAGACCTCGTTCTGTTGGGGAGTATTTCACGGTGACAGTGCCGTCCTTGTTGTCTGTGATATGAGGACAGGCGGTTCGACCAGACGGCATTCGCACTTCACCTGAAGTCCAAAAGACAAAAACAATGCTTCTTAACTTGTCATTACTCCCACAGTGAATTTTAGACAGATTCATGTCTTTAGTAGTAACCAATGAGCTTTAAACTGAGAGTTACAGACAGGAAGTCAGACAGCATTTAGATAAGAAAGTCAACTCCATCAGACTCCTGGAACTGGATATATCAAGTATCAACCTGTTCTTACCAAACACTGACGTGAAAATGAGCAGCTCTCACCTGTTCTTATCAAACACTGACGTGAAAATGAGCAGCTCTCACCTGTTCTTATCAAACACTGACGTGTAAATGAGCAGCTCTCACCTGTTCCTGACAAACACTGACATGTAAAGGAGCAGCTCTCACCTGTTCTTATCAAACACTACTGTGTAAAGGAGCAGCTCTCACCTTTTCCTGACAAACACTGACGTGTAGACAAGCAACTCTCACCTGTGATCTCTCCTTTCTGCACCGTGAAAGGAATGACCAGATTGAAGGGGCGGAGCAGAGGCTCTATCCCATCCACGGGGCTGATGGGATCATCGGTGGCCTAAACGGAGCCAGAGGGGAGGGGTGTTAGTGTCAACATACTGGGAACTCTGGGATATCATCCAGAGAGAGGAGGAGGAGGAGGACGAGGGGGATGAAGCATGATGGTGGAGAGAGGCTGAGAGAGCATCAGGGTGAAGATGTCCTTTGTAAATGAATTCATGCATATAATGCATGAAATCAGGATGAAATCAAATCAAATCTGAGGCTGAAGAATGGACAAAACTAAACATTTTAATTGTCCTAATAAAAGAAAACAAATAAAATAAGAATTGAAAAATGCAAATAATGAAACACAGTAATGAACTGATAATTAAATAAATAACTAAATAAAATGTATTTTTTTATTCATAAAATAAATTTATTTTAAATAAATAAAAAACCCTCCGACAGCAAAAAGCCCCCCAGCAGCAGCAGACAGATGATCATGCTGAGCTCCATGCTGAGCTCCATGCTGAGCCAATACAGAATCAGTTAGTGAATGTGGGTCATTATTGACTCTGCGGGTCTGGACCAGAACGAGTGATCCAGCAGAGACTTTAAAGAGGACAGTCTGAAGAGGATGGGATACCCATTGAGGGGAGAAGCCCACATAGGGACTGAAGGCCTGCTGTAACTGAAGCTTGTCACATGGTTCCTCTATTATTGGGACGGTATCACTCGCCTAACAGGGAACAAGGTACAACCTTTAGAACACACACAAACACACACACACACACACACACACACACATACACCTACATATATACGATGGTGCATATAATGCATGACACTTCATTATAACTGTAATGCATTATAACTATGTTTAGAATGAGTTATGGACGTCAAAGTGTTTCATGTCATTTGTACTGCAGATTGATCATGTAGGTCTATGCTAACGTATGCTAATGTTAAATAACACAGCATGCTTCACATCATCTGTATAAACAATCAACATTTGTTATTTTTCATTAGAACATTAGAAAAATTAAGCTGAGGGTTCTTTTGGACCAATATGTTCGATATGTTCGCTCCATCATTGGCCTCCGTCATGGTTGTCCCGTGTTACTCACCACCACGTGGAACGGGCTGTTGGGGATGTTCTCTCCTCCAAACCGGATGGTGATCACGTACTTCCCGGGCTCCGGAGCCGTGTAGTAAATGTCAAATGTCCCGTCAGCGTTCTCTACCACGTCCACGTCCAGCTCTGCTCCGTCAGGAGTCGACACCTTACAGGTGACTTTACCTTTCCCAGCAGCCTTTGCATCCACGGTGATGACCGTCTCTTCTCCAATCTGGATGGTTGGGCCGATACCTGATCCTGACAAGACGGACAACAAGTCAGACACTTTGGATCGATCAGGCACAAACTTTTATTGAGTGTGCCTGAAAGAGCACACTATGTAATATTCCTCGCGCTTATTAGAATTCTTACGTTTCTTCTGAGTTTTTTTCAGTCGACTTCTCCTCCCGCAGTTTTTCTTGCACATACACAAAGAAGGTATCAAAACAACCAGCGCCGTCAAAGCAAGTGTGACTTTTCTAAGCGCTTAGAACGGTTTGCTGAAAAATTGCCAAAAAATGAATGGGTGTGAATTGGAAGAATGTTCACGAGCTACAGTTGGTGACATCATCGCTAGAGGGGAGAGGAAGAGAAAAAACTGTCGAAAAACAATTTTGTAAACCGCTCTCAAGGCCACAGATCTACACTTTTTAGACGTTCAGGAAAAGCTCAGGGTGCTCACAGTGAAGTTGGTTCAATGATAGGAACTACGGTTTGGCTAAAAAGCCTTCCTGTTCGAGGGGCACTTTCAGATGTTTCTGTCTCTCTCTGCGGTGTCAAATGTCACAGGACTCGCTGCACTTGCTTGCTCTGCTCTGATTGGTGGGCTCCACCTGACCCTGGTGGCTTGGCAACCAAAGCCTGCCCCGTGTTGTACCTGTGTGCTGCCTCCACGAGGACGTTCACGAGGGGGATGTCCTCGTGGGTTTGAGTTTATTTTTGCCCCAAAGATCACAGCAGGGTCACATGTGGGGCATCTAGGCTGCTCATGTACCACTGAGATGTTACAAACTTTCCATTCAGACTACAAGTGGGTAATTCTTCTATGAGTTCATCATTTCCTGATAATTCTTCAATGACTTCTTCGTCCTTGATGAACTCTGTTTTGAAATCAAATGAACGATGTCTATTTGTCTCATGATTAATAAAAGTTCACTCACCCAGTCCATGTCCTCCGATGGACACTGTGGGAAAAAAAACAAAAGGATCAGCGATGGACACATACAGGTCATGAAATCTGATTGGCTCTCAGAGCAGTGGTGGGCAGAGCCTGACCTGTGACGAGACATTTGCTGGCGTCGCCGGTGGGCAGGGCGTGGATGCGGTACGGCGAGTACGGGATCTCGTCTCCTCCGTATTTGATGGTGATGGTGTAACGTCCGGTCATGTCCGGTACGTAGGACACCGTGTACGTCCCGTCTCGGTTGTCTCGGATGTTCGCCTTCTTGGGTTTTCCCTCCGGATCCTGAGACACAGACAGGAAGTGAGCGCTGCGTCAAGATGATGAAGGTCAATACAGAAGTGCTGTCCATCAGTGGTCTCCTATAGCACCAGGTGATCTTTGTGTTGGAGCCTGTTCTCACCTGTTATTAACATCATAGGTGATCCAATCACAGCTCTCCGTTCACACCTGCATCAGACTGAGTGATCATGTGATCTGATGTCACTTCCTGCTTGGTATTTAAATAAACACATTTTCAGATGTTTTACAAAGTTTATAAAGTTTCTTCAAAGGAGAGAAACTTTATGTCACATGACCACCACAAGAAGTGGTTGTCGATCACCCAGAATTCAACAGCAGCTGTAAACAGACTGTACATGTGACGTGTTGCTGCAGTTACTCACTCGTGGAATCAAATTTAAGATTCCAGCCTTAATTCACACGACTGTGCCGTCACCAACGCAGTCCACATCCATACAAAACTACTGACTAAACTTTATTTACAGGAGACGAGTTAACAGACGGACAGGTCGCCCACACGCGTGATGGCTTGAGACCAGTGGTGTTCACAGCACTCACATGTTCACGTTCACATGTTCACGTTCACACGGGGTCTAACTACTGATGCAGCAGAGGAGGGTGGATGATGGATGGAGGCATGTTTACGAAGCACTCCGGTTAGTGGAGAACTGAACAGCACATGAGACTGTTAGATCATTAGACAAACTGAAGGAGGTGACAAGGAGACCACAGAGGAAGGAAGGAAGGAAGGAAGGAAGGAAGGAAGGAAAGAAGGAAAGAAGGAAGGAAGAGGAGGAAGGATGAAGGAAGGATGGAAGGGGGAAGGAAGAGGAAGAAGAGGAAGGAAAAGAAGGAAGGAAGAAAGGACTCTGATATTTTAGTTAAGTATTAACACAGTGTAGAAAACTACACTAATACTACTACTAACTAATGTTACGGACACAATACGAGTATCTGCATCAAAATATAAATTATATAATTTTATCCTCTAGTACCAACAGAATGATTTGTGGGGAGGAGGTGACATAGGGAGGAGGTGAGGTAGGAGGAGGTGACATAGGGAGGAGGTGAGGTAGGAGGAGGTGAGGTAGGAGGAGGTGAGGTAGGAGGAGGTGAGGTAGGGAGGAGGTGAGGTAGGAGGAGGTGACATAGGGAGGAGGTGAGGTAGGAGGAGGTGAGGTAGGGAGGAGGTGAGGTAGCAGAGTGCAGGCCTTACACAGCCTCTCTTATGAATACTGAAGGGGATGGTTCTCTTTACTATATGAGTCTCCCACACTCTCCTGCCCCAGTCCTCCACAAACACAGAGGCCTCGCGCCTGCACCCATCTGGACCCTGACGGAGGAACAGGAAGTCCCACAGACATTAAAGGGTTAAAAGAAAGACATTATTAGAAGAGACTAAGACTCTGACACCAGTCTGAGACCAGTCTAAAGTCTGATCCATCAAAGACTGGATCACACCAGAGAATGAGTTTTATCTGCAAAGATGTGTCGTCACATTTAGACCTGTACAGATATTTATTTATTTATATATAGAGAGAGAGATATAACTGTCCCCGCAGACTGTCTAAAACAGGGGTGTCAAACTGTTCCACAAAGGGCCGGTGTGGCGGCAGGTTTTCTTTCCAACCAAGCAGCAGCACACCAGACTTGACTCATTTAATCAACTGATCTCAGCGTTCAGGGGGTTGAATGGTCAAACTGTGTGCTCTTGGTTGGTTGGAACAAAAACCTGCAGCCACACCGGCCCTTTGTGGAACAGTTTGACACCTGTGGTCCTGGACCTGGACGTAGTCTCTGTGACGTCCTCACAGACTGTCTAAAACCTGGACGTAGTCTCTGTGACGTCCTCACAGACTGCCTAAAACCTGGACGTAGTCTCTGTGATGTCCTCACAGACTGTCTAAAACCTGGACATAGTCTCTGTGACGTCCTCACAGACTGTCTAAAACCTGGACGCAGTCTCTGTAGTTGTAGTAACCTGACATTACAATGTACATGGTATAGTCCACGGTCCAGATATAACTCTACAGGTCAGGTTTCTGACTCACCAGTATCTGAACCGTGAGCAATCCCTCTCCGGCATCTCTGGCATCGATGGTGAACTCGACCGGCAGACTGGCCGGCACTCCAGATGCATTCAGACCTGGACCGCTGGCTCGGACTTTACTGGCATCGTGAGCCGGTAAGGTTTTGATCTTAAAGGGGCTGAGAGGAGACAGTTTCGGTCAGACCTGAACCAGTGAACCATCGTGAACTGCTTGTGTTTGGACCTCTCCGGCACTGACCTGCGAGGGACCTCCTGATCGGCGTACTTCACGCACACCGTGTACGGCCCGTCGTTGGCAGGAGTGTAGTTGACCGTGTGGGTACCGTCACCATTGTCCATGATGCCGATTGGTTCAGCCACACCTGAACAACAGATCAGAGTTTCAGAGTTAATGGTACTATGTTTTAGACGAAGGCCATCCTCATCGTCTACAAGGGGCTGACAGCTACCTGAACACAAGAACCTGACGAGACGAGCTCACGGTCCACATTGTCTCAAATTTCATTCTAATTGGTCTTACTTACTGTGTGTGTGTGTGTGTGTGTGTGTGTGTGCATGTGCTGATCATTTCAGGCATGATCAAAGGTCATCTTGTGTTTCATGTGTCTTTGAAGAGGTGTTTGTTTATAAACATGACCTCAAAACAAAAACAACTGTTAGTGTGTTTATGCAGCTGCTGTTTTCACACATACACGCACACACACACACGCACACACACACACACACACACTAGACTACCTTAAACAGCAGCATACCATGCATGAACAGGACGTCTGACTGTAAATCTGAATGAATATTTCTTGTATTAGATTAGATTAAACTTTATTGTCATTGAACAAAGTAACAGGTACAGTGAAATGAACTTTAGCATCTAATCAGAAGCGCAGTAGTAAAGTGCAAAAATGTGTACATATGAACAGGATATATAAATACAGTGCAGGTGTGAACTGAATATGCTATAGGATATATACAGTGAATGAATATGTTATAGAATACAGTGTATGAATGTACAGTATAAGCAGCATGTACAGGTAGATGAGTATACTAACATGTATTGTACAGTATAAACAGTGATTAAATATATAGTTAATAGATAAATAATAATAAATATATATATAATATATAATAAATATATATATTTATGTATTGCTGACACATGCACCAATAAATAGTGCATGTGTCAGCAATATATACAAAATAAACAGCTAGATCTGAGTGTGGTGGCATAAAATACACTATGTATACATGATATATACAATCAGACAGTATAGATAATAATAAGAAGAATAAGAATAATAGGTGTGTGGGGGCGTAAATAGTCATAAATATGGGGATTTCAGTCAATCAGGTAGGTGGGGGTCACCTCTGTGCAGAGTTTAGTAGGGTGACAGCTGAGGGGAAGAAGCTGTTGCTGAACCTGCTGGTTCTGGAACGAAGGGACCTGTAGCGCCTCCTGGAGGGGAGGAGGGTGACAGTTTGTGGCCTAGGTGAGAGCTGACCCTGGCAATGCTGCGCGTCCTCCACAGACACCACTTGCTGTGAACAGCTGCGATGGTGGGAAGTGGTGAGCTGGTGATATGTTGGGCAGTTTTCACCACCCTCTGCAGCGCCTTCCAGTCCGCGATGGAGCAGTTACCGTACCACACTGTGCGATGGTAGAAGTTCACCAGGATCTGAGGAGACAGGTGGGTCTTCTTTAGTTTCCTCAAGAAGAAGAGCCGCTGGTGAGCCTTCTTAACCAGGATGGAGGTATTCAAAGACCAAGAAAGATCCTCAGAGAGGTGGACCCCCAGGAACTTCAAGCCGGAGACACGCTCAACCTCAGCTCCATAGATCTGGATCGGTGTGTGTGTGCCTCCATTGATTCTCCTGAAGTCCATGATGATCTCCTTGGTCTTCTTGATGTTTATGTTGTTTATGTTATGTTTATGTTTGTTGGTAGCGCACCAGGTGGGAGAGGGCGGAGTGAAGCGCTGTGGAGATGGCGTCATCAGTACTCCTATTCTGGAGGTAGGTGAACTGGAAAGGGTCCAGAGTGGGTGGTAGGCAGGTTTTGAGGTGAGCCAGGATCAGCGTCTCAAAGCACTTCATGATGGTGGGGGTGAGTGCAACAGGGCGGAAGTTGTTGTGGCTCGTAGCAGCTCAGTGTTTCGGCACTGCCACAATGGACGTGGTCTTGAAGCACGTGGGGATGACTGCTTGGGCCAGGGACAGGTTAAAGATCTCAGGTCAGGACCTCGGTCAGCTGTCCAGTAGACATGGTCCAGGGTCTTCTCTCCTCTGGTGGGGCAGGAGACATGCTGGTGTGATTGAAATCACCAGCAACAATAAAGGCTGCCTCGGGATGCAGAGTTTGCTAATGGCAGCATGCAGTTCTTTCATGGCATATTTGGCATTAGCATCCAGGGGGATGTAGGCTGCAGTCAGTGGATGTAAACTCTCTGGGTAGATAGAAAGGTCTAGACTTAACCATGAGAAACTCTAGCTTAGCAGAGCAATGACTCGTTAGTAGCAGTGTCCGTGCACCAAGCTTTGTTCACATAAATGCACAGTCTCCCACCTCTGGTCTTGCCAGAGTCATCAGCTGTTCTGTCCGCTGGAGTATGCAGCGCCCCGCTGTGGTGTATCTGATCAAGCACTGATGCTCGACTATTAGACTGCAGCACTCACTTACTCCTGTGTGTTGTTGTGAAGTTGAGCGGCCACTAAAGAGCACACAAGTTACAGCCTCGCCTCAGTGTGTGTTATTTAATATAACCAGGTTAGAGACCCACGATCTACACTATAATAGTCAGACAATAACATATAACCACAACACCTGCTAGCTCGATCTATCGGGGACGCCACTGTTGAGCCATGTTTCAGTGAAGATCATGATGTTGCAGTCCTTAATCCAGTTGTGGGAGATGATCCGCAGCCGGAGCTCATCCATTTTGTTTGCCAGAGACCAAACATTGGTGAGAAAAATGCCAGGTAGTGATAGCCGGTGAGGAGTTAGCCTTAGCTTATACCTTAGGCCTCCTCTCTTGAGCCAGAGATCACCAAAAAAAAGTGTCCACAGTGTGAGGACGAATGTCCAAGAGCTCTTGTCGGCTGTAGGTGTCATGTGCAAGACTGTTCTGAGTGAACAGACTTCAAGCAAAAAGGCAGAATACTACTAATTTGCATGTTTTTCTTCTCAGCCAGGTACGTTCATGGAGATTTAGAAGAAGCTAAATATTTAGATGAACTTCCTTTATGAATCATTGGTAAATCCAACCTGAAGGCCTTCAGTTTAAGAGTCACAGGTATAAGAAGACAAACCTGCATTGTGTTCGGGGTCTTACCTGTGGGTCCATACAGCTGGACCTCCAGGGGGGCCACCCCAGCCTTGGTACTGTCTACAGTGAAGGTCTGAGGGACGTGGGCTCGGACTCCACTTCCCAGGCCAGGACCTGAACACCTCACTTTACTGGGATCCACCAGCTCTCGCACTGGAACCCGAAATGGGCTTCCTGCAACACAAACAGAGGTGGCTGGAAATCAGTCCATGCTGCACCTGAAACCTGAACAGGGTCTGATGATCCTCCTCTGGATCCAGCACCTGGGATAGGAAGGCCTCCAAAGGTGATGTTGACATCGTACTCTCCAGGAGTGAAGGGGATGTACTCCACACTGCAGCTGCCATCTTTGTTGTCCTTACATGACATCTTGGCCTCAGATGGACCCTCGATGGCCAGGCCAAGACCTCCGGTGCCAGCACCTCTGAGAAAAGACCAGGCAGAGGTGACATGAAGACGAAGTTTGGAGGGACTAAAGACAAACCAGTCTGAAACATTCAGTGAACTCACCTTGTCTCAACAGTGAAGCGGTTTGATTTGTTTACCAGTCCTTCCTCCAGACCTGGTCCGTAGGCTCGGACTCGGCTGGGATCACAGCCCTCAGTTACAGAGACCCTGAATGGACTCTTTGGCACTGAGACCTCATCAAACAACACCTCGATCAGATGCAGACCTGCAGACAGACGGGGCATCAAGTTAACTTAACAAGTAGCATATAGCATTTTAGCTATCCATACCTATGCACCAATAAAGAAAAAGGCTTTAGACAGTCTGTGGGGACGTCACGGAGACTATGTCCAGGTTTTAGACAGTCTGTGGGGATGTCACGGAGACTACGTCCAGATTTTATACAGTCTGCAGGGACGTCACAGTGACTACGTCCAGGTTTTAGACAGTCTGCGGGGACGTCACAGAGACTACGTCCAGGTTTTAGACAGTCTGCGGGGAAGTCTTATTTCATACTCTATTATATGATTATATTTACTCATAAATAAAACAGTTTCACATCCACTGACTCCGTCTAACACTGAGTTGTTTTCGTCTAAACACATTTTCACAGCGAGTTCAGGGTTTTGAACCAGCAACGTTTATCTACAAACCTCTTAGTGTGTGTTTAAGACGACAGCAGAGTCAGCTTTATTTAAAATCTGACCAAAGCCTCACTAGGGGAGTGTATTTCTGTCCCACAATGCAATGGGCTCCAACATGTCACACATTACTATCAGTGGAAAAGCATCTGCTGCGAGCAGACAGACTGCAGCTATTAATACCAGCCACTCATCGCTCCTCCTCTCAGTCTGCAGGAGACAAGCTACGAGTCTTTGTAAACCTGCTACAGTCTCTGAGACTGATCTCTTAACACTTCATCTCTGTTTGTTCAGCCTAAATTTAATTTAAAGACCATGTATGACTGCAGGTCATGTGACCATTAAAAATACTCTACTATAAATACTATAAATATACCGCAGCACTCTTTAATTACCTTCCTCAACGAGCTTTGGCTCACGAGGCGTCAGTTTTCTTCCATATTAAGTACAGAGACGCTACGTCCCATGAACACAGCATCAAGCTGCATGGTAACATACTATGCTGCTAACTGTTGACATGTTCATGTGTTTATATTAAATTATTAGATAAGCATGTTCTTCAAATCATTCTGCAGTAACAAGTTAAACATTGGAAGCCACAAACAGCTCGCCTTTCTTTACAACAGAAGCTTTATGAACGTCATGAGGTGCTCAGCTTCAACATGATGATGTGCTGCTGTGAAAAAAACATCATAAAATAGCAGCAGCTTGTTTTTCTGTTCATGAACTCAGTTCAGTTCTGCTGACTGAAGCGGATTTAAAGAGTTAAAGTCTCCATGAAGTCCAAACTGACGAGTTTTTAATCACACCTGACACCTGAAGTCTTTTTTTCTAATTCATTTTTCAAGAATTAGACTCAGTAAAGTAGCTAACTGCTAATTAACTGCTGTTAACCGAACCTGCCATTAGCATGCTAACCAAATATGCCGTCAGCATACTAACAGAACCGGCCTCAGCCAGACTGGACCAGGTTGGAACGCAGCCTCTGAGACCAACAGGGAATAACGTCACACTACCGAGGTGATTTACAGACACCAATCAAAGTCCCTCCCCATTTTTAGAGGAAACACGTAAAAATAAACTGAACTCTACTTCCTGTTTCATGGAGACTTTACTTCATAGAACAAAAGCCTCACCGTCTTCATACGGAGTGTACTCCACTCTGTAGGTCCCGTCTCCTTTGTCGGTAATGTAGGCGTCCGTGTTGGCGCCTGATGGGTTGGAGATGCAGGCTTTGACATGGCTGCTGCCGCTCTTGTAGTGAGCCAAAGTGTCGACGGTGAAATGTGTGGTCACTTCCCTCAGGACACCTGAGTGAACACAGAGAGAACACAGAGTGAGCACGACGGGGTTAAAAACAGAGAACACTGACTTTCTGGCATTGGTTCGACCATTTAAAAATTATTGGGCCAAACAAGATGAAATCATTTCTGAGAAAACTCCTGTGTGTTTCCTTGCAGGCCTGTTAAGAGGCGCTCGGATATTTTTAGATTTGAATCATAATTTTGGTTCCAGAAGGTTTCTAGTCCATCATCTTAAACAATGATGTATGATGTCTTTAAATCATCATAAACAGAGCTTACCTCCTGTTGATCCACACTGACCTGTGATCAGGTGAACGGTGTCTCTGTCATTCGTACGTCTGTTCTCACACTATGTAACTTTGGGCTCCGGGTCGGGAGAAGTACGTAACGCTTTACGGCACTAAGTCACACACCACCAACTATTTCACTGATTTTGGTGAAACTGGATCATATTTTATGGAGAAAATGTTTTCTGGTTTTCCCTCTGATGTCCTCCGGCTGCTCCACTGATTGATATGATTTGGCCTTTTCAAGCTTTAATTGATAGAGACAGCTGAAGAGTGACAGGAATGCAGAGAGAGAGAGAGAGAGAGAGAGAGAGAGAGAGAGAGAGAGAGAGAGAGAGAGAGAGATGGGGAATGACATGCGGGAAAGAGCCACAGGTTGGATTCGAACCCTGGGCTTCCACAGCGAGGACTGAGCCTTCACACACGGGGCGGACACTCTACCAACTGAGCTTAACGCCGCCCCAAGAGATGATGAATTTTTGTTCAAAGATTAAACTCTGCTGTTTCGAGTTTTCTCTCACGATAATGGTCCAAAATGGAAAAAGAACACAGTGAGAAAAGTGTAGCTCACTGAACTGTAAATGTTCCTCTGTGAGTTTATTAACTGTCATTATGGACTGTGGAGGTCCAGGAGGCCAGTAAACAAACCACTGAGAGCTGAGTCACACTGAACAGACCCCGCATCATAAAAACAGACCTCAGACCAGCAGCAGCTTTGGAAACCTGAACCATGCTGTACGTTTCTTCACATTTTGTGTCAAATTTACAGTCTGAAGATGGCTGAGATCCTCCGTGACAGGTTCGCTTCCATCATAACGCCACATTTCCACTGCAGGAACCTCTGGAAGACCAAGGTTTGTTTGAGGCGGTCAGTCGCTGGAATTGTGATTAGACGAGTACTTGCAGCACTTTATTTTAGCCACCATATTTAAAAATTTTGTTTTTTGTTTCTATGATTTTGATTATGGCAGAGGAAGCAGTAAAATGCTGCGATCATCATTTCCAGGAAGTTCACAACACAAGATACTTCAACAGAGGCAGCCCTAACCTGCTGGGACTGTAGCCAGGCAGTATCTGAGACTGACGTACTACGGTAAACGTATTCTGTCTCTTCTGGTTATCGGTGTTACTGCCCTATCCTTAGACTGTTCTGTCTGTGCACAAACAGGTCTCTGAACTTTAGTAACCACAATCCGAGTTTTACCAGTTTCTGTTAGTCACACTAACTAGCCTAGCTATAGCAATGGCTTCTCTCTGCTCTCCTCTCCTCCTCTCTCCTTTCCTCTCCTTTTAAAAAGCCCACTCTAGATCCAGAGCCAATCACAGACCGATATCAAACCTTTCCTTTCTCTCTAAGATACTTGAGAAAGCTGTAGCTAATCAGCTGTGTGACTTTCTCCATAAGAATAGTTTATTTGATGATTTTCAGTCAGGATTTAGAGTGCATCATAGCACAGAGACCGCACTAGTCAAAGTTACAAATGACCTCCTAATGGCATCAGACAAAGGACTCATCTCTGTACTTGTCCTGTTAGATCTTAGTGCCGCATTTGACACCATTGACCATCAAATTCTTTTACATAGACTGGAGCATCAAGTTGGTATCAAAGGAACCGCCCTAAGCTGGTTTAAGTCATATTTCTTAGATCGATCTCAGTTTGTTCACGTCAATGATGAATCCTCCATGCACACCAAAGTTTGTCACAGAGTTCCACAAGGTTCTGTACTAGGACCACTTCTATTCAGTTTATATATGCTTCCTCTAGGGAACACTATTAGGAATCACTCCATTAATTTTCATTGCTATGCTGACAACACCCAATTGTATTTATCGATCAAGCCTGATGAAACCAATCAGTTAACTAAACTCCAAGCATGCCTTAAGGATATAAAAAGTTGGATGACCTACAATTTTCTGATGTTAAATTCAGACAAAACTGAAGTTCTTGTAACTGGACCCAAACACCTCAGAAACTCTCTTTCTAGAGACTTAGTTACTTTAGACGGGATCACCCTGGCCTCCAGCTCCTCCGTAAAGAATCTTGGAGTTGTTTTTGATCAGGATTTGTCCTTTAATGTCCACATAAAACTAATTTTTAGGACTGCATTCTTCCACTTATGTAACATCGCCAAAATCAGATGCATTGTATCTCAAGCAGATGCAGAAAAAGTATCTATGTCCTCACCTCTGGGTTCCACTCCTGGTCCATAGACCTTCACTCCACTGGTGTCAATGGCTGGGTCCACCTGCAGTCGGGCTGGGAACTTCGGCACGGCGTGTCCTCCATATTTGATGGTGATGGTGTACATGCCGTGGTACTGCGGGATGTAGGTGATGGAGTAGGTCCCATCACTGTTGTTCTGGACGTGAACTTCAGCTTTGGCTCCGGAGTCTGAGATGATCTCAATGGTGAGCTCGGCCTCTCCGGCTTTGGAGCAGTCCACCGTGAAGGATCCGTCCTCGTTGACTTTCCCTCGCTCCAGGCCGGGGCCGCTGGCCGTCACCTTACTGGGGTCAAACACCGACTGGACCATGGCCTTGAAGGGGGACCCGGGAATGTGCTGGTCTGCAAAGAGGATGTTGATGGCATATTCGCCGGGCTCAGTGGGCAGGTAGGACACGGAGCAGGACCCATCACCGTTGTCCTGGCATTCGATCTTGGCCTCACAGGGTCCCTCTACCGTCAGGCCCAGACCACCAGTACCAGCTCCCTTTGTGTCAATGGCAAAGGGGGCCGGTTTACCCACAACACCACCCTGAAGACCTGGACCATAGGCTCGGACCTGGAAGGTAAACAGAAAAAGTTGGAGACCACTCAGACCAAGAGAGACAAGAGAGAGCTGCTCTGTGTCAAGTTAATTCTTGAGGGCTGCTGAATTTATGAAACTTTAGAAGAAGTTTTGAGGAAAATGTCTCACAGTAACTCACCTTTGAGGGGTCAGGGGGCATAACACCCTCCACAGTGAACGGACTTCCCGGGACGGGGTTCCCGTCGTAGCTGATGTCCACTCTGTATGGTCCTTCCTCTGGGGGAATGTACTTCACTGTGTGCAACTCATTGGCTGTGCCCGACTCCAGCTTGCAGGGGATTGGGCGACGTGACGGTGAGGTAATCTTGACGTCCAGTTTGCCCTGACCTCCAGCACCCTGAGTACTGACCATGAACTCCTCGTCCTTCCCGACATCCACCTCTTTGGTTCGCACACAAACAGACACAAACTGGATGTCAGTCAGACTTATTCATTTATTTCATGTTTCTGTTGGAGTTTAACAAAAATCATTTTGTCTTTTTGTCTTTTGTCTGTTACAGAAGTCTAGCTTTGATACAACAAAAACTTCTGAGGGAGAGTTTATCCCCAACCAGATGTCTGTGGGATGTCATTGAACCTGAAAAGAAAATGAGCATTTGGAGTTTGAAACATGATCAAAAAGGTTTTAAGTTCAAAACTGAGGGCTGCAAAATAATTTAGATATGAAGTTATGTTGTATTTGACTTTTCCTTCTTCACAGATACAGAACTCTTTTTACATTTACGTTTGTCCAAAACTGTTTCAGGTTTCTCACTGTTTGAAATAATTTGAACTGATCTGAAAACTGATGCGAATACAACCCAACACCAACCAACATCAACACCTAAACCTGAACTTCCTGTGTGATAAATGTTACAGAGTCAGATACTCACTGTTGTTCAAACCCTGAACTTTGACCTTGTTGAGGTCGAGTGGTGGAGCCACGTTGATGTTAAAAGGACTTTTAGGGATGGGGTCTCCTCCGTGACAGACGGTGATGGACATGTTCCCCTGAAGGAGACACAAAATACAGATTATCGATCAGCTCACACGTTATAAATCTGATCATTCAAAGCGGTATCTGACCTGTTGCGCCGCCGTGTAGCGGACGGTGTACGAGTAGTCATGGTTGTCGATGATCTCAAAGTCTCGGACCGCTTCGCCTTTAGCTGCTCCGGTGAAATGGACCTCTGGTTTGGCTTTACCAGCTCCTTTTGTATAAATAGTGAAGTGAGTTGGTTTTCCAACTTCTACACCTGCAGAAAGTTCGAAGAAATACATGGTATGAAAATATTAAATATATATAAATAATCTGAAGGTTTGAGCACTGAGAATCACTTCACTACTGTCCTCTACTACAGTCCTTACTGAAGTGAAAGTCTGTGACTTTATCACCAAAATGTACTTAGAGTACTTAAAGTCAGTAAAGTGTTTTTTATTGGATATGTCTGTATTGCTTGTGAGCAGCAGCAGGTTGAACAGACTGTCAGGGTTTTTGTCTTTTATCACCCTCTAAACTTGTTTACGTCCTGACGTGGTGTCACCTGTCTTGTTGAGTCCAGGTCCTTCTGCTCGGACTTTTGCTGCATCATGGGAAGGGTCCACCTTTATTCTGAAGGGGCTGATGGGAATTTCCTGTTCAAACATTAAAGATGAGAGTTTTTTGTAACAGACTGGTTTTAACAGGAAACATTTCTGGAAGCAGTTTTCCTGTCTGCGCTCTCACCTGATCGGCAAACAGCACCATGATGGTGTACTGCCCAGCACCTGGAGGCGTGTACTTCACCGTGAACGTGTCATTGTCGTTCTTGATGATGTCAAAGTCGATGTCAGCCTCTGCAGGACCGACCACGCCCGGAGCGCACTTGATCCCAATGCTGACATCACCTACAGGTAAAAACAGAGAAACTGAACCCAGTGCCGTCATCAAATCTTATCTCTTCTAAGGTCGTTCTTATCTGTTAATAAATATTTCTAACATGCACTTTAATATCACGGTTTACTAAAAAGATCATGTAAAAGACAGGAGAGACAGAAGGTTTTGGATCAGAACCAGGTCCCACCCTGTCCGGCCTCGCTGCAGTCCACAGTGAAGTACGTCGGCTCATTGGCCTTCAGTCCGGTCTTTTCCACACCTGGACCATAAACCTTCACATTCTCTGGATGGCTGCCTTCTCCGATCGTCACCTGGTACAACATGGATCCAGCGATTATCAACATGTATCGACGACCATTCTGATTCATTTATTCTGGAGACTCTAACGTGTTGTTGGTGTTGTGTTTTACCCTGAAGGGGCTGTTGGGGACATTGACCTCGCCCCAGGTAATGATGATGGTGTGTTTGATGGGTTTGGTGGGAATGTAAACACAGAAGAAGGTGCTGTCTCCATTATCGGTGATCTGGATGTCGATGGGGAAACCTTCTGCGTCCTGAAGCATCAAATTTAAAATCACCACGAGCAGCGATGGAGAGAAGCTTGAAGTACTGAATTTGTACTTCAGTAATGATCTGAGTACTTCCACCTGATTGTCACAAACAGACTTTCTTGGATTGGTTCTCACCTGAGCATAGAGCTTCAGCTCTCCTTGGCCAGCTCCGTGGGTATCGATGGTGAAATCTGCAGGTTTGTTGACGATGCAGCCGAGCGGCTCCAGACCCGGTCCATAACATTTCACCTGATGAGGACAGGAAATCAGTACATCAGGTTTTTCAGAATAAAATATCTGTTAAGTTGTTTTTTGAAAGTGGGACAGTTCTTCTCTCACGTTCTCCGGGAAGACGTCATTGGCAGCTGGCAGGATGTGAGCCATGAATGGGCTGTCCTTGATGTCTTCATCGTCACAGATGACGTGCACCGCGTAGTCGCCCGGTTCAGTCGGCCAGTATCGAACGTCACATGACCCGTCGCCTTTATCGTCGCACTCGATCTTTGCCTGAGAAGGACCCTCGATGGAGAAACCTGCAGACGTCAGTGACACAAACGTCCTTAATGAAAAAAATATCATATCAATATTTAAATATCAGAATATAAAATATTCCAGATAACCATCTGAGCTGCAGGCGTGACGTACCGAGAGTTCCCACCTCCGTGCCGATGGCCTCCACCACAAAGTCGGCACTCTTTCCTACCATACCGGTCTCCAAACCTGGACCCCAGGCCCTCACCTTCTGAGGCCCTGCCTCCTCACTCACCTGAATCTCGAACGGGCTGAAAACACACGCACACACACATTATTATAATCACTCAATGTTTGTGTCTCTAAGTAAAACCACTGGAGTACCTCAGGGCTCTATCCTGGGTCCCCTTTACATGGATTTCTGTCTCTTGTCATCAGCTGATTGTCTCACCTGCGTGGGATGCTGTGACCTCCCCAGGTGATGGTTAAAATGTATTTTCCCGTCATGATGGGGTAATAGTTACACTCATAAATCCCGTTTTCCATCTCAATAACCTTCACCGGCTCCTCCAGGCCTTCTGGGTTCAAACAAAAACATCACCCTCATCAGTGCTGCTCGTTAAAGAAAGATGGGTTTAAATCATCAAATAGGTTTAAATCTTACTTGGTCCCTTCACGGTGACTTTGAGCTCTCCGCTGCCGGCTCCTTTAGTGTAAACTTTAAAATCAGCCACTTCTTTCACCCTCAGGCCCTTTGGCTGGAGACCTCGACCCGACGCCCTGCAGGCATTCGGGTTACATGCTGCAAGGACCAATCAGACAACAGAAGAGAACCAATCAGAAGACGGATCAGACTGGGAGACGATGTTAAAATGATGAACCAACAGAAACATTCACACAAAACCCACTGTTGTTGTTCTGCATCCTAAACCCTGAACCTGAGATTTAATCCTGAACCTGAAGTTTAATCCTAAATCTGAGATTTAATCCTAAACCTGAGATTTAATCCTGAGTCTGAAGTTTAATTATGAATCTTAAACTTAATCCTGAACCTGAAATTTAATCCTGAGTCTGAAGTTTAATTGTGAATCTGAGATTTAATCCTGAGTCTGAGGTTTAATCCTGACCCTGAGATTTAATCCTGAGTCTGAGGTTTAATCCTGAATCTGAGATTTAATCGTGAATCTGAGGTTTAATCCTGAGTCTGAGATTTAAACCAATCACACAGACGACTGCAGGTTTTTCTTGGTTAGTCAGCTGATCAGGTGAAGCAGTTTGCTGTAAGGAAAAAGCAGCAAAGATGAAGGAACAAAATCAGGATTAAAATCTGAAGAACGAAACAGGAAAAGAAGAAAACGTGAAACACTTTGAACTGTTCTGACTCGTCTGTCGACAGTTTACAGAGACACACGGTGACATTTCTGTAGGATGGTTAGTGATGTCAGCTACGAGGAAAAGAAGAAGATACGATGAGGATAATGAAGATGAAGGCTTGCGTGTGGAAACCATCTAAATGATCACAATCACTCAGCAAATGTGACGATAATTGTCAGATCCGGATCGGACTTCTGATCTAAAGTTGACATTAAATGTCTTTTAATTTAAAATACATAGGAAGTTTTTAGTTTTTGTAATAAAACATGTTTCTGTTTCTCAACGTAAAGATTTGTTTGGTTTGTCGTATAAAACAGTAACTAAAGAAGACGTAGTTTATCTGAGGTAAAAAAATATATATTTCAAATTAAATTGGTTTAGCTATTGATAGAATTCAATTTTATTTTAAATTTACAAATCAAACAGCCTTTAAGAGGCAGAACCCGGATCATGGCGGGTCATGGAGTACCAAGATCTGCAGAAGACTGACTGGTAGTTTGTAGCTGTGGACAATAAGATGTCTGAGGGGATGTTAGGTACTTTTGTGATGATAAAAAGATCTGATGTTCATCTGACGGATTGAAATTCGAGTAGAACACACTGAACACGAGTTAACTTCAGTGTCTGTACATTGGGCTGGTAGATGGAAAAAAGTAACTGACGTGATAAAATCATAGTTGACCTGATGTGATTATTAATCCTGACACCATCAGAGATGACACATCCACATTCACTCAGTTTTTGGCTGTAGAAGACGGTAAAGCTGCTCAGAACGAAGCAGGAGCTGCACATGCTGTAAAGCTGGGAAACCCCGTCCAGCGGAGCCAGAGGCAGGGATGGTTTTGAGTTGAGGTGGAAGGAAACCAGGCTAGCGCAGGCAGGCTTCAGTCACACCCCCCACCCCCAGCCTTACTAACTTGGTCGCCTGGGTTTGGGCGGTGTTGGAGGGGGGCCTCTCTTTGTCTTGTCTGAGGGTGAGGTGCGTATGGACTGAGGTCCAATCTGCACCGGAGACCCGGGAGGTGGGACGCTCTGTGAAACTGAAGGAGGGAACAACAGTGATGATACATTTGTATAAAGGCAGAGAGGGGACAGAGACCTCCAGACCTCCAGACCAGCAGACACCAGGACCAGCAGACTGCCAGGCTGCCAGACCACCCAGCAGAGGTGGGACCAAGTCAGGTCCAAAGTCAACATTGGAAATCCCCAAGTCAAGTTCCAAGTCGAAGATAGACCAGTCCTTTATCAAGATACCAAGTCCCAAAGTCAAGTCATAATTCAAGTCAGGATCCAAAGTCAAAGACAAGCAATGCCAAAGTCCATTCATCCATATTCTGTGATGGCATCAGAAGACATAAGGCAGCCTGGACATGAAAGTCAACAAAGTCCAAAGTCAAGTTCTGAGTCAGTTCAAGCCAACAGGTAAGTCCCAGTTAGTACAGTCAGGTTAGTACAGTCCCAAGTCAAGACAACGAGCCATAGTCAAGACAAACAAGTCTAAGTCAAGACAGGCAAGTCCCAAATAAGGTCCAGGTCTTGTGAGACAAAGTCCCACATCAAAGTCAAACATCCATCCGTTATCTGTCCAACACCTCTGCCAGCAGACCAGTGGATCACCAAGAAGACTGAACACCACAGCCCAAAACCATGAGAGCGCACAGCTTCAGCCAAAAACCCAGAACTGACGAGCAAGCATCGACTGTCCCATCAGACCTGGACCTGGACTGAACTGCAGACCTGATCCTGTAATGGGTCAGTCTGGACATCAGATTTCAATGTGACACTCATGCAGAGGTGGATATGATGGTTACAACGGGTCATTATGCTGTTTATATTAGATGTTTCTGCAGCATTCAGAGTCTTATGTTACATGGACATTCATTATAACAAAATTATAACTTTTAGGAACTTTTTAAGGAACCACAGACATCAACAACAAAAGTAAAGAACTGACATGAATCTGTCAACCTACCCTCGGAGATGTGGACGGTGAAAGGGCTTCTGGGAATCTGCTGCCCGGCAAAGGTCACATAGACGGTGTGAGGTCCCTCCAGGACAGGAACATAGGTGCACCGGAAAATACTGTCCCCTTTGTTCTCCAAGACAATCTCCACTGTATCCCTCCGCCCGTTTGAATCAACAATGATGACGCCTACATCTCCAGCACCGGCCCCTGGTGGACAGACAGAGCGACAACCACACTTTCAAACACTGAATGTGACAAACTGGACAGACTCAGACAGTAACCTGTAACTTTACAGTACAGCTAACCTGTACTTGAAGTTACCTGAAGACACCTGTGATAAACACGGCAACCACATTTAACCCTCTAAGTTCTGGTATCGTCTAGTGGTCACAGTGTTGCTCACACCCACGATTTGAACAAAGAACTCCCTGATGATTTATTTAAAGTTATGGAGCTAAAATTGAATTATTTGTTTGTCTAGAGGGTGGCACTACAGGAGAGATTATTTAAATCTAAAGGGTTCACCCTCTGGAGAGCAGGAATCAGATCGGGACATTTCAGTTATTCAGAGTTTATTGGTTTGAGCAGTTTTCTTTGTGTATTTTCAACACATTGACTGAACTCGAGCAGTTTGTCTGTTTTACCTGCAGTGTAAATGTCAAAGTATGTTGGTTTGTTGGCCACGTTTCCTGTCTGCTGCAGTCCCGGCCCGCGGGCCTGAACTCTGGTCGGGTCGCCCATGGCCTTGGAAACGTTCACCATGAAGGGACTTCTGTCAATGTCCTGCCCAGCAAACAGCACCTTCACCTGGGAGGAGCACAGCAACACATCAGCCCACAATGACCTCATCAACAATCTTAATTATCAAACCCTCGTTAAGCCGATGGAACCAAATCAACACTCACTCCAAACATGTGGCCACACAATGAGTCTTTTCTTACTTTATGGAGCCCCTCGACTTTGGGCAGGTAGACCACAGAGTAGGTCCGCTTCTTGTCGTTGTTGGGGATGACTCGGGCCTGATGGATACAGACAAACAATGAATGAATGTTTGTTCTGTTTAACTAAATATAAAATAAGAGTTCATTCCACAAGCTCATTTATTTAGATATTTTCAGAGCTTCCCCCACAAACCACCTCGTACTCTCATTGATGTAATTCTTTCTCTTCCTGCGGTCCGTGGATTCATTTCAATTGCGGTGAAATGAATCTTGTCATCACTATCACGTCCACTGGCAAGTAGGAATTCATGGGAAAAGGAGCCAGTCACACACACGTTTTTTTCCTGTCCGAGATTGAGCTCATTCTGGTCCTCTTTCTACAAAACCTTTTCAAAAGCTCTAAACAAACCGGTGCTAGTCCTTTGACCTCCATCTTTGGTGTGCTTGAAGAATTCACACACTTCACCAACAGGGAAAGCGACTCTATCACTTTTGCATCTCTGGCCCACAGGAAGGAAAAGAATCCTCCCTTCCCGAACTCTTGGCTAAAGGATTTAATGTCATTTCTACACTTAGAAAAATCAAATACAGCGTACAGTGTTAAGTACAGTGTTAGGGGGTGCTCCGACAAGTTTTAGAAAACTTGGAATCCCATTCTTTCCTTAATCGTTGTTGTTGGTGTTCTATAAGGGGGGAAAATGGGTGAAATGTATCCTTACTGATTGAACATGTATTGTGTCTTGATAAGCCAATAAAGATATATATATGAAAAAAAAAAAAAAGAGTTCATGTTCCCACCTCCTCCGTGTGTCCCTCTGGATCTTCTACATAAACCAGAACTTCACCCAGCCCGGCCTCCACCGTCTCTACCAGAAACTCTGCTGGTTTCAGAACCACGTTACCTCGAGGCTCGATACCTGAGAGACATGAGAGAGGAAGGAAGTTCAGGACGAGTTCTGATCTGGTCTTCACGTGAAGCTCATTGAAGTTGGTTTAAACTGATCAGGTTTTGGACTCTGGTTCTGTTTTTTTTTCTGACCCGGTCCGTAGGCTTTGGCTCTCTTCGGGTGCAGCGTCTTCGCCCTCAGGGGGGCGCCGGGCTTCAGTTTGGATTTGGGGAACTGGGACAGGTAAGTCATCACGGAGTGCTCGTCCACGTTCGGGTCGACGATCTCCTCCGGAGCGATCACCTGAAGAAGAACGAGGAGATGAAGTCAATGAAACGAGTTTATAACGTGAAGTTCTGCCAGAAACACACTGCAGCAGCTCGTTAAAGGAAGAACAGAACATTTTAATGAACAAATAATGTCCAAAATCACCAAAATCACTGATGGAAGAGAATCTGGAGATCCAACTTAATGTCTTTAAATAAAATAATGAGTTTCCAGCAGCTGGTGAACACGTCTCTGTTGTTCATTATCACAACAGGAAGTCTAAATCCTCAGCTGAAGTAAAAGCATCAACAGCAACATGTTCAGATGCTGCTTTCAAAATAAAAGCCTCACATTTAAAATGGACTAACATGACATGAATCAGTATCACACCTTTAACTCAACAAACAGAATCTGAAAACTTTAAAAATTAAAATAATTTTTTGGTCACATGTTGAATCTGTGATTCACGACTGAGGCCAACTTTAATAAGACGTCTAACTTCAAACAGTTTACAGAGAATCTTCATCATCGTTTCATTGACGATGAATCTCTATGAACGATTGTCCTGCTCACTGCTGGTTTGTGTTTCCTCGGCTGCTAATTTAAACTTCTGGCTTCAGACACTCTGCGGGCTCGAAATAGACCGAGCGGCATTCAGCACACAGGAAGAGAAAGTTCCTGTCGGATCACGACAGAACCAGAACCGGTTACTGAAATATGACTGTAAATGTTTATTTAATTTGTAATAATTGTCTAACAGGAGAAATCAAACTGTGTGAATGAGTTGTGAACAAAAAACTTCAAAGAAACAAAAAGAAATCAATCATAAAATATAAATATTCACTTTGTAGTTTCATTCAGACTAACAGCTGACTGAACAGGTGATTGTTACCTGAGGCACTCCGAGCCAGTCATCAGCCTGCTGCATGGCCTCTCTGGCATTCTCCACCGGCTGACTGGGATCCCATGTTTCCCAGTCTGGACAGAGACCTGAAGGCATCACAGAGACAGACACAGCCTGTGAGGCATTCAGGGACACAAACTCATCCGTAAGAAGGAGCGTTTACATTGTGAAACATGAACACGTGTCTACACATGAAACATCGTCATCAATGTCCTTCACACAGTTTGTAGTTTGTAGTTTTACCTTCAGAGCACAGCGTGAGGCAGTGAAGTGTTTCCTGTGAACACGTGAATCATAAACACGCTGTCTGTCCGTCCGTCTGTCGTTAATCTGCTAAGAGGATTGACCTGACAGACACACCGAGGACGATGGGACTTCTGTCTTTAAGTGTTTCAGCTGTGAACTTTTTATCTCTTAACTGCTTTCAATGACACTTCAAGTCCTTTAACTGTCACTTTATAACCTTACATCAAACTTTTATTAAATATTTTAACCATTTAACCATAATTCATATCTGGGCTCTCAGAGGTTGGTCTCGTTGGTACCTACCCGGGGCACAGTTGTCCACCAGAGCTCCCAGCGCCTTGCCATCCCTCCAGTCTCGGTGGAAGTTGGTGATGGGGAGCTGAGGCACCTTGTTCTGGATCCAGCCCAGCAGACGCTGTTTGGGGGTCAGCTTCTTGGCATCTTCGTCATCCTCGTCCTCCCACATGGGCATGGAGATGGAGTAATGCAGGATCAGGGTCCAGATCAGACCAAGGATCAGCTTCAGGTTCCCATCCACAATGGCTTTAGAATCTGAGGGAGGAACAGGGTTAAACTGCTGGTACCGGACCTTCATGTGAGCTACATGGTGTGGTACGAGAACCTGGTTCTGAGCTGGAAGACGAGAACTTTTGTGAGCAGGACCACAATCGTCCTGCAGAGTCCAAACCAAGAGCAGACCAACACACAGTTCATCGACCACCACCATGCTAACAAAGAAGCTAACTGAGCTGACAATGGAGCTAACATAGCTAACCATAAAGCTGATAGGGCTAACCATGGAGCTAACAGAGCTAACCATAAAGCTAACAGAGCTAATGAGTAACTGCTGTCAGACTCTCTTTGTCCACAGTGGACATGGAGTCTCTTCATTTACGTTTGTTTGTAAAAGTTTCTGTGCTAACGTTAGCTAGTAAGTTAACAGCTCAGAGGCCATAAACCTCGAACATCAGCAGATCAGCAAATAATGAAACTCAAACAGGTCTATGAATATTTGTAATATTTACGTTAGTAAATGTATATTTATAATATATTTATTTGAAGCTTATTTGAAACTGATTTGAACAAAATGAAATATTTATAAATATTTTCAGTTCCAGCTCGTTCACACACGAAACATGTCAGTTAATATGAAGCAGCTTGTCTTAATTAAACATCATCAGACGAACTTCATTAATTAAACAAGTTAATCAGACTGAAGTTTCTCGTCAGTGTTAAACATCGACGGATGTGATTAATAAAGTTTTATTTAATTTGTTTTGTTTTCATCGTTAACATGAATGTCGAATCACATCTGGGACCGTTTGGATCAATCAGGAGCCAGAACATTCCTGTGACCTCATCACAACTGAACGTTTTTTCATTTGACCCAGTTTCCTGTTCTGTTCATCAGATGTGCCCGCCAAAATAAAAGTTCACAACTTCATGTTGTTTATCTTTCTTTCAACTGTCAGGAGGCTTTTAATGTGAAAGGTTCATCCATTGACAGCAGAGGGTGATGTCATCGAACCCCCACCTGAGGAATGAGGTCAGTTTAAATAGGAAACACATGCATGCATGCACACACACACACACCACTGTAGCTCATGACTCATGGTCTCTGTCTTAAGTCTCTTCTTGGTTCTGGTTCTGGATCGAGGTTGTCTTTAAACAGACCAATAAAAACCTCACGGAGAGGACGGATCGTCCAATCAGAACCCTCTGAGGTCCGATAAAAGAAAACAGTCGTTCACAGTTTGTGACGATGTAAAAGTAACAAAAATCAGTGTCAAACTTCATCAGCTGATCGCTGATGTCAACATGATTCATGTTTGATGTTTAAATATGCAAATGAGCATGACCTCATTATAAATAGACTGATTTGCATACATTTACAAAGCAGCTAACAAAGCTAACAGAGCTAACAGATCTCTGTCAGCTGTCAGACTCAGAGAACATGCTGGACCTTTAACCGTCTCTGAAGTTTGTTCACTTCAGTTTTTAAATGTTTCCGTGTGCTAACATTAGCTAAGAGAGCTTGGTGAAATAAAAGGCTGAAAGACAGACGCCGAGCTGGGCTGACTGCTGTTGGACTAGTCAGTAATATTAGCTGCTGCTGTGTCTGCTGCTGGTGACCTGGTTGATGTTTGGCTGTTAGCAAAGTTGTCAACTCGCTAGTTTTTGATCAGAAGTAATGTAATCAGAGTAAATACTCGAGTACAGCTGAACATAGTTACACAGTGGAATTACACTCTGATTTATATGAGACGATTGATTAACAATTAGTTTTATTAAAAGTTTAAATATGCAAATGAGACGTCAAACAAACTGAAGAACTCCAGAGCTACAAGCTAACATGGCTAAACAATGCACCGTGTGTGTGTGTGTGTGCACATACACACACACACACACACACACACACACACAGGAAGTCCAGAGATTAGTCAGGTCCGGTCTTCAGAGGAAACGTGTTGGAGCGTTGCTGTAATCTTTCCCCAGGAAACAGAAGCTCCTGTTTGTTCAGATGAACTTTGACCTTGACGAGTTTCCATCAAACTGAACTCAGATTAGTTCAACAGAATAACAGCAGCTCGGATCAGAACCACAGAAACACCGGTGGATCTACATGTGTGGTTCCCACCCTGTGCAGAGACAAACCTCCAGGCTCTGTCTGTGTCACATGACCTGACCTCCACAGTCACAGCTGATGTCATGTGACCCGTGTTCTGCCAAACACCTCCTGAGCTGCACAACGACCCGTCTGTGTGAAACACGCCTGCCCTGCTCGTTAACAGCCCACCGTCACAGCGCAAACGAGCGGCAACCGTCGCCAACGGTTACCAAACAAACAGCCCGAAGGTCGTGCCGCCACTGCAGAGAAACAATGAAGTCCTGATAGAGAGTGAGACGGGACAAGCAGTGACATTTAGAGAGAGAGAGACAGGAAGTGATGACGACAGACGGAAAAAATGAAGGTCACTGCAACACATCAACATCACCTCCAACCAGAACCAGAACAGGACCAGAACAGGACCAGAACAGGACCAGAACAGGACCAGGTTTACAGGCCTGATCACACACCATCAGTAATAAATACACAACCATTAATCAAACCAATAGCTAATATTCAAACAACGTTCAGACAACCTTATACTGAACAGTCACCAAGTGTTTCTGTAGCGTTCACAAAGTAAATAAATGTGTGTGTGTGTGTGTGTGTGTCTTGGCCCTGCGGCTGTAACACACTGAAGGTTTTTATAGACCACAGGTGTGTGTGTGTGTGTGTGTGTGTGTGTGTGCGTGTGTCTCTAAATTGTCTTTGTGAAGTTGAACTCTCTCGCGCTTCATCAGGATAAACAACACACACACATTTATACAGCTGCTGTCCACCTGCTGTGTGTGTGTGTGCGCTAATTGCAGCTATCAGCTAACTGCATAAACATCTCAATAGAAACACTCTTCAGGTCATGGTGTGTGTGTGTGTGTGTGTGTGTGTGTGTGTGTGTGTGTGTGTGTGTGTGTGTGTGGTTGTTTGTAGCCCAACTCATCCACACCTCTGTCCACACTTTATGTCAGTGCTTTATTGATCTGTGTGATCATCAGGACGTTATCGCTCATTCATTGATTATAGTTATTGATGCATTCACGTGTTGACATTCTGCTGATAGTTTGTGGATTTAAAATAATCAATAAAGATTTTATTGATTATTGATCAGACTGACTGCAAAGTTTCAGTTTGAGGTTCACAGCGAACGACCCGTCGAGCCTCCAGCTGTTTGTTGAAACGCTTCAGACCAACTGTGATGACAGCTGACACACTCACTCACACACACACACACACAGCATTCATTCATCCCCCCTCAGACCACATGACAGCAGACTGAGAGTTTGTTGTTCAGGCCGTGACCGTCAGCAGATCCTCGAAGAAGGTTCAGGAGACAAACGGCGACTTCAAACTCACAAAG